>JAODTK010004965.1:0-163096 GCA_026419785.1 Sclerodactyla briareus | reverse complement strand
GTAGTTCTTCTATTCTTCACTTGGATTATGGTCACGTCCGCTGCTCAAGTCCTCGGTCTCGGTCTCTTGAATAATTCACTTGATTCGAATGTCATTAAAATGGGGTTGCCCTGACTTGCGTCTCTCATGCCACCTGTTTGTACTGTTCTACTATGGCCTGACCTGGGGAAAAATATCGCATGTTTAGTGAAATTCTCGAATATGTGTCGGAAGTTTTTAAAAGTAAAATTCTTGAGGTACGATGCTAGATTGGATGAAAAAGAAAGAAAAGGATAATATCCCAAACAAACAAGAAGAAAATATAAAATAATCATTCCATCATGGGAGTCACGCCGGCGACTGGTCGAGGAGAAGAAATTATACTGAAGAGGAGGAAAGGAACGTTGGTAATGTTACCTTGAATACGCTAACGCTCTGTACATAGGCATGGGTTTCCAAAGCAAAGCCCCCGAATGCTAACGCAATTTGGTGAAAACTCAGATGACACAGGAAGTGTCAGGTTCAGGTCAGAGGGGGTAATACAGACCGCAGTCTTATGGTCGAATATCGAAAGGCGGATACACTAGACACGGGGAGGCTTGGGGGGTCCTCCCGAAAATTGATTGCAGTAAGTACGCTTAGATGCGATTGTCAGCATTTCGGGAGCTCAACATTGTTGTTCTGGTAGGGAGGGCGGACATATCTCTTGGGTGAGTACTGCCTTCCGTGGGTTTGTGGAGAGAGGGACGGAAAACTTTGGTTCGATGCTTCTCAGAACGTTTTTTGTACTGGTTCCGGTTTCGAGTTGAAACAGAGAACTTCTGTAATGTTCATGTGCCAACTACTAATGGAAGAAAGAAAACGGGGAATGGAGGGCGCGATCGCGTGAAGCGCGAAATATACCAGCAACTGGGTTTAAAGTTGAAGAAGATGGTCATGCCCACCATCTGCTATTCTAGAAAATATTATTCATTCCACTTGCCTACAAGTTTTATATTGCCTAGAAATTATTCTGGATGATTCAAATTCCGAGAAGTTTTGCAGAGGGGTGGACAATGTGCCCTCCCTACGTTAGTACTACCAAAATATTGAGTAAATTTAGAGAGGGGGAGGGTGGGATCCGAGGAGGTTCGAACAGGCTGTGTTGAGAGGGTCTCACGCTAGTTCCGTGGAGGGGTTTCCACGGCTCGGAACTACGGCACTGAAATTTGTGATTGGTATGAAGCTTCCTGATACGTAGTACCGGGAACCCATTTTTAGGTGTAGACGGAAGAGGTGGAAGGTTAGGTGGTTCAGTACCAATAAACAAATTCAAGAATTGGGAAAAAGGTACCATGGCTCATTCTAACGGTTACGCGACCCCACCTGGATAGACTTGCTCAACTGGTATGTAGCCCCCCTAATGAGTACA
The DNA here is from genome assembly GCA_026419785.1 of Sclerodactyla briareus. Taxonomy (NCBI): domain Eukaryota; kingdom Metazoa; phylum Echinodermata; class Holothuroidea; order Dendrochirotida; family Sclerodactylidae; genus Sclerodactyla; species Sclerodactyla briareus. Next base: position 161,706 of record JAODTK010004965.1, on the reverse strand, counting down.
TGAATCCTTATACAGGGGTAAAGTAAACTGCGATCTGAGATTGATAGAGGGTCAACATCTAAAACCCACTTTAACACGATCTGTTAGAATCAAGCTGACATTTGTTGGCTGCTTTTGAAGTTTGTGGACGTGAACTGGGTCATCTCTATTAAAAACACGAGAATGTGTACCACATATCTATTTGGTTCGTTTAGTTTGCGAAACACGATTAATCAACCCCAAAGAGGATTGAAATATACTGGAGTGGGGTTAACAATAATGAGTACATAAAACTCTATTGTCACTAAGCGTCCAAAAAAAAGTCCAGGAATACTTGGTTGCACAATATTGAAAAAGTTGGTATGCAGCTCTCGTAGAGGGGTAAATTGTCTTGGTAATGCCTACGCTGGGTTCTTTTGGCGAAAAAATGCGGAAATTGCCGAAAACATTGGTATTTTACCAACATTGTTGCTCATGAACATGATAGTCAACAGGACATGTGGAATCATGCTTACACTCATCGATGGGGGGCTCCGGTGATAAATTCATAAAAAACATATTGTTGCGGAACAGATCAAATATTACCTAGATGAAAAGTGGTCAAAGTATGGAAACCTCATGAACGCGAAAGTCATGAAGTTTGGTATGTCTAGATGAAAGTTTGAGTGTAAGCTTTCTATAGGGAGTGAAAAAAAACATGTTGTTCTTGGCGTTTACGCCGGCGTTATCCTGGTAGGAATGGGAAAATGGGTATTTAGTCGTTGTGGCTTGTAACACAATAACACAATAGACATGGATGGATCATGTTCATACTTAGTATCTGGGTTCCTCATGATGAGTACATTAACTCTCTTTGGAAATAAGGGTCAGGGTCATTTGAGGGTGAACAGATCGGATTAGCTCAGTCGGTAGAGTTAGAACTTGTGATCGAATGGTTCCAAGTTCGAATCCTGGCTGGTTAGCCTTTCCGGTGCGTCCTTGGGCAAGGTGCTTCACCTTCCTTGCCTCCCCCCGGTCGTTAGTGGGACCTTTGAGAGGTTACTTGTAATCGCAAGTGCGCTGATTACGGCAGCTGTGTGATGAACTTATCCCCGGGGACATGTTTGGTTGCCAGGTATATACTCGAAGTGTGCACTATGGTGTGGCCGAACAGTTACGCATTGAACAGGGATATGGGCCTTCATCGCTCTGACTGTACTATGTACGGTGTACAAACAAGCGCTAGCATAAGAAAGGTACATTATTAGTATTATCATTATTATGATTATTATTATCACAGAGATGAAATCTAGAAACATATTAATACGATAAGTACTGATGCTTGCTTGGTTAAGCTGCCCTGTGGTGTACACTTTTGTTCTTACGAATAGTATAAGGACTAGTGTCCTTGTTGTAGGCCGAGGGTCATCATCGTTTTGTTTACCTTTTTAATGTCTTCCAGACCCTCCCGACGAGTTTATACAGCAATTTGGAATCGTTGTGTTCAAGTTATTTGGTCTGGAAAACCTGATAGGATTAAGCGCAGCACGTAGTTAATAATCCATTTCAGGCGGGAGGGTCTGAATAGCCACTCATATTAATAGCTTTATCCAGGGCTTAGTGTTCTGGTAAGACGTTATATCGCAACAGGTCTCTGCCTTTTTGGAAAGTATATTTTAATTATTACCTTCGACAGAGGTAGTCAGTGTTGCTTTTGATTGCAATTATAATAGAGTAACCTGGATTTTGACAACTCCTCCATTTATAGTCTTGAGGGCATGGTCCTTTGTTACATTCAGACGTCAAGTACTTTTAAAAGGGACAAGTGCTGTGGAATAATCACATTTTATTAAGTACATGATAAGACAATATTCTATAATCATGTTTCATAAAGGTTTGTCTGCATGTGGAGACCTTATAGTCAGGGGATCGTTTTCTCTCTTTCCAACCGTTTAAAAGAAAAATATAATAACGGTGTGATTTACCTATATTATGGATTGATTGATTTGATCCCCCCCGCTAACTGGAGATGTCCTTGGTCATGAACATTTCCACCGTGAATTGGTAGATTTTAGAGCATTTATTTCCTTCATCACGTTTCATTATATAGTCCTTGTTCCAAAGGTCCACGTACTAACGCCCGAATGATTTAGAAATTGAAATGCCCTCTCTCTTCAGTTTAGATAAAGCACAGTGGGAGTTGATTTTCAAAAAAAATCCGTTCTCCTCATGATGAGAAACAAAAATCTATTTCCCAGTACCGTTTTTTTACCATCGCATCCTTGGAACGAACCACCTATTATTATTGATGAATAAAGTAGACAATTCTAGGTTGTTGTTGTGGTCACAGGAGAAACCATTGAGTCACTCCTCTGGGAGTGCGTTCATTTTCAATTTCCATCTAATGTTGAACAGGCATTTTCATAGGCGTGTCTTTTTCAACGAAGAGGGACCTATTCTTTGGCTTCAACTCGTATTGAAACATCCATTAAAATTTGTGATTTTCGGTTGAAGTTTTACATTTTCAAAAAAGCTTAATAGGCTAGATTGAGTGTCAATGAGTTTTGTCATAAATAAAATTTGACTTGGAATAGAGAGGAAACTGGGATAAACGATAAGTCACGTGGCCCTATTTCATTTGAATCTATCCACTCAGCTTTGGCATGTTATTTCTATTCGATGGACACTTAGCCTTTACATGTTGATATTGATTTATGTAAGCTCATACCTTTTACATGAAGTATTTGATTCATCCTCATGTTGTTACAATTATCATGCTTTCTTTCTTAAGAAGACAAAGGAAATAATATGGTAAAAAAAAAAAAAAAACACTGAAGGCTTGGCTGGGTTAAGCCTCACTTTGTGTACAGCTTTCTTACTAAGAGTATAAGGACTTATTGCACTGTGTGTAGGCCGAGGGTCAATCATATGTTTGAAAAAAAATATGAGGAATCTATATTTCCTTAGATTGTTGGGTCAATTTTGGCCTGTGAACAGGTGATCGACCCTACAATTGAGACATGCACCTATTTCAGGTCAGGTCAAAGGTCTCTGAGGAAACTTGTGGACAGAATTATAATGAACGCTTGGTCTGATGAAGTCGAAATTCGGGTTTTGTTTTTTATGAGTAGTACAAAATCCTATTGTATTGTGTTATTAGTGTTAGACAAGACGGTCGATTTTGGGATTTTGGTAAGCATGTGAAAACATACTAAAAAGTTTAAGATTGCTGGATGGAATATGTAAACCCCTAAAGCCAACCCTATATGGATGGAGATCCTACTTGGCATGTGTGTTCCTGTTAATGAAGGGGTGTACATGAACATGTCTTTTGGCCAGGGTCCGTGAAAACCTTGTAATGTAAACATTTTTAATTTTGAGGTGGAGGTCAGGCAATGAATTATTAGAACTTATTTGAGTTTTTTGTTTTTCAAATTTTGGTTTGATAATGGTCAGAAATACACGAGGTGATCAAGTTCATTAAACTGCGGAAGTACCGAAAGTAACTGAAAATCGTTGACAGTAGGTCCCTAATGCTATAGGGATACACCAAAGTGACAGTACATTGTGGCACACCAACATACGAAATAACAAAGACAAAACATGTGTAGGCGGGTAGGTTAAACCGCCCACGTGTTATATCCCGCTTTTGAGCAATCATTGGGGAAGAAGTATCGAAACACCCATTAAAGACCCCCATTGCTCAGGAAACCAAGATAAACTTCATCCACCCAAGTTTTTGTTGAATCCATGGAAGTTAATGGTCCATGAATTTGCAAATTTGACCCACGATGGTTTGAAATGACTTCTAACACGTGAGAAACAACTGTAGCCCCCATTCACCAGGATTCGTTCAAGTCTGACAAAGTTTGGAAAATCGCATAGTTTCAAGTTAGCAGTGGAGGGGGTGGCACGCCCACTTCGAAAGCATCAGAAATTTCTTCATGGCGGACCTGTCACAAGTTTCAAGTCGAATCGGATTGATAAAAAATTATAAAAGCGTAATTTTTGCGAAAAAATCAAATGGCCGCCAGGTGGGACAATGTGGCAAAAGTATAAGTGGTCCCAAAAACGATCGCATGTTCCGAAAACGTGGCAATCTGCAAAAGAAGTCAGTTCTTCGAAAAAAGCCAAGATGGCCGCCGTTGAAGTGGTGGTGGCCCACCCCCACTTTTTGAAATCTCAAGATTTCTTTCATGCGGACCCTGTGCACCAAGTGTTCTAAGTCATCGGATAACTCGTTATGTTTGTGCGAAAAAAATTCAAAATGCCGCCATGGGCGTCATGGGGCAAAATCAAAGTTGTTCCAAAACGATCGCCATGTTTTGCAAACGTGCATATTTGTCGGCAAATAAAAGTCAGTTTCGTCCGTCGAAATTCAAGATGGACGCCGTTGGAGGGGTGTGGCCACGCCCCCTTTTTCGAAATCATCAGAGATTCCTCCTTCATGGCGGACCTGTGCACCAGTTTTCAATCGATTGTATACAGCGTTTTTTCAGCGAAAAAATCAAAATGGCCGCCATGTGGGGTTCAATGGGCCGAAAATTAAAGTTGCCCAAAACGATCGCCATGTTCGAAAAGTGCATATCTGCAAAAAAGTAAGTTCGTCAAAAAACCTCCAAGATGGCCGCCGTTGGACGGGCTGGTGGCCCGCCACTTTCCGAACTTGTTCAAGATTTTCACCATGACGAACAGGGTTGCCAAGTTCGAGTCAATCGGACGATGCGTTAGAGAGCTAGAGCGCTAACGAGAATAAAATGCGTTCCCGGTCTAAACTCCAGAGTTTCCGTGGCCTGCCAGAGCGGTGTGGCGACGCCCACTTTCTAACTTGTGTCCGAATTTTATGCATGACAAACATGGGTGCAAATTTTCAACTTAATCGGACAATGCGTTTGCAGAGAAAAAATGCGGCGGCGGAGACAACGGCGGAGACGGAGACGGGGACGACGGGACGACGGCGCAGCAAAACATAATACAACAACAGTGTTCCGACACTACAGTGTTCCGGGGATATAATTATCACTCACAAAGAAGCCATGTACGTGATGTGTATGGACCAGCACACTCGATATTCCCGGAAGTATTTTTTGTCACTGATTTAACCTTATACTTCCCAATCCGTTCAGTTACCTCATAAACAGGTCGAAGTATCACCTTGGCTGTAATATCTGCTGCCACAGATCCCTACATATCCTAATTGGCCTGAATCGCAAATGTTTGGATTTATGAACCCAAGCCTCTTTTTTTTAATTGTGAGCACTCGTTGAAATGCTTCCCCTTTGAACTGGAAAGTACTTTGACACTAAGAGCAGTGTCGTCGTGCCCATTGGGGCCCGGTCCCCCCAAAAATGTGTAGCGGTGGTTGTCATAAAAATTTGGTCTAAATTAAATTAAAAAAGTATCTCGAAATTCGACAAAAAAAGAAGATTATATAGTCAATTGTTCTTTGATAATCGTTATTTTATTTCATTTAGCATATAAAAAAATGGCATCTGGCCCCTCACCATTTTGAAGTCTAGAACACTCAATGGAAATTTTGCATAGCACGGCCAAGGTGAAATTCATTTCAATTGTGATGTTATTTGTTCAGTTGAAAAGGCTATCTGGAACTCACATTGAATCTGGATAAAGACCTCACTTTTAGATTCGCTACGTTGCGGAAACCAAGTATGCCGCTTCGCAAATTATAGGCCCAATTCGCATGACATAGACAGCTTAAAGTGAAAAATCTAATTTGTAAATAACATTCAATTTATTTATTGAAAAATAGCCATCTGGAAATAACCATTTGCATTCAATAATGATAACGTTTTAACTAAGGATTTGCTTACGTTGCGCGGCAACCAGGGTGCCTGTTCGCTGGATGACGGATAGCTTGAAATCGCACAAACATGAGTGGTATATAATGTTGAAATTCAGATTCTCATGAATGGTTCAAGTTTATTTTTGAATTATCACATGAAAAATAGCTATCCTAAATGCGTTATGATACGGTTCAATTGGTAGTATTAAATAGCTGTGTGAACAACGGTAGCTTAAGTTAAATGAAATTCATTTCAATTTGCAAAGTTTATTTTCAATTATTACATGTAAAATGGCCATCTGGCCCTCACCATTGGCGTCTAAGAAAACCCAATTTGGAAATTTTTTGCATAGCAACGTCCAAGTGAAATTTCACTTCAAGTTGTGACTGTTTAATTTTTTCGCTGTTGAATGGCGATCTGGCACTCACCATTGGCATCTGTAAGACCTCACTTTATAGATTCGCTACGCTGCGCGAAACCAAGGATGCCGCTTCGCAATTATAAGCACAAATTCGCATGAACATAGACAGGCTAAAGTGAAATCATTTATATTGTAAAGTAACATCAATTTAGTTATTGCAATAGCCATCGGGAAATCACCATTTGCTCCTAATGATTACTTTCTTAACTAAAATTTGTAGTTGCGCGGCAACCCAGCGTGCCGCTGCGCTTGGGAGCCTTGAATCGCAAGAACATTGATTGGGTAATGTGAATTCATAGTATGGTTCAAGTTATTTTGAATTATCACTGAAAAATAGCTATCCTAATTTCGATTGAATACGGCTCAAGTGATATAAAAAGCTGTTTTGGACCAGTGACGGTAGCTAAATGAACTTCATTTCAATAATTTGCAAATTTTAATTTTTCATTTATTACTGGAAATGCCATCTGGGCTCACGTGCATCTGAGAAGACCAAACGTTTCTCTCAAATTAAGTTTATTTTTAAATCTTTCAATACAAATTTATCATCAGGACTCCCTATTTGGACAACGGAGAACATTTTACTTAGCCTGTCAACTGAATATTCGAGGGTAAAAGAAGTGAATTGTAGCTAGAAACCTGTCACCTGATATATTTTTGTAAATTTTAGGGGTGTTGCTTTTAAAGGCATGTAAAGGGAAAGTGCCCTTTTTTCCTGCTATGACGAACATTTGCATGTATGATGCCGCGCCAACTCCAGCCTTTAGATATCTCCCCTGCTGATGGTGCCCCCCAAACTTTATTTTTTTGCACGACGCCCCTGACTAAGAGCGCATACAATGGGCCGCTACACCCACAAGGATTCCGAATATGAGTATTTTGAAAGGATTTGAATATGAAAGCAACACGTCCCTATATGACCAAATAACCTCGACATACTCAACCTAAACAAACGTCAATAGGGCCTGGCTGTACCAACGCGTGAAAAAACAATATGAGGTATACATTAGTTTCTAATCGCAACAGTGGCGTGTCAAAAAGCGATTTATTTTGAAGCTCACGTTAACTAGCATCGAACAAATCGACCTCTCTCTGATTTTTCAGGGATAATTAGGTTTTCACTATAGTGTGTCCAAGTACGTCGAATTTCGAAGTGCCTAAATGTTCTGGGAATAGAAAAAAAGGGATTGGATAAGGCGGTCCGATAGAATTGGCCGAAATGTGGATAATAGTGGTCAAGGGAGGTATGACATATGTTGAGAAGAGACTTATACATGCATGTCCGCCAGGTGAGTGATTACCATACAGGTGTGTTCTTCGTGCCTGAATCACTGTCAGTCTTAGCCTTTTTAATTCCAGTTTTTTGCATGATGATCATGTTCTTTTTATTTTAGCCGATGATTGAGCCAGCTCCGAAGCTCTAACAAACGAATTTGAAAATATAGTGTAGGATGACTAGTTGTGGCAACCTTTGTACAAAATGTGATAACGAAAAGTACAGTTACTGAACTGTATTTCTATTTCACAAGGATGAATCTAGTCTGGCCCCTTTCCCCCCCCAAATGTTTCCTCGTACTGCGCAATAGCCAGCACAACGAGGTTACCGTAACCCTGTCACTATCCAACAAAAATCCTAGTAACCCCCGAGCTTCTTGTGGTCTAATTGCGAACTTGCAGCTTGTTATGAACTGCTTGTTAGTCGTCACTGCTCAATGTGGCATGGATGAAAAAAAAACTTGTCTATTAGCTGCCACAGTCCAACTGAATGAATGCATGTAAATTGATAAAAGGGCTTCGAAAAGAAACGTTTGATCAGCATGCCGCATGAACAGTTTTCTAATTATTCCTGCATGAAAATTAAACGGCTCTTTTCGCAACACTGCGGGTAACTGTACATACAGCAATGAAGTTCAGTATGTGAATGGATTTCAGATTTCTTTTTGTAATGTTTTCATGGTGCAGATACTGATAGAAAGGAAACGGGATTGGGACGGGCTAGATCGAGTGCATGCGCGATAATACTTGCACTGCGCTTTGAAGTTGAAGACAGATGTTGTCTGCCGCCATGTATAACCAGAAAACATTGTGTCATTCCACTTAACTACCCTTACAAGTTTCATATTTCTAAAATGACATTTGACTGGTTCCTCCCCGAACTCTTTGCCGACAAGTAGGGGGACAATGTGCCCTTCCTACTATTAATCTACCAAATTATTGAGTTGTGATTTGTAATGAGTATTGAGAATTTCGAGAGGGTGGGAAACCCGAGTAAAGCCGGACAGGTTTTGTTGAGAGTCTCCCCCCCGGGATTTCCGTGGGGGATCCCACGCGCCCCCGTACTACGTCACTGGAATCTTTCTTATCGGAGTTAAATCGGGAACCCATTTGTTAGGTGTGGACGAGGGAAGGGGGTTTTTCAGTACCGATACAAAATTGAAGAAATTGTGAAAAAATGCCACCATGGCCCATTTCGACGGTTACTCGACCCCACCAAGATGACTCGAGCTTATACTTGCTATGTGAAGGCTTTCATTAATGAGTACATATCCTTATGTACAAGGGTCAGGTAAACTTCATTCTGAGATCGACGGAGGGTCAACATTTAGAACCCTACTTTAACATGATGGGTTCGCAAATGCTTGGTAGGCATCAAGCTGAAATGTGTCATGGCAGCTTATAGGGAGGGGTTAAAATAATCATTTGCTGTGGTTTGATTGGGGTTCATCTCTATGGAAAGAAAACAAACGAGTACTGTGCAAACAATATATTCTGGTTCGTTTGGTCTTGGCGAACACGATTTACTCAACCTGATGGATTGAACCTTAATGAATCTTGATGTGTGGGTCCCAATAATGAGTATCATAAACTATAATGTCAGGTCGAAGGTCATTCGAGGTGAAAGTTCCAAAAAAGTCCAGAATGCTCGATGCAGAATTTGGTATGCAGCTTTCTTATGGAGTAATTGTTCTGGTGTATTCACTACGCTGTTAATTCTCGGCGAAAGAATGGAGAAATTTGAAACTTGGTATTTTGGTCAATATACAGTCGTGAATACATGATACTTCAACCGACATGGTAAAAAAACAAAAACAATAAAACAAGTAGGCGTTACACTCAGCATGGGGTTCCCAATTATGACTATATTAACCCTATTGTTTCGAGATCATGTCAAAGGTTTTCTGAGATGGACAGAGGTCAAAGTCTGAAAACCTTGTGACACATTAGTCCTGAAAGCTTGGTCTGGTCAAGCTGCTAATTTGGTGGGCACAGCTTAGAGTGCAAGACCGATGTTGGTTCTTTGTTTACGCCCGAGTAATTCCTGGTGAGAAAATGTGAAATTGTTATTTTAGCCAACTGTGGCTTGTAAACAACACGACCACAATCGGACGTGATGGATCATGCTTATGCTTTGCATACGTATACCTCATGAGGATACATGCACTGTACTGCTCTGAAATCAGTGCCAATGTCCTTGATGTGAACAGAGATGGACATCTAGTAACATTAGAACAAGAGATATTCTGGGTTCATTTTCGGCTTGTGAATACGATTAATCGACCTTACCTGGAGTTCGTGTTTGATTGTGAGTTCTCTCACAATGAGTTCACGGACTCATTTTTTGGGGGGTCAGGTCAAAGGTTATCAGAGGTCAACAGGACAAGTCTGAGAACCTGGTGAATTGGTGAAGTCCAAAATGTGCCTAGCTGATCAAGTTGAACGTGTAGAAGGGAAAGTAGAGGAACCCATCGGTTTTCGTGTAGTTTGGGATCATGTTTTTATACAAAGGGGAATTCGTTGTTTTCAAATGATGATATTCTCGGTTTGCCTGGTGAACCGATGATCGACGCCACACTGATGGATCAGGCGCACATTACTCGGTAAGGGGGAGTCCCAAGAATGAGGTAAACGGACGCTATTTACAGGCGTCAGGTCAAAGGTCAACTGAGGTTAAGAGAGGGTAAAGTTCTGGGAACCTTGTGCAACATACAATGTCCACAAGATGTTTGTGTTGGTCGGTAAAAGGCCGAAATTCGGTGTTCAGCCTTTTTTATGAGTAGACAGCAAAAAAAACTCATGTTACTGGTTTTCGATCGGGGAGGAATTTTGGTAAAACCATGGGAAACATTCTAGAAGTTCTTGCCGGAATCGGGAATATGTAAAACCAAGCCCACCTATATGGATGGAGATCCGCTTGGCAAACAAAAAAAAACGTTGTTCTATATCAGTCCGGGAGAAACCGAAAGGAGGATCTTCTAAACCCCCGATAGACGGTGTCAATTCTGTAGTACCACAATGCCGCACACTGTCTAATACGTATAGAAGGTGATCAAAACGTTCGAACGATTTCGCTGAGAAACGACAGTTTTTGTGAGATTATGACTGACGTTTCTGAAAGATTATTAAATTACTAACAGATCGACCATGTCACTTCCTTGTTCACTGTGTATTTCTTAGAAGATGCAATTAGAAAGTGAAACGTCGCCCGTGATATTCGTGTATCGGTCGTCTCTTTATTACGCATATCCAGTCAAGCACTTCAGAGTAATGCGCGAAAGGCAATACGTGTGCACACAAGGCGCAATGGCCAACGAATGTTCCGACGGCAGCGCAGCTGTGTACGTGTATAGCCGTTGGAGGGCGATCCGCTTCTACAATAGTGAACAAAGGGCATCCCCGGGGTTGGCAGGATCTCATCGGCAAATACGGAACTATTCAGAGGTCTTTCTAATCTGCTAATCTGCTACAGCTGCTAACTATTCGCGATTTGTCTTGGAAACATCATTTTGCCCGAAAACATTCATATTTTACAGACATTTTGGAAGTCTTCATCAGCATAGATTGCTGGGAAACACTTTTTTCGGATACTTTTACCCTTGTTCCTGAAATTTGGAATCGTCCAGTCCTCCCATCTCTAAATTTTACTGAAACGAACAGATTTTCAAAAAATCCAAATTTCGCGCCAATCGTTTTTTCCTTTTCCCTCCTAAATCCACCACATTTCTTGGTAATTTTCGCCGTTTGCAATGGGAAATGGTAATTTGTGCCTTATCACATTGCTATGAAGTTTTAAATATGCATGCCATTGGAATCACATACTTGAGAATAGTAAAACAAAGAAAGAAAGAATTGCCACCAAAATTGCTTTTTTTGCCCCCTAAATTCACAATTTCGATAGTTTTTTGCCTAATTCTGACAGCAAAGATGTGATTGTAACTATTGAGGCTGTGCGATATTTCGTCACTATGTTCAGCCCCTCAAATGGATATATTACGAAAACCATAAAAAATCTGACGGACACCCAAAACGCACACGACTCACGCGCAAACACACAAATGGACCCTTCGCGTAGTTGCACCTCATTGCTTGGATCAACCCGGCCACCCATGGGTACCACCACCCAAGTGTACCCCTCCATTGGTATAGTTCCCCTACCACCAACTATAGTTCCCTAGTAACCGGTTTGCTTAGGCAACCAGCAACAGTAATATAGTGGAATGGCAAACTGACTACAATATCTCATTCCGCCCTTCGGGACCGTGATATATTACTACAATTTCATTGTTTCAACGTTACTTAGCAACGCTATTAATATCTAAATGAAAGGCATGCTGGATATATAGATTAGATATGTATTTCAGAATGTGTGGCATTTACGGGTATTTTCGTGAAGTTGAAAATGAAGAGAGGAACGGGTTGGAAGTTTTAACACTGTGTTTGAAAACCCTACAATCGCGTCCCTCCATAGCAATTTCTCGGCTAACATAATTACAGCAAGTTGCAGTGACCTTTGCATGTAATACTAACTAAGCAACCCTATATCACCGAATTGACGGGGTGATGTTGGATATGGAGTAGGGTATTTAGCTATTTCAATGACTTCCCAAAATGTGATTTTCTTGCAGTTAGAACTTGGTTATGTTTATTTTTTCATCGAACAAGTCTTAGCAGTCCTATGGCTAACAATCCACTGAACCTGGGCATCGAAGCCTGGTTGAGCCCTGATCACGCTACGGTGAAAAACACAACAACAAGTCCCTTCAGCAGATAACAGATTCCTTAATCCTAGCACTGACTGCGCTGATGAGGTTACCTCCAGGATGTTAAACTCTATTTCCATGATAATTAATTGCCAGATATCATTGCAGGTGTAATAAGGGCGAGGCGAATTGAATTACCAGTCAGATTGAGATCAATATTAGGTTACCAAGGATTACCTTGCTGTAATTCTGTTTCCACAAATCCCCGAATTATCATGATTGACTGGAGAGGATAATGTTTCGATTTTATAAACCCACGCCTTTCGATCTCATCGTTCCCTAAGGCCGGATGAGATATTGTAGTAAGTTTACATTTCACCTATGTATACTGTTGAAGGTTGCCAATAGCAACGTTTCTATGGTAACAATATGGTGGTTACGAACATCCCACGATGGTACCCTATGGTGGGGTGCCATGGATAGTGGGTGGTCCATCAATGAGTGCACTCACAAGATTCCGTTTGTGTTGTTTGCTTGTGTGTGTGGGGGGGGGGGGTGTGGGTATGTGTGTTTGTATGTTGTGTGTGTGTTTTCCGTCAGATTTTTTGATGGATTTTTCTCCAAATATCTCCACTTTGAGTGGCCGAAATATGACTGTTCCCTTGCATTCCGCCAAAAATCAAAATTTGGAATTTAGAGAGCAACACACTATTTTTTCGGCCAAATTTTGTGAAGTTTGTTCTTAAAATAGCCGTGATGTGAATGACTGAATGGTCAATGTGAATTATGATAGATAAAACTCCCAAACACAGTTTTCAACTTAACTTCTAGTGAAATTTTATTTAAATGTTTGAACTTCAGAGTGAGAGCCTCATTTTGTACACCCCACTGGACTAGACCAGGCCTGACTGAGTAACGGGGGGGGGTGTAGAGGTAATGGTAATTCAATTTGGCTATTTACCACATCATTCAAATCAGAGCAGACAACCTGGACTCCTGGGAGGTGTGACTCGGCTATCACGCCACCCGGCTGCTACCATATCTAATTAGCGGTACGACTGTACAGTATATGGTACACCCGTGTGTAACTGGATGTATGAAATTAGTGTCAGACTGTTACTAGTAGGGATATGGGGTAGGGTTAATGTAATGATGAACAGTTTTTAGGTTCAGGTGTTCATGTTCACGATAAGATTTGGGATTATACAAGATTGGCTTCTGAGCTTGACCGCTCCACCTGAATAGAATTAATTAGTCATTCAACCCACGGTTTGCTAACTCAAGCCATTGTCCACACTAAAAGGCCTGGGATCTTCATTTTTGGACCTACTGCCCCAACTGCGAACAAAATTCAAATTTTTTAGCAGAAAAATTTGAACCAAACAGGGAAATCATTGGAATAAGCTCATAATTAAATTATTCATCATTAAATAATACGATATCAGCCTGCATGGCCAAATTTTTATCTCATCGGTACCCAAGGGACGGGTGAGAGATTGAAGGTGTATCATCAACCTTAGGACCACTGCAGATCTTATAATTGGAGACGCACTTGTGAAACACGTTAACGAAGATGATTTCGCGATAATAAATGTAAGGTCGAGAGTCTGCCAGGGGCCACGGCCAAAGATGTAAACAATCCTAGCACGGGAGGAGAGTTGATAAGTACAGTCACATTTACAATCATGTTGGGACGAAGATGTTACCTACCTTACTCAAATGTCGACATTATATTAATCGACTTTGAGGAAACTGATTACGTCTATACAACTTTCAAATGGAGCGATCCCCAAGATTCAATCCCGGGCCCGTGTCCGAGGAAAAGGACAAAGACAGCCACGCATCAAAGAACTCAACTCACATCTGGAGGAGCCTCCACTAGAAACTGGACTGTAAATTATTGATAAAACAGGGTGCATCATTCACTACGGAGACCGAAATTGACAATCCCGGTTCAATGAAGGACTGCCTGAAACCTGAACAAAAAGGGAACGGAAACAAACTTCTCTTAAGTATCACCCTTAGTGGTCCTTCCATCTCCACGAATGGAAAAGTAACTCCTCCAAGCGAAATTCTCGAATCACCATCGTTGCAACCATATACATCGCCGGTTGAGTGCGAAATTCCGCAACAATGATAGATACCGGCCGAACCGCGATCAAGGGGGCCAAACCGACCTTGGGATTAACAACCAATTGGGACACAACAACCACGTCCACGAGTCTCGCACATATTGCGAACAAACAAATATTGGCCAAGGGACGGATCATCGAAGGGACCAACCAATACAGAGCCGAGAATCCAAACTATCGTTGGCTGTTACAATGTGGCGAATAGCGATCACGTAGAAGAAAACGTCGCCTGTATGATGGTAGCGATAGAATGGGGGCCAGGAGAAGTGCGCCGACAGGTTGTTAGTGGGAAGCAGATCGTGACTTCATTACCCAAACCCGAGTTATAAATATCTTTTTATGAGACACATTAAATAATGATACTGATCGTCTAACAACAAATGAAATGCCAATACAGAATGAAAACAGGTAAAATTTATAAGAAGTAATAACGGATATCAATTGGATTCCTAACACCCACCTCCTAATCCTGGGTGGATCAATTCAACCCTCTCAATAGAAATGGCCGTAGTGTTACTATATTTGCATGCTGTGAAACCTTTTCGAACACTAACTATTCAGTCTGGAAATAGACATTCCCATGTAAACACGTTCGGCCGAGCAGGTCAAATTAAGCCGGGACGGCAGTGTATGGTTATTCTTAAGAACATAATTTCATTCACATCAAAGGAAGTGATTAGACGTGATTAACTGCAGCTGTTATGGATTGAAATTGTTACCATTCAAAAAACTATTCTAATTAAAGTGTTGGCTATCGCCCTCCTGTTCAAAAGTTGTAAGGTATGAAGATTGTCATGAAATGATTAAAAAGCTAATGCGTACAGGCCAGGGGAATATAATGTTGGTGATTTTAAATTGATTGTTCGAATCAAGGCAATAAGTCATTACGTTGGAATTGAAAACCATATCTTATTTCGATGTTGTTAAGCAAGAGTAAAATGCCACAAGAGTGACAGAAAAAAACATATTTGCTGAGGTAGATAGAAGTGCTGATATACGAATGAGTGACATTTTCCAATTATTTTATTGGACAACACGAAATTGTCGAAGAAGACGCATTCGAAAAACCCATAAATTCTATAACATTATTAGACCAATTGATTGATGAAAGTCAGGTCTTTAGAGAGATATGCAGCTTGTGATAGGGTTTTTGGCCCAATTGACCTTCGGATGAAGCTCTTCTATTTCACGAAAGTTATTAAATCGACATGAACTAACAAACGAAAAACGATAAAAGGGGGGGGGGTAACTCAAACACAATGGAGTGATTTAATACAAATATCAATGATCTGAAAAGCGTGATGCCGTTCAAAGGAATGGACCCAATCATTCCGACTTCTGGCGAGAAGGTAAAAGTTCTTATAAGTTTGCCAAAGCGGAATATTTTAAAATGAGATGAGGGGAAAAAAAAAAGCTGGTTAAAAACACAAAGAAATATGGAAAATATTGAGAATGTTCAGTCAATAAATCACAACTACCAAAGGGCTACCCCACTATACTCAGGATGGCATTCATATACTGATAATGCCGAGATAGTTGAATCCTCTAATTCGTATTCAAACTTCAGAAGCAAGGCAATATACTGATAGTGGTATTTCTGATTATGTGAAATGCATGTATCGTTCCAAATCCCTTGGATACAACATTTGAAATACAACCTATTTCTGACAATTTTGTGTCTGTACTAACCAACTTTTGATGCTTCCAAAGCAACGGGTGTTGACGAAGTAAGTGCTAGGTTTTAAAAATGAGCGCTCGACATAAGGAAGCATTAACTCACATTATTAACACAAGTATTAATCCCACATTTTTCCCTTCCGAAATAGAAGATTGGCAAAGGATGTACCGGATCTTCAAAGTAACTCAGACTAGATTGTCTCCAATTACGTCCTATAATCGATTCTCCCCGTCTTGTCCAAATATTTAGAGAGGCATGTGCATATTACCTTACTAATTTCTTAGACCATTCCATTTATTGTGGAGTGCGCAATCTGATTTAATCGAACATTTTATGGATCATGATATTTTTTTCATAAAGAAGTTGACATTGTATCATTCTCCACCTCTACTTTTGAATGGTTTAAGTCTTACTTGTTGAATAAAGTCAATATGTTTTCATGGGCGGTACTGCATCCTCTTGTATGGAAGTCAATAGCAGCGTCCCAATTTTGGGGCCACTCTAATTCCTGATCTTAATAATGATCTTATCCTGTGCCGTAGCTCACTGTACAACTGACATGAATGCAGATGATACCACTTTCTGTCTCAAGTAAAAGATATTTTATCCCTGCAAACTAATGGACCATTGATGAAAAAAAATTGTCAGATTGATGTCAAAATGTCAACACTGTAAAAACTATATCAATGTTATATGCTTCAAAGCACCTGTATGATAGTTTTGCAAGAACAGACGATTGTTGTCCCGTAAAACTGAACAATATTACTTAGACAATTCAAACACAGAAAAACTTTCCAGGAGTCAGATAGACTGTCATTTACCTGACAAGCAACAAATCATTATATTTGGAGCACGATAAGTACGAGTTGGCCCGCTTGCGGACTGATCAAAAGTATATTGATACATCCGACATGTAACTTTATTATAAATGGATTATCCTCCCAATATTTGATTATTGTTGCTCAGTATGGGGGACTACTACTGCGGAAGTCTTGATAGAATTAAAAAATTGCAGAATATCGCCGTCAGAATATTCTAAATGCCTCATTTGAGATAAGTTTCGCCTGAATTATGCACACACTAGCCTGGAAGACATTCGATAAAACGTATGTATCGAAACACTAAAGAAAGGGCGTATCGTCGACATCAACATTTGGGACGTGAGTACATTCAAAAGATGTTCACCCAGTTGTTAAAATTCACGATCATAATCTAATTTCCTCTTCAGCAAATAACATCCAAGATGGCGGAATATTAACCAATTTAAAAGTTTACTCTCTGATATTATCTGAATGTATTTTTATATTAACGTCCGCAGTTTTACTTGATTTTCGATTTTACCATATAAATACGAATTGTATGTTTAGTTATGAACGGATCCCGAGTATTTTATATTTATATGACGGTTTTTCATTAACTGCTAGATAGTCTCCTATTCTTTATTTATATTGAAGCTGTTATTTTAGTAATATTTCCATATTGTAACATTCATTTTTATTCCTGTATATTGTTCTAGAGGGCCTCAGGGAAGATTAGCTCCTGCTAAATGAGTCACCTTCCCTAACACAAAGTTTTATACTAATAATAATGATAGAACTAATAGTCAGTTTTACCAATTTTCATCTTATATACTATTGATGGTTCCATAGCAACGGTTGCTAAGGTAACAATAGTTGTGGTTAGGATACCACTGAGGGGTGTTGGGTGGTCCCAGCAATGAGGTGCACTCGCAAAGGTGTTAGTGAGGATCAGGGGTTAGGTTTGGTGTTGGTAACGATAAATTAGGATTTGGTATTATACATCAGGAATTTAATCTGACCATAATCCCACTCCTAATTCCTAATACTTAATCTTCATACAACCAGGTAGGCATTGCTATAACTATTATACAACCATGCTAATTTAGCTTATGTACAGTAGTTTCTTATGGGCCTTAACTTTAGGCGGCGGAAGAAGGTAGAGGCGGAAGAATGGTAGTGCGGTATCAGTGACACTTTATAACCAAAATATTCTGGTTTCGAATTCCAGCAGGCACCGGACGATTTTCCCTGGGTGTGTACTTGAAGTTGCGATGGTCGAGGTCTTTGGTCTTCACTGTCATGGGTTCCGCTGTAATGCAGTGATTTTCTTGTGGTTACTGGGATTTGTTTACGGGATATTTGCAACTTAGTCTCGTCTGTCGGCTGTTGAGCAGTCCACGTTGAACTTGAACGTCCGCTCCTCCCTCCAGGTTCCGAGAAAGTTGGTCGGTCGGTTTTCACTGATAAGTCCTTTCGATGGGACGTAAAACGGCAGTCCCGGAGCAGGTTTGGAATGGTTTACACCCCAGCCTCGTTTAATCATCTTAGAATAGTGAGAAGAGAAGGCGAGCTATCGCCGGTGCTCATCCATCGATCAATACGGCCAGGTTCCTAAATGAAACCTGAATTGCCTTCCTGACCCGTAGAAATCAAAATAAATACATCAACTAACAGCTGGCAATGGTATGTTTACTTTTAAAGCACCAGTCATACTAGCCTAGGCTAGGCTTCAGCGAGTATATCTAGGCTAGACCGCGCTCACAGGCCTCAGTCACACCTGTACTAAAGCCTGCGTTCACAACTCCGGTCCTAGGCTGTTTAGCTAGCTCTAAGAGCGGTCCAACTCCTGTTTCAATCCACTTCAGTTCCTGACAAGCTTGCATCTCATAGATACCCAAAAGACAATTTATTGTAGTTAAGAAAAGGTTTAGAAACTCATTATCATTTTCCGGTTGGTCTTTGGCATGTGAGAATTACCAAATATTCACCCGGAAACAGTCAGGAATCTCCATAAACGCCTTCAGTTGTTGTTTGGTTACAGTTGTTGCCACTCTAAATATAAATAATCAATGCAGATTTTCCATAGTAATGTCCTAACATGTGCCCAAATATGGAAGATAGATCGCACAAATAACCCTTATGGCAACACTTTCTGTCATACACACAAGACAGGCCTTGAAAAAAAAAAAACGAAAAAAGAAAAACAAAACAGTGTGATTTTTCCCCGATGATCACGGATCAAATTAGCTCATAAGTTCAAATTTATACTAAGAATTTTAACAGATTGGAGTTTATTCGATGTTCTTGAATGATGATTTTCCGAAGGTTATAGGGGGCTGTGTAAGTCGGAGGGAGAAGTCACTTTCAATGGAGGTGTGCTACAGGAAAAATGTTTTCTGATATGTGACTAGGCTGGGACTAGCCTAAGTTAGTTCACTTAACATTGAGTGCATACTTATGCGCCTTATCTCAACGTGCTGGCTTAGGCAAATACCATCCTGTTTGGACCAAATGAAAAGCAAAATGACACCGGTAACCTTCACTAACCCCCCTCCTCCGAGCCATGGTAGCAAGTTATTACCAGGTAATTCCACTCTTCCGTTTTGAAGCTACACCAACCACCGGCATCTCCAAATTCTCCTAGTCATACTCTCAGTCTGACCAGTGATGTTTCGCGCTGATGGCTGCTTGAATCTAGCAGATCGCCACCTTCAGACATATTGTCACAGGATGATATCCCATCCCATATCCCCAAATAGACAGCGAATATTTCGGATGAAAATACATGGAAATACAGTCAGATTCATGTAAATGTATAACAAATCGCACAGACGAATATTGTAGCTTTCGGAATAAGGGTCGCATGGATTAGCTACCCCCAATTTGGCCAGAAAGGAAAACAATTGGGCCATTTTTTCCAAGGGGACACCTGGCGAATGTAACATCAGCGTAAAAGATGGTGTTCTGCCCTGTTCAGTGGTATTGCTCAAGAGAAAATAAAAATTGACAGCACAAGTCGGCGGAAAATGAAAGGCTTCAGAACGGTAAATGGAAGAAGAGGGAAGGGGAAAAGCAAAAAGAATATGGGGACCCTGTAAGTTTGGAAATAAAGTTGGAAATAAAAATGGCATAATCTCGGAAACTAGTTGGCCCAAAATGACATGAGGGTTAACGGGGTATAGTGAGGTACGCACGGGGAAGCCTGTATTCATGAGGCCCCCATAACGTTAGAGGTCACCTCCCCCCCCCCCCCCCCCCCCATACTTCCCTCTCCCCGCTCGTCCCCTCTCAAAGGCAGAGAAAACCGGGAATGTATCCTAGCCTATAATATTTGCTAAATATTTGGTGAATGATGCTTCCAAATATTATATATTATATTATGCACACTTATAATGCACCAACTGCTTGTTTCGACGGCTAATCCAGGCGATTTCATGGCAGTATCAAAATTTTTTTTTTTCTGAAGTCACTTTTGAAGACTGAAGTTTTCATGTGATGCCGATGAGATAATGCAACCTCGTCCGGGATCGCCCGCTGTTTTGATTGTGAGATTCTCCCTGTGAACTGAGTTGGGCGTTGAGCTAAGATCGCCGACAAAGGGCCCCAACACTTCCCAAAATATCGAGGAAATTCCGAACATGAATATCTTGAAATGGGGGATATAAAGTATGAAGCACAAGCAACAGGCATAGCGAGCAGTTCCTGATAACCCATATTACCCCACTGACTCACCCTTAAAATGCAATGCTGGTTGTACTAGAAAGCAGTAACAGAGCCACGCTATGACACGAGGTTTCTACACAACAGTAGCGTGTTAGCTACTCACCATTCTCGCCAAGAATGATGGGACAGTTCCAGTCAACGAGTGACCCGACCATTATGTTCACCAATCCCTGGGTGAACCAAACCCAACCCCCTTTCAATGTTGGATACAAAACGCGTTCCGATAGCCACATTGTACGGGGTGCGGGGGTGTCCCATTTTTTTTTTGACGAGGATTGGAGCTTTAGGCTCACGTTTAACTACACAACGAATCAAACTGTCGCTCTGATTTTTTTCCCAGTATTCTGCGATAATGAAAAAGAACGAACAGAAACTTTGCTGGAGGTCTTCGTCGCAAAATCCGTGACATCCGTAATATAGTTCACTCATATCGTGCCGAACTGCCAAATTCGAGAGTGCTAAAATTCCAGTGATAGAGCAGTTGATGGGGCGTAGAATGGGGGTGGAATCACTAGAATGTTGATAATCATTTGAAGAGCTAGTAAAATTGCCCGTCAACAAACTTGGGTTAGGATACCATAGTAGGTGCACCCATGGGATCTAATGTAATATAGAAAGTTACTAGACTTATATCTTGTTTTTCCACAAGGATCCAGCTTGCGTGCCCTTTCCCCTTCCCAAGGTGGCCGTATTTTCGAACCTTGGCACTTACGTCGCATCGATAGTATACTACCAACTAGTGTTCTGTGGGACACATCCACTGAACCTACAATCCCCGCCAAAATGTTGGAACACTGCATGGCTTCCAGCAGAAGGATTTCTGTCAGTCACGGTACCCCCTCCCCCCTCCCCCCTGCTTCAATGTTTGGCTCATTTCGAAATCTGCCAGGTTAAGAGAATAAACAACATTGAATAGGGGGTGCTGCCGGAGTGTTTCCAACTAATTTTGGCGGGGGATTCCCCCCCAAAATTGTTGGAACACTGTCATGGCTCCAGCAGAAGATTTCTGTCAGTCACGGTACCCTCTGCCCCCATCCCCCCTGTTCATTGTTGGTCTCGCGGTCGACAATCCTGCACGTTTGAAGAGAACAACACTGAATAGGGGGTGCTGTGGGATGTGTTCCACTAATTTTGGCGGGGATTGTAGTACCCCTTCCGTCTATTTGGCAAACGTAAGCTTGTTATGTACTGCCTGTTAGTCGTCACTGCTGAATGTGGCCATGGACACATAATTTTTAGCTATTGATAAAAAATAATAAGTGAAAACTGCCATAAGTGCAATCTTATGAAGCATGCAGGTGAATTAAGATTCGGAAATTGATTGAACACTGTTATGTTATTCCTACATACGCTATGAATATGAGCGGGCGTTTTTCGCACACTGCGGACTTTCTCCACAACACTTTCTCCGCTCTTCCAAACCCCCTCGCATAGCTGAAATTCCGCAGCAACACGGTATATATTATTCCTCAGTAAAATTTTGGAAAGATATTATTACTTCTGGAATCATAATCTCTGATATAAGGGCCATTTGCCATTTATTGTGTAATTAGGTCCAAATAAGTTTGTACTTCTAAAGGCAATTGTTCTACTATGTACCAATAGGGATGGTCACACACACAGTTTAGCTGTCTTCTCGCTATCTACCTGCAGTGCTGTTAATAGAGCGTATAGAGTAATAAACACTAATAACAATGCCTGTTTGAAGACGTTTATCTGTGTAATAAAGGAGGCCGCCATCCCTGGGTTGTCTAGAGCTGTTATGACATCTATCTGTCGCCAGAACACAGACAATATTTCGATACTGAGACTGTTGAACAACACTATTACTCGGTGTACCGTAATAGTTTGACTACGTTATCATGAAAGCTGAAGAGCCTCACTGTCAGAATCTCTCTTGAAATATAAAAGTGATCTGCGTAATGCCTGGAAGATCTCCAATGATATAATTACTGACAGTTCTGAGTCCCACAACATTACTAATATGAAACAGTTTTTGACTGATTGATATGATATAGCTAATGCATTCACTGTTTTTTCACAGTATTCGCCCCTCTTTAGCTGAGAAAAATCCCTTCTAGTGCCAGGGATTCAAGGAATTTTTTCGCATGGTCCGCTTCGGATCATCTTTTCTGTCCCCCTACCAAAAGAAATTTTGGGAAAAAAAAAAAAAACCCTGCCACTGAAATAAGCAATGTTAACATCTTACTCGAAGCTCGTCTGCAAAGTAGGCGTTGATGATATTTCAACTCACGTAATTTCAAATTGGTGTCACATATATGCCAGGCTTCTTTGCCATTTTTTAATATTCACTTTCCACTGGTGTTTTTCCGAACTCAGCAAGACAGCTAGAATTGTTATGGTTTGACATCGCAAACTACAGACGTATCTTTGTTCCAATTGCTCTTCGAAAGTTATTAGAATATTATTCTCTCTAGACTCTGAATCATTTCATTTTCCAATTGGAAACTTATTTTATCCGATTGTCATTATTGTTCCGTCAGAATCGTTCCACTAGTTTGGTTTTGTCCGCGAAGTTATTGACTGGTTTCAATACTACAAGTATTTGTCGATTGTAAAAGCTTTTGACACTGTCAATCACGAGATCTCACTGAACAAATTTGAACCATTATGGAGTGAGAGGGCTTGCTCTGGCCTTATTTATGTGAACAGTGGTGTCGAATGTACTGGACACGTATCAACATGTGGTGTTCCCCAATTTCTATTCTGTCACCCACCTATCTCATTCACATGAACAACCTACCGAAAGTTCCGCCACTTTCACTTGTTCCTTTTTTTTTGTTTGCTGATGACACTAGCATTTTTTAAAGAAGAAAAAAATCTCCATCACTATAATGATATTTTGAATAGGGAAGTAGGATTTCTGACTGTTTGCCGGCTAATAAGTTTGCCGTAAGAAGTCGTTGAATGATGAAAAAGACTAATTTTCGTACTTGTCACTCACTGGACCAACTTTAAATCTCATTTTGACCATTACTCCTATCAGAGGATTGACTATTTTTCAAATTCCTTTGCGTGACACTGATCCATTTGTACGGGAAAACAATTGATCACAATGGTAGTAACATGTCTAAAACGATTGGCATCCTCCATAAAAATCCGTTCTCGTGTTCTTTCTCTGGGGGAATGCTAATATAATATTGCCTCCTTGAATAGATACTAATTCCTGCAAAAGAAGGCATACTCCCCTTCCCAACTCTCATTATCAACGCTCATACTCAGAATTCACAGTAACCCTCGTTGTGGTTTCAACATAAGGTTAGTGAGGAACACTGGACCCACTATTGAAATAATCTTGACCAGACTGTAGTAAACGCACACTGAGTGATGAATGACCCTTTCATTATTTATCAACTTACTAAAACATCTTTTTTTTTGTCAATTAGTCAATAAGGTTGTGTAACACTCCTGCTCGTATATCGTAAGTTTTTTTGTCTTCGTATCTGGTTGCAGGGCTGGGATTAGGGGTATCCTATATCATTGTTTCATTTGTGAACCTGCTTTGGACAAGCCTCTGCTTCTCTGGTTTCTTCATGCTTTCCATTAACCGATATTCTCATATCATATTTTCTTATTTCTTAATTCTTATTGTTGTTGGGATCTCAAATTCTGTTTATATTGATACTCTGAACCGTGAGCGAAATAAACAAATATATACCTCCGATAGATAATAAATAGATAAATAGATAAATAATACATAATACATAATAAATAGATAATACATGAATAATCAATAACTAAATCAATAAATAATAATAATAATGATATGCTGAGGGCTATGAGCTGTTGCAGAGGTCAAACTATTTGGCTTTTGTTACATTGCTGTTATGTGCATGTTCAGCCAGTGTGTTTGTTCAATATATGGAAGGGTGGTGGATAGTGCGAATGACGACATACCACACCGGTGTGGTTATGTAGTGTCAGTAATAACATGAGATAATCGATCTCCCAATCAACCCCCCCCCCCAGAAAAAAAAATCGGCTCTGGGTAATATTCCTGAATCCTCTAGCCTCTGAACATATTCCAGCATTATTCTTACACATTTGTGTTCTCTACGTTTCAGTACCCCCGACCCTCTTACGCCAGTGATAGATGGAATGTAACAACAGCGGCAGGGAATGCATACGTTGGGAAAGATATGGGAATGTGAAGGTGTTCCTGAACGGAATAAGACCGCGGTTGAGTTAACTATGGAATATGATGTGAAGGGGCCATTAGAATTTAAAGTTGAACACTTCTGCCCCGAGAACCGTGGGCAAATACCTTGCCTATGTATCACATACAATTGGTTTCACTGGTACTTCCAATGAACTAGCAGTGGGATATCGTGATCTGTCGCGCAAAAGTTCCGGATCCAGTGCCACCCATTCCACCATCTATAGCTGAAGTGAGGTTCTCTGCTGGTGAGTTGATATTCTTGCTATTCGACATGTTATATTGTATGTACATGCTGTTACGGCCTGTCATGTTCCGTCACTACTCATTACAAACAATAATAATATCCCGAAAGACCCAAAGTGCTTAGATGAAATGCTTGTCCCTTCTGGGTCTGGGAAATGTTATAACACGGTCACTTTCATCTCCACTCTAAGCCCAGCACATTACATATGTTCCCCCTTTTCCCCCGAATCTAACCCTCCTTCGATCGAGGGTAATTTGCGTGCAGGAATAGAAAAGCCATTCTGATTGTCATCGACCAATCGTGGTATTACTCTTCATGGTCCGGACAAAACTTCTTCTCCGATTTGTGTCAATGTTACTGTGTGTGTTTTATTTGACTATAGTTAAGATGGAAGAAACGGCGTTTGATACTGGTAGAACTAGGCGAAAGAAATGTTTCCAATACAGGAACTAACGACACGTGCACTGTCCTCCCAAAACGGTACATAGGCGTTTTTCTAATGTTCATACAGAATTTCAGTGCCCGCGAGAAGTTTCAGGAGGAAAAAACTTATAAGCGAACCTATAAGCAACCGTCTACCAAAATGTTTTTTCTTCTTCAAATATATGGAAATAATATTCATATTTTCCGCAAAACGCTCAATGACTACCGACAATACGTACCTCACTTATATAATCTAAGCGTTTGCTTGACTAGTGCAACGATTTATACAAATTCCTGTTTGTATTTCAGCAATGCATAAAAACAGTGACGCCTTCGATTGCATAAACTTCAACGCTCTATACGCTTTAAAAAACGCTTTCAAAACACACTGAGTCTTTGAATTTTTTCTTTTACAGATCGAAGCAGATTGGTACTGGTTTTTTCCCTTGGGTGTTATCGGGAATCGTTGCGGTATGCATACGTATTTACTACCGAACGAGCCGAGCTTTCCTACGAAAGGTATTTACTGGCCATATATCTAGGTCTCTCTGAATGTCTGTCGGCCCAGATTCGTTTTCGCATTTCCACAGCTTTGATTGGCCGGACGCAATTTCGATAAGACAATGTGGAGAATGCGCCTACGTGATTGATTGCTAATCCGTGGTCGTAAATGTAGTTCTCCTATTTTGAGGCGTAGGTGGGAAGACCCAGAAGTTGAAGGCCTTGTAGACTACTCTCAGAGTAACCACCCCCCCCCCCCCACCCCATGTCTTAACTACCAAGAAATCCACCAATAACGCTCCCCATACTGAATTGACGCTGGCATGTAGAACATCATTACGTCATGTTCTAAACTTGCTCGGGGCATCACTTTTTACTTTTGTCATCAAGCCGCCCACCATAGCCTGACTATAGGATGTCCCCCTCTCCCGTTGGTAAAAGCTATCACACTAATTAGTTGATATTACCGACACATATACTAGCCATGTTCAGAACATCCCTGTTCCCTACTTCAAATTGTGTTTCCCCCCATCTCCCTGCAAATTTAAAGTTGAGTGACGAAAAACGTATGTTGCTGATACATACTAATGCAATTGTTTGTTTCGTTCAGTGGTATGCTCGCCCACGTGGACATTTTCCCTCTTTAAAATAGCTACATTCCACTCGCCTGTTTGTATCTGAAGGTATATAATGGCTCCGTGGCTGTAGCAGGTTCCTAGAAAATGTTGAAATATTAGAACTTGGATTACACGATAAAACACGCGGAATTGTTGTGTTTGTTAAACATTAAAGGACCTCTTTTTTTCGTTCATGTATCCGTCCCTTGACCAGTCCATATTCAACGATAACTAACTAATATGATGTGTCCTCGGGGTATGGCCGTTTCACAAGGAAGGACACAACCGTCAGAAATCTATAATCAAGAACGTTTTGAGATTTCAAGGGACCTTCCACGGCGGGAATGTTCATTTCGTGTATCAGGCCACTTTTTCAGAGATGGGTTACCCAGCCCACCAGGAGTTACGCCTCCGCATGCAGGAAGCCTCTAAAAACAAGGTGCTAAATGAAAATCCCCTCGTAGGGTATGACATCTTCTTGTGGTTATGCCAAGCGACTGTTCTAGTGGATCGCGTGGTGAACGCTCAAATACTGGAAAATATTTGGATTTGCACCGAACTGGCTCTTGTTGATTTTTTGTTCGTTTGATTGCCGTTTCCGAAGGAGATTGGCTCAGTTTTGGCCAAGTAAGAACATTTTTGCATTATTATATTGACGCAGCTAGAGTGCTTTAACATATAGTAAACCCCCTGTTAATAGGACCGTACGTACTTCAACATCCAAGGGTTGTATATTTAGAATAGCTATAACACCGTGCCATGTCATTTCCTGATAATTATTACCCTACTACACGGAGAACGCATTTTGCTTGAACTATGTTTGTATCTGTATAGGAGGTAAATTCCATTACAAACTAACCCTACTAACTGTAGACGCTCTAGCAAGACCTTGTAGTTTCTAATTCGTAATGCGTGGTATGGTAATGATGTTTTGCAGCCACCACCGCATTGAAAGTTGAAGGAGTATCTTGCCCTGCCCACCTAAAATATTCCAATAGATATGGAAATATGGACATGTCGAGATGATTCAAAGCACATAAATGCCCGAGTTGTTTACTATTAACTCATTCCTTATAAAATGCCCCATAAAACCAACCTTGTGTTTTAATTTCTTCGAGCTCGCGTGCAACAAGGACCGAATCGATCTGCAATTCTTTTGGGGAACATTTTACTGCCCTTCAATTTCAAATATAGAAATTGCATACGGATATGTTTCGATACGATTCATTTCCATTTGCAAATATGGATTATTAACCAAGCTACAACGTTTAATAATCCCCTGCTCTATATGAACCTGTTTTTGTAGTGTGCCTTCGGAACTTTTGAATTCATGCTCAAAATGAATAATGTATTCTCCACCTCTAGTTCAACGACCTCTTTTAAATGAGGTACTATTCTGACTGTGTAATATATTTGACCGTCCAAGCCTCTTCGTCAAAACCTCCTATCTTATATAACTAGTGTTCTGACATTCTGCTAGCTACTGCCATTGTGTATAGAATGTTACTTAGATGAGATAGGTTAGATATCTGGAATTCATCGTCAGCTAACGCTATAGTCCTCTTGTAATGGTGAATGTTTCGATGTCATTTCGAAGTAATCTGAGATAAACGGTGGTTATTCGTGTTGAAAATGGGAAGTTTGTAAGAAATACATATATTGATCACATCTGGACTCGTCTGGTATTGTTATGCAAATTTAGAAAATAATGTTGCTGTTCGAATATTTTAGGATTCATGTTTTGTGAATCAATACTGCTGTCAACGCTGTGATGTAGAATCTTTCATATTGGTATAGGTTACATTAAGGTAACTAACTTATGTTTCTGGCCTATCCTATTTATTGAACAGACCGTACCCACGTCGTCGAACAACAACCCGGTGAACATCGACGAAACTAACGATACAGCGTCAGATATGGGTGTGATGTCCAGGCGACGAAATAAACCAAAGACAGAATCATGATAGGGCTGTCTACAAGGAGTTTCCGCATCTCTCTCTTAGTACAAAATGGCGATTAGTCATTTGAGTCTTCGGGGGCATCACTAGTATAGAAAAACGTTAGAGAGGGAAATCCTATTTGCTGAGGACATAGCTATTCTACTGGATCACTGGTGTAAAAATGATGATAACATTGTTAGCTTTGAAATGAGTTGCTAAAGGTTCGCAGCTCGATACTGGAGGCACAGCCATCACCAACACAACAGACTAAATTCGTTTCTGGACATTGTTACAGTTGTCATGAACTGTATCCTGTCCGAAGATTTGCTCGGCCATAGCATCATAATTTAGGATATACAAAAGGTTTTAATGGTTTTTGGACAAGGTTACTTATACCATGTGGCTCACTGTAAATAGCAATGTAAAAAACTGAACATTATTTTGTTCAATTAAAAATGTACATAGTTATGTGCATAGTGAGCGGAAAAACTGTATTGGAAAATGTATATGAAATGGTTTTCCGTGGATTTCTGATGCGATCACTCTGAATTCGCAGAGGAATGATCATCTAAATAGGTGAATACGGTTTGGTTCATAGGCTTACCATGCTCGATGACGCTGTATAACTCCTGTAAGCTATGTCTTACACATGCATTGTTATATGTTGCTCGTAAGTGCGCCCGCATCCAGGAGGGGCTTCAAAGAAGAAGATTACGGTATTTGGTCATATGCACATTATTGTACTTTTAGAGCAAACAATTTCTGATATATCCTCTGGTTGTCTATTTTAAGACCACTGTAAAACAGTTACGCTTATCGAGTTGAAGAGAGATGCAGCAAAATTGTCTTCAAATTGGATGAAAAGTAAATACTTAAGGAGCATACACTAAACAATTGGAGTTCCAAGCATGATGCCTGTCGAGGTACTGCGATTTATCTACAAATTCCTAATTAGTTGAAGTGTCACTTGGACCCGACGCGTAGGCCGCTCTTGTACTCAGCACTATAGCTGCTGACGAATTGCATATTGATTTGAGAAATACCAAAGGCTAGTATTGACGGATAATGTAAAACAAATTTAGTCAATCGAATACAAGCACTGGTCACGAAGGGGTATGAATTTTTGATTTGATTTATACGTGTTCAAGAATAATATTTCGTTCTTATATATCGCTCTCCCGCGTTGAAGGCATGCTCAAAGTGCTTTAAGATATTACCACGCCGACCTGACACGTCATAGTGGTTATCACGCCCGTACTTTACGGCACGCAACTCCACCCACGCACCATTCAGTACGTCTCTTCATCGTGTCCCCTGGGGAATTCCCAGTAGGGCTGCCATATACGACGCTCGTTACTCTTCACAAGGCACCTCCCAAGAAACCCACTTCTGTATGAGGTTTGGGGGGTGGGGGGCGTGGAGCATTCCAGGATACATGCCTTGCCCAACAG
Source organism: Sclerodactyla briareus (assembly GCA_026419785.1). Taxonomy (NCBI): domain Eukaryota; kingdom Metazoa; phylum Echinodermata; class Holothuroidea; order Dendrochirotida; family Sclerodactylidae; genus Sclerodactyla; species Sclerodactyla briareus. The sequence goes on along the minus strand of JAODTK010004965.1, from coordinate 131,856 downwards.
AACTACGGAAAAGTCCTCGGCTTCTAATGTTCTCCGAACTCACAATCAACGGTTTTTGCAGTCTGGGGCTTGTTTTTCAAATATAGGCTACACTTGATCGTCGACAAAGCCACAAGGCGTCGAATTAGTAAGGGTTGACATAGAAACCGGAATACTGGCGTAGGCACCTCAGTTCTTTCTGAGAACGTATAGATAGGTCACCAGCACGCCTTCATTCACTTCGCACCGAAAAACCGGAAACCTCGAGGTAGACCTGGAACATAAATACCAGCTGTCTAAATAAAGCCACCACGAGCGCAAACGGCATTGCTTTTTTTCTTTTCCAAGACAGAAGTATAGAATAAATGAACAGAAACAACAACAGGCTAGATATATATGGCTGTGAGGTGACAGGAAGCAGGCTGTCCTACTTACATGTCATATGTTACATTTGAATGTACCTGATTAAGTAAACAGTAGGGATAATCCTGTCAGCTGTTTATCATCCAACCGGCATACTGATTGCCCGAAGGTCCTCCTGTATAGTTTTTATTAGCTTCTTTATTTTCAACTGTCGTTGGTCTGACTAAAGTGGCCGAAGTGATTCGTACCCAGAGTTTTCGAACCAGAATTTAAAGCCAAGCCTCCTTGCGGTTTGGTCAATGTAGTTATATGGGTGATGAATATGACAGATAGTGTACTTTACGTAGGAAGGACCCTATCCGCTGTGTCTGTGTGAATGCCGTGGAATTTCGCTGCAGATGTTTTGGTGTGAGAGGATGCCTCATCTAAGGAATGCATCCTCTCACCTAATGATAGGGTTCTTTCGTTCGTAAATACCATATTCTGTAATGTTAAGTTAAAAACTTACTTGTAAATCCGATTTACTGTAATTTTCTAGGTGTTCAAAAACACCAATCAAAATTTGGGATTTTCTACATGGAAAGTAATGTTACGCTGACGTACATGTCAGCCAAAATACTTATTGGAGCTATAAAAAAAACAGAACCTAAATCAGATTTGTTTGAATTTTCTAGCATGTACTGTAAATATTGAAAGACAACCTATACTTCTTTTTACTGGTGCGCCACACAGGAAGGTTCGTTCAGCCGTTAGGTGACTCTACACCAAGATGATAGCGTAGGCATAGACCGTAGGTTAGGCTTTCACCTGGTCACTTATTTACTGACATGCCACGCCTAAAATATTAAGTGTGACCTACGCCCTACAAATCAATGTTTCCACAATGATGGCCATTGGTCCAACATTATGTAACAAACATTGTGGCCAGTAATCCATTATGCAGTACAAAGCCTAGCCTATTCATTTACACAACAACTTCATATTTTACTAGTACACACGTACGATAGTTTGATAGTCCTAAATGAGGCTAGATTAAACAAATCAACTTCTGGTTGTTCCCTTTAGGTGACTCCACAGCAAAGATTATAGCGTAGGCATAGACGTATGGGCGCATCGTATTGAATTCCTGCCTTGCAGCAACAGGTGTTAGTTTAGTTTTAAGTTTAGTGAATAAGGTTCAGGAAGGACCAAAATCCTCGATAAACGACCCCGGAGCCACAACATACCTGGAAAGAACAATAACCAAACCCTGAATAAGTCGCCGTGATTCCTGAAGAAATCAATCAAGAACATTTTCTTGAATACCGCATTCACACTCTTAAGAGAAAACATTTTCAGGAAGACAATTCCACGCACTGATCACTCTCTGCGATAAAATATTTACGACTGTCCAATCTGCAGCGCTTGCCACGAAACTTGAGACAGTGGCCTCTCTTTGCAGGAAGAAAAACATGGAAATTCAAAGAAGTGTGGGAAGGACAAGCCATTCGGTCCATGGACAATTTTGAAAACCTGGATCAAGTCACCCGAATTCGCCTCAGCTCCATGGTAGTTAGACCGAGACGCCTTAATCTTTCGTCGTAGTATCATTTTTCAGAGTCAATCATTCTAGTTGCCCTACGCTTAACTGTTTTCAATAACCTCTTGTCCTTTTTGCAAAGTAGGGATTCCACACTTGGTACAGAATATTCCAGGTGCGGTCTCACCATTTGCTTAAACATCCTGACCACAATATCATTATCAAGGAAAAAAAACTGAAAGTGACGTTCTAATCAAAGCCAAGATCCATACTCTTCTAGCCCGCTTCGGCACGCTGCTTGGAAGGTTTTCAAAGAAAAATCAAACAAAACCCAAGATCTTTTTCTGAAATACCTCCTGAATTTTTGGCATTTAACTTGAAGAAGCGTTGCGATTGTGAAACCCACATCATAACATGCACTGTCTACATGGAAAAAAAAACAAATTTTGCCAGTCGTAGACCATTTGGAAATTATATCCGATCCCTTTGAACAATGTTCAGCTCATCATTCGAACCGACCTCCCTATACTACTTGGTATCGTCTGGCGAAAATTGGTGGTAACTTAGGAAAAACCCTGGAATGAACAGAACCTTTAAGATTGTCAATATACGCCAAAAAGAGTAACGGCCCGAGAACCGATCCCTGGGGACCACCTATTGACCTTTTGCCACGAGAACGAGCCCATTAATGACACTCGTTGTTCCCTATTAGGAATCCCTCACAATCCAACTCAATGACATCCCTCATGACAAACTATTCTCCACTTGAGCAAGAGACGCTCATGAGACCTTGTCAAAGCTTTTCTGAAAGTCCAGGAAAATTATAATAACAGCATTGCCGTGTGTCAACAGGAACATGTAATCTTCCATAAATTCCAAGAGATAGTCAAACCCGAACGATTTTCCTAAACCCGTGCTGAGAACCCCTAATCAGACTATGCTCATTGAAATAATCACCATATAGATCCGAATGAGGATTGTTTCCTTATTACCATTGCAGACAACACTAGTGAGCCTCACTGGCCTGTAATTAACAAGGAGAGACGTTACCTCTTGAAAATAGGAGAAACATTTGCTCTCATCCAATCAACCGGAACAATACTTCTGCGAGTCTTATGAAAATAATAGACTAATGGAACAGGAAACTAGTCGGCAAGGATTTTAGTAAGAAAGGAAAATTAACTCAGTCCAGGACCGGAGCTTTGTCACTTTTGAGCTTCTGCAGGTTTCTCCTTACTAACCAGGCGGAGCACCCTATTACCAATACTATGCGGAGGAAACCCCGACAATAGGTAACCAAAATTATCCGAGTTCTCATGAGTAAAACAGACGAGAAATAATCATTAGGAACTGCCATCTCTGGCTACGCTGATTGTACTAACCGAAGCGAATCTATCAAAGGACCCAATGCTGTCCTTGGACTTTCTGCTTCCCCTCACATAAGAGAAAAATGCACGAGGATTATCCTTGATATTAGAGGCATTTTGCCTCTCAAAATCAAGTTAGCACCAGAAACTAAACGCTGGTATTCAAGCGTTGCTGAACTTTGGGAAAATGCTCTGATAGTGGGATTGTGAAGAGGACAGCGATGTTTTATTGTTTTGTAGGCTAAGCCTAGTAATTTGTGCAGGACTAGGCCCTAGGCATATTACAGTACAGAGCATGAATCATGATGAAGTCGCGAGCCTAGGGCTAGCACGCATTGTAAAGGAGAGCCTAAGACTTCACATTATAAGTACTAGGTTGCGAGTAGCTACTTGTCGGTCACGTTACCTAAACCCATACGTATAATATTACCGCTAACTTCTGAACATTGAGATGAAAGCCTCCGTCTGACAGAGGAGGACTTTCATGCCTGCTATCCCACCATTGCATGTGAGTGCAGCGCGAACGACTGTGCGGCAACTGTCATGTTGGTGGTTTGTTGAATAGTTTGTAATTGTTTCCGGAAAGACTCTGAGCAAGTCGGACATGTTGTTGTTCGTCAGGTGGTTTTGGTACGTCATGCCCTACGTAATCGCAATAAAACCCTTCTTTTCGCCCCAAAATAAACGATCTTCCATAATGATTCCATAGTCCCATGGTCTGTGACGTATTAGAAGCATTCCACGCGTCGAACGCGAAAAGGCGGGTGCAACATATGGAACGACGTCTCAAAAGCGACTGAAAAAACACTTATGAAACTATTGAGGCGTTTCCATCAAAGCTTTCGACGTGTGTTGCCACCTTATAGTGGATCCGGGGAACTGATCGTCCAGTGCCCTTGATTGATGGTTCACTAGGTAATATTGATGGTGAATGGAGGCCGATAAACGCTGGAATGAATGCCAAAGTTAAACGTCAATGTTCATTCAACGTATAGGATATTGTTGTGTGTGTTTCCTAGACCTGATGGTGCCGAAACACGTGTACGTGTCCACTGGAAATTGCAATGTTCTTCAATCGTTTACCTGTAGGCCAAGGTGTAACTTGCAGTTTCAAAACTGATGCCGCCCCTTCCTTCGGGTCGGGCAATAAGCTTCGTTTTAATTGTGGAAATAGTAGTGTTTTATGCTGATCTTATCTCAAGCATATATCTCGACAAAGCGAGGTCGTGATGAAGAAGCTTCAGATTTCCGTATCAAGCCTGCCGTGAGTGTCCGGGAAACTGATACTAATGTCCACTGACGATATGATGCGCGCAGCTAGGTCCATACAAAATACACAGCTTAGGATGGGACTACAGAGACAGGGAACAGAAGTTTCCGAGTATTCAAGTATTCACTATGCACTGGAACGTACAAGTGAACAGCTCTGACCTCTGAATCACCCATTTTGCCATCAGATTGTGTGAGTCTCCAGACCAAAATGAATGCACAAGGCGCAGGAAATTATGAAGGCCTCGGGAGGAGCTCTTGACACTAATTTTGCGAGGCACAACGTGCGACAAAGTAAATGTGCGCTGATACACTTGATTTCTGCCTCTTTTCTTGTGACAATGTACGTAAATGTTACAGATGAGGTGAAAGTAGGAATCCATGAGGCGAATGAGTGGTGCGATATCAATGTAAAAATGAAATTCAACGGTGATTCAGTAGCGAATAAAGTCAAACAAACGGTACGATGATGACGAAAGAAACATAGAAATAATAGCGCGTGTGCATACGGACGTCGTAGGTTATGGGATGATTCTGTGGAAACTATTTTGGATGCAGCATCACAAAGCATATATGTGGTTACTGGGAAAAACGCAGTGCTCAGTTGCAATCTATTTGGAATAAACGTTGAGCCACATATGAACCTCCATATCTCAAAGGGGATTTACGCATGTAAGACTACTTTCACTGACTGTGCGCAAATGGAGCGACATTTATGGAGTTATACCGCACTCGGCATCTTCACTTGAGAATTCACCTCGCCCTCCGTGACTTTTGCCTGTTAATGTGGCTAAGTGAGGGAGAGCTTCAGGATGGTGACGTGGGGTCGTTATTGCGTCCGTCACAATCTCGGTTACTTGAGATTGACGTAAGTTACGTCACACCGACCACTGCAGCGACAGCTACCTACATCAATTTGTTACGTGGCGTATTGGTAAATCCAAAAGTTCAAAATTAACGTAGATTCTATTTGTACACATACATTGAAGGCAAATAAGTCATGCTTGTATTATGATTTTGAATTCAGTAATTATTTTTGACGTTATAACAGCTGATCCCCGAAACTTTCAGCCGAGACCATAAGGGAAGAATTAGAGGGAAGGGGTTGGGGGGGGGGCGTGGGGGGATTCCTCTTAATACAAGGTCTTTGTAAAATACATACTTCTGGGAACCCTGTAAGAACCACAGATAGGCGCCGAATGAACCAAATCGTCAGTAAGATATTTCTAAGAATATCCGATTCATTCTGAATGAATTATTGTGTCTTTCGGTCTTCTATGCTATAATGGCCTCAAAAGACATTGAAGTACTTAACAAGGCAACATGCAGAACCTCCATAACATAGGCCTTTATTAAATAATATAATTTTCGAGGGACAGGACCAATGTACTTACTCTTGAGAGAGTTTCACGGATTCCGAGAGTGTACACGAGAGTCAAGCGTGAAGCGGCATGTTCGGAGTTTTCAGATTCCCTCTTCCCGCTCGTGCTATCAAAGGTAATGCCGTTACAAGTCTATATAAATAATATTAGTATTCAAAGTCGGGACATGGCCAATGTAATGTTTCGCGATCCCGCGGGTGTACAAAGAGTCAGCGACTCGCTCTTCCATAAACACGACTATGAGAAAAAAGGTCTTCAACAAAACGATCCTTCAGAGCGTCATAGTTCATTCTGGTATTATTAGTACATCAACATTGGCGCGTCGACGGATAAATCAATCCAGTTGCATCAGGCAGAATTAACCACGTCAACGCACGTTTAATCTTGCACCAGAACCTGGATTGTGCTCTTACTGAAAGCATGTTATATCCGTAGAAGGGGCGGGGGGTGGCGGGGGTGGGGTGGGGGGGGGTGGGTAAACACAAAAACGACAATGATGAGCGACGCTAACGACCTAACCGACGCTAGCGAGTGGTGAGGCCACAGTTGATGGAGGCTGACTTTACAACCGGGTATTGGGTCTAGCTGAAACTTTAAAAATGGTACTTGTTGCTTCTCGGGCGCTCAGCTCAAAATACGGAGCAGGGACAAATGAGGGGGGAGCATTTGCCGTCTGCCAAAGAGGCATGAGCCCTCTTCAGCTGTACTGAGTGAAGGAATCACAGCGGACTAGCGTGCAGAGTCAAGATCGACCTTGCTGGACTTTGACCAGGTTGGATCCAGTGTTCGGCAAGTATCTAATAAAATGGGCTAAGGTGGAGATGATGATGTGATATAAGATCATGGTAACTACTGGTAGTAAAACTTGTCGGTGCTGAATGATGTGAACAATATTTGACTAACTAGCTGGGTGCTATCAGTGGATGGCAGGGTTCAAGTGGGCTCAATCATAACTTATTATCTTTCGATTTTGTATCGAACCTTGAGAACAGAGACAGTGGAGTCAGTAGTGGAAACGCCATCATGGATAGTGACTACTATTGGCTTGACATTTTTTGTTGGCATGTTGCCATCTTCGCTGAAAATATCTATAGCAGAGTGTGTTATTTAACTTCCAGGGAGCACACCTACTAAAAATTATTCAGTGTTTATATTAGGGACGTTGGGGAGCGGTTCTTCAGTCGGTTTGCTTTGACCAGTTTATAAAACTTCAGGGCGGGTGTTTTTGCGAAAAAAACAAAACAAACGAAACCAAAAAAACAGTCCATCGTCAGCTAGGGTGTGTCCAGCCATAGATATGTTGGAGGTTGATAGTTTGTGGAATTTACCTTCATTTGTATGAATCTGCACGAAAGACATGGGAGGGCGGGCTATTGATACTAGAGAACAACAGGTTTTAGTGTGAGTAAAGATCACTAGAATTTATTTCGATCCGACTAGTTAAGCCACAGTGGATATAGCGGCTGCCATTTAGCAGTGACGGGGTACATGACTCTTTCAAGGGGACGGACATCTGGTATGCAGCTTCTGGTGGTTGTGGTGAAGGGCAATAGTTGGGCTCTCGGGGTAATAGCACCATGAGCCATGTACTGCAAAATGGTCCAGACATTAGCCTGTGAACCGGAAGATTGAACCCGAGTCAGACATTTCGAGGGGGGGGTGGTCCCGCCAAACGCCAGTAACCGCGCACAGGTGTCGTGGAATCTCGGACAAAAGGGTTGGAGCACCTATTGCAACACACGGACTCATGGCACGAGGAATAGCGATTCGTGGCGTAATACATTCTACCACATCCACACCCCCTCCGGATACGACCGTGTTGCGGTCCCATATATAAACATTGTGGAGTGTGTGTGTGTGTGGGGGGGGGGGGGGCGGGGGGGGGGGGTTCTATCCATTGCTACAGGTATGGACCGGTTTGTTCCTCGAATTTTGTCCAAAATTTTTGTTCAAAAAGATGGGTTTGTATTGTATTGAACAGTGGTATACATTCGGGATGTCATCAAGTGTTTTTCACTGGAAGTGACCTGGGGTTGGCCAACTAGCAGAGGGCAACTCAGACCGATCGCCCGAACAGAGCGAAGTGTTTCCACCGTGAGCGTGGTTTCGAATCTGGTTCTGCCGCTAGTTGTAACAAGGACCTTTTGTCCTACGAGCAATGTACGTCATATTGGATGAAAGGGGGCGTAATATGGATTTTCTCCATTCAAAGGTTTTGACGCACAGGGCAGAAGCTTGTATCATTTCGCGACTAGTATGCACCAGCACCTGATATAATAATGATACTGAGAGTGGTCGATGTCGTGGAGACAGGTGCGGTCCAACAAGTGGACGCAGTGACCGTTTGTAGGACTTAGGTTCCTCTACAAGTGACGTACATTCTCTCGGGAAAGGAGGGGGCAGAGTCCGTCATTCAGGTAGTCGCCTCATTCGATAATGTGTTTAATCAGAGGGCGTAGGCAGGATTGTTCAACCCGGGGGCGGGCGTCTGGTCACTATCTAAGCGGAGCGCCAACCATCGATTGGCGCCGGAGGAATTTTTTTGTGAGGTTTCAACACCTCCCAGATCGCCGGGAAGGGTTCCGTTCATACTCACACGACGGTTATCAAAAGACCTTCTCGTGGCGAGATACACTATAAACAAAAATGAACTTCGCTCTCTTACTGAAATATATTGAATCGAATTTTTCCTTCTCCACATACATATTCACACATATCTAAACCGACGCCCATACGAGTGACAGCATTGATTCCGCTGCCCGTCAGCCAATACAATATATGCCAGACCACTAAACTCTCATTTATAATCACGAAATTATTCAGTGCCGTCTAAAGTGAACATTTTATCAGCGGTGAGAACGGTTCTATATTATTCATATATGTTTATTTTTATCTTTAACCAGAGAAAACGATGTGACAATCGATTCATGTTTGGAAGAACTATATATTAGTTTTTAACATGTGCACCTCCTCTCCCATGACTCACACATCATATCAGGCTGAGCTCATTGATGCACATTCAATTGAAACGGCATTATCTCTTCATTCGACAGGACGGCGTCGGGCTTTGACGGCTGCAGCTGAGTTGGGAACATGCCTACCAATGCATGAAAGGAACACTGGACCATCATTCATGGTTTCGCCAAGCCATGACATTGGCATCATTTCGCAACTACCCCCCTCCCCCCCCCCCCACCCCTCCTTCATGCTAATATATGAGGGTTATACATTTAGGGTTCAGCTTGCGGTGGCGTTCCTTGTGCAGCAAGTTTTGAATACGGTGGTTGGCCGCTCTCTCTGACGTTTCCTTCCTCCAATATCGGATGCACGATCAGAGGCATCAATACGTTTCGAAAGTGTGTGTGGGGGGGGGGGGGGGAGGCCGATTGTGGACTGCAATTTACTCATCTGAACAGAGTGCTACCATTGGTTGGCGCGTAACGCACCCCATAAAGGTTTTAGGTTTTTTAACCTCCTAGATCGCCGGAATGGCACCTACGTGGCAAGTTTTACAATTTACGGTATCCAAGTGGAGTTTAGGGATTGAACCCAACGCTCTTCATTCTATCTATTCTATCTGTCGAGTGTCTGATCAAGTGCCAATATGTGAATAAATGTACACACACCGTTGTGGAATGTGGTAGATGAAATTTGCCGGGTACTAATCGGAAGCCCAATCATTGTTTTTAGCACGAAACGTTTGAGGAAGTTTCGTCGAGAGAATGGGGCACTCAGACTGCATGAAATAGTACTCTTCCGGTACTTGACTTGACAGTGGCGTAGCTAGGATTTCAGTGAGAGGCGCTGGAGGATGAGGTGCTAGAGCATTAGCTCGCCAGACGTTTCGTCTTGGGGGCACAGAGGCATAGCACATTTTCAGGGGGGGGGGACAAGAATACTATCGCGAGGCGGAGCGCCAACATCCGTGAGCGCGGAGATTACATGAGAATTCTTTTTCATTGTGCAGCCCTCCAGATGGCCGGATATGACCTTTCTTGGGCGTTTAGGCTGCATGTACCAAATTGATTCCTGTCATTTATGATCACAATTTTTATTAACCTTTTAGAGCCAGACAGAATGTTCAACGATTGCTGCGCCATTCTACTACCCACCAGAAGCAAAATGTTCTCCAAGATTTCCAGCGCACATCTGACCAAATAGGATCCCAGCATAAATTCAGGGCATTTACCAGCTTTAGCCTAACGGCCCAAGCATTATATACATCGTTTTCTGCATAGAGAGCAGGGGACTTTCCGAGAGTAGTTTCCCTGGAGAAACACCGTTGAAAATCCAAGCATTCCGATAGCCTAGGCTACTGCAGTTCAAAATCGTGCGTGATGAGAGAGGGAAGAACGTACAAGAAGCGAAGGGTATGTATACAAAACAGATGATTGTAGTTTCCAAGTGTTGTTTTTCACCCGAAAATCACAAATCTCATCGGGGGTTCACGTTGGAGGGTCCCATGGTTGGGGGGGGGGCAACGTCCCCCCTCACCCTTGGCGACGCCACTGGGCTGAGATACATATGGTCGTGCTTTAATACTGAGCAGGAGCAACAATCGGGTGTGAGTATGTAATAATAAATTTCGGGATATAAGGCCTCTTAGATGTTAAAAAGCACGTTCCCATCTTCCCTGATTTTTTCAAAGCCTTAGTTTTTGTGGGGGCGCTGACGTTTAAAGGTGGACTTTGTCATATTATCCGAATAAGGTATGCAAATCTCGAAAAGTTGGCTAAGTCCATTAAGTTTTTACGAAGAAATCACTATTTGTTGTGGGCACTCAGTAGATATTTCTTGGGTAAACATTTCACTTTTGCTTTACCCTGCTCTTATTCCTCTCATTCTTCGCCCGAGTTGTTGCTACTCCGTTCTCGATCGCAACTTGATTAGGCCTATGTACTGATCCGGATGCCTGTTAGCATGGTGTGTCCCCAACTTTGTTTCTAATGCAACCTGACTGTGTCTTACTATTGGGCAGGGGGAGGGGGAGGATTTATGACGTGGCCCTCTAAGCGGGAGCACCATCGTCGGCTAAGGCGGACCGTATTGAGGATTTTTTTAGGGTAGGGGGCTCATGATAGTACCTGCGCCTGAATAAATGGGCTTCGTTGGGTTCATGGGTGTAACTACTTTGTACGATTTAACTTTGGCAGGCGCGTGGCTTCCATGAGGGAGCAGATTATGGACCATCGTTCGACAGAGATGTCACAAATTATATCGGAATTGAGTTCAACGAGGTCTTAGAGCGGGTAGTGCGGATTCATCGAATTATCATTAACCCCATAACTCTTTCCCTGATAGCCTGTAGTGGGTGCTTCGATTCGATAGTTTATCATCCGAGATAACCGGGAGCTGATGTTGTTACACTGATGAACGCCCGAGGAAGGAGGAGGGGCTGTGCTAGAATCGGAAACATTACTTCGACAAGGTTTTAATTGCGTATATGACTCACACTAATCTACGTCACTTCAGGTTTCTATTTTTGCTCACTTTTTTTTACTCTTCCCTCTTATTTTTCCTCTCCCTCTTCCCCTTCTCCTTTCCCCTTCTTTCCTCTCCTCTCTTTCTCTCTATTCCACTTTTTTCTTTTATTCCTCTTTTCCTTCTCCCTCCCTTTCCTTTTGACCTCCTCTTAACCGGGGCGCGCGTCTCTAAGTCCCCCTCTGTATACGCGCCTGATAATGCTTGTGTTAGACATTGGTTAGCAAATTGACTCGCGTCATTTCGGACACCCGAGACCCGGCACAAGAAGACGCGCTACTGAATTGCAGTACTGGAATAGCTCCACGGAAACGTATCGGCGGAGAAATTTTTTTCTTAACCCTTTTCAGCAGTGATTTGTAGGTAGGAGTATCAATACCATTGGGGGGTGCATCTCAGCGTTTTTTTTGATTTGATTTTGAAACGCCAGGAACATCCACACAAATCATTAAAGTTTGTTGCAATTGATGGAAACTGATTTACTGAAGATCCCTTGTAATGCGACCAACCTTGCTGCAATAGCCAGAAGACGGACAAATTATGACAATTATCATATTTTGGACACACGCGGGCTCCGCCCCACAGTTATCGAGCCGAATTGCATCCAAGCTATGCTCTGTGACAGCTCTATTGCGCCCTGTTACGAGGAGCGCATTACACAACTGTTATTTAGTCTATTAGAATTCCATGGGCATGGCAATGAGCCAAACCAGAATTTGGTGGGGGGGGGGGGGTGGGGGTATGGGTAGGGAGCTTCACTCTCGAAAATCACCGATTTTGACCATTTCATCTCAAATTCGAGGAAATGCTGTGGGCTTTTCAGTGTTTTTTTTCAAGAAATAACTATAGGTGTGGGGCTGAAATGCTCAGTATGCGTCATAAACCACAAGGATTCATCCCAAAGGAAACAGTTACGGTTGTAGTTTTTATTTTGGGAGCACCTAATTTTCTCGGTTACAAGGGTCATTTTCAGCGTGTTTTTTCCGTTTTTTGAAATTGACCCCTGACTTGTGACCCCTGGTCAAAAAAATGTGTACAGTCCCCCCCTTGTTTTTTTTAGTCTTGAAGCCATGTGTCTAGCTACATCTAGTAACTTAAAGAAGCACGAGGGATTAAATGGCTGAGGTTTTTTCAAAGCACAGCATGTTATTCTGTGTTGTCAACACAAAAGTTGCTGATAAGGGTTAAGCAATCTTCTCATTCACGGACGTTGACGTTCAACATGTGAATTCTTTGGATGTATGCGAAATATTCCAGCATATTTGTGAGGCCAAGGTGTGTTATGTTCATCATCAAAACTGCCTTATCCATGTACATCTTTGGGGTTGACGGTATGGGCATCTTCTTCCGTGTAGACATTCTTTTCACTGTAGCGGAATTAATTAGCTACGTGAGTCGTGTTCTCCGTAGCCCCTGTATATACACTTTTGAGATATAAGCTGGTCAAAAATACTATATGTTTGGCTATTTTTTGCTGTATCTAATTCTCTCCTTCCTGCATTTGCTCTGGAGGGCGCCTTCACTGGATCGACCTGACTATACTGACCAAGTACACCTAGGCGAACGGCAATCTCCACCAGCAATTCCGGCTCGATCATTACTGAATTTTTCATTCTGATTTGTGTAATGTAGTGACATTGAAATGGCTAGTTTTAATTGACAGATCATATCTAATCCCGGTGGGATGTTTGGAATATACATACACGTAACATATATACGCATCAGCATAACCTGTGTCAAATGTCAACGATCAATAGACTCCACAATTTAGCATTTTTGTGCATATTGTACCGCCTGTGTCTGACCACGATTCCTTTTGATCGTTTTCAGAGTGTTTTTCATTCAGTGACATTTCAGGTGGTGGGTTGGGCGTGTCAGCACGCCATCCAAATCCCCACCCTAGAGCTACGCCTACGCCCGGGGAAGCCGTGATGTGAGGCCGTTGCATTAAAGTATAAAACGTTCATCACTGTTATGCCCCTTGCCTATGACCCACCGACAGACATTACTTTGGGTCGAGTTCGCCGAAAGCCTCCCCATCACGTTCGATCATATGTCAGTCTGGTGCTTGCAATGATCTCGTCGGAGGGGAGGTCTAAGGGAGTGGTAACCCTTCCCAGGAGCAGAACAGAACTGTCCTAAAATACACATGAAACAGTGAGTCACCCCCCGCCCGAGTCCTTGCGGTCTTTGAGTTGACGTTCACCCCCCTACGCATACCACTAAACGATACGTTCAAACCAATGAACAGGGAGTGCGAACGGACACCCAGGCGACCTTTTCTTAGCTTATATGAACCATAACATAATAGTGTTTACAGACATGTTAGTCAAACAGGACCACAAAATTACGACCAACATATTCCATATGATTCGTCTTCTTTATTGTTCCAAATCAAAGTCAGCTGATTTTCATTTTGTTCAAAATAGGTTGCGATTTATTCCCAAGCTGAATAACAATCCCGAAGAACGGTAGCGGTTCCTCCTTGCCACTTTCATAATTAGACACACAAATTCCGGAACTTGCTGAGAAAGACATTTCGTCGTGTATTTCCACCGCAAGTGCAGATTCACATTCGACCTTATGGCTGCTATTCATCGTATGTGCTATAACGTCGACATCCACTTTGTATGGATTATTTACGTAGTGTCGCGAGTATTTCTGGCCAAATGGATGGACACAAGGAAGTCATAAGTAAACGGATCGCGATGGTAACGAGTTCCTGCATCTTGTTAAAAAGTTGATCATTTCATCACCTCACACCATATAATTTGATTGGAGATTGGAGACACTGCATGCAGTCTTGTATAAAACAAGGTGTTTTTGTGTGGAACGGATACTAAATGGGACGTCAAGCCCCATTCCATATGATTTCTATATGGAGTTTAGAGCCTTCGAAGAATTCATTAGCACTGGAAAAATAGGAATTATCCCAATTATGCAATAACGTACGACGTATGTAATTTATGTATTTATGTATGTATGTTGTATGTATTAGTATGTATTGTACTTATGTTATGTATGTATGTTATATGTATGTATTTTGATGATACCTTAGCGCGTCCGCGAGATACTGCCCCAACCGTCCTCTCGGTCGCACCGTGAACATCGAAACTTCATCCGCGAACGTCTCTCATAAAGAGCCGCAGGCGCGCTCAGGGGCTGCGCTCGGGTGCTGGTCCCCTTAGCGAAAACATAAGTTACGTATTATGTATGGTATGTATGTATGTTTTTGTTATGTATGTATTGTATGTATTGTTGTATTTATTTACGTATGTAGTAATGTTAGCTTTTGAACACGTGACTCGAACCATTTAGAGGATGACTCATAATTGGTATGTGTGTTCCCCATGATGATACATGAACTCTTTTGGGGCCAGGTGATAGTCCCTTAGGTCACCAGAGGTCAGTCAGGAAGCTTGTAAACACTGTAATATTTCTGACGCTAGCGGCACAGACACACGTCAAAAATTGATTGTTTGTCAGTAGTTGAACATAACATTCTGGATGTCAGGAGCAATAACCCACTCACTATAACTTAAGATACCTTGTGAGGATTAACTTCAAGCATGATAATAATAACCAGAAGAGATGCCTACATCCACCTGAAATACAATTTCAGGATATTCTTCCAAATTCATCTGACTCATTTGTTTGTCTGTTCCATTCGCTATTTTCCTAATAGAATAATCAGATTAATCACATGTACAACAATACGTGGGCAATCCAATGCCCCCAGATTTTCGAGGATAATAAGAATTGTAGACTCAGGCATTTGAGCCAATGCGTCTAGAGCCCCCAAGTATTACATATATGTTACGTGCTGTTACTTGCTCTTCCTTATGGACAAGACCGTGAGCATGTTTTTCCGTTTTGCTTTAGCTGAGGAGCTGGAGTTTATCAGCTAGAGCAAAACGGCTGATCCGTTGCGTATACGTGATATCAACTGTTTGGATGTCACTTATAAATTGGATTGAATGAAAGAAAAACCGAGTTCGCTGTTTCGGATCACCGCACAACTAAATAGTAACCCAATTATACGATCCATCTGCGAAAAAATGGTAAAAGAATCTATTTCCACAACTGATTTGTGTTGGAAATTGTGTCTAAATGTACCGGAGAAAAAGATGCCGTCGGTACAGGATGGGGAACCTGATTTTTTCGAAAATTGGTGTTCAAAATGCCGCCGAATATGGGAAAATTCTAGAAACTGCATTAATCAGTCGAAAAAAGTTATGTAAATTTCAACCAACGTATTGTACTAGATTTTTCGAGCATTGCGAGCACATACACTACATTCCCATCTTCTATTATGTGCAAAATCGAGATACGGCCAATATGGCCGACAATTTCTTGAAAATTTACCGAAGAATCGAAAGCGATGCAATCTCCAAACAGAGACAGTAACTATAAAAAGGCTACAGGTTGATTTTGCAGGGTCTGTGATCAGCCTTTTTCTGACCGGAGGCATCTGTCTGTCAGCTTCAAACAATCTGGTGTAAAGGCCATGAGGTCATGTGTGCAACCAAACTCTTGGGGGGAGGGGGGGGGGAAGACACACCAGATTCATGAAACTAGTAGTGGCTACTATGGTATAGAGGAAATATTGATCCATGCGACTCCCTCCACTGATGCTAGCACTCATCATGACCTAGGAGTTCACCACCATTAGTCCACAGGGAAGGTAATGTTTGTAACTGCAAATGGATTCAATCATGTGCCAGACTCTATAGGGTGTTCCGAGGTGAATCCACGTGCATGAGTATCCCTGCAACCGATGAGACGAACTCATAGGTGAAAAAAGGGTTAGCCCCATTTCATTCTGCCACATCATACAGTCGCCAAAACACATAGATTAATGATTTCTTCGTGAAGTTCGCCAGTTACGCAAATGCCTTACCACCCGTGGTGCAGATTTCCACTCTGTCTCGCCCAGCTTTACGGATTTCACTTCAGTAACGAGAACTCGTCTCCAAGCTCGCCCTCTATCCATGAAGGGTACCATGTCTTTATGAACCGCCACCGACCAGTGTATTGAAAAGATGGCAACACGCCAACAGTTCCTGATAGATACAAACATGCTGTAGTTCGACAATTGCTCAATGGGCCAGGAATGGACCCCCACCTTGGTCAGCTATCGACCAGTTCGAATCTCGGCTTTGTAAACCATGTGTCCGGAACGGGACTGTCTCAACAAGAATTGGTGCTCATCTCCGTCGTTCACATTACATTTCGAATTTTAGTCAGTATCCCGGTGTAATCACCACATAGAGACTACTGCACTCCCTGCGAGTGCCGCAATGATGTCTTGGAAGCCTTAGCGCTCATCGTATTCATCGCGGATTTCCCTCATTGTACACAAGTCACAGGATGAGTGTAAAAATTGAAAGCTTTTGCGACCTCCAGAGTTGGAAGCGGACAATCGTCCTGTTTACTCAACGCTCAAAAACGAAGTCATTCAATTCCGCTCCCGGTTCCGCAAAGACAAACAAGGAAATACTGTCCAACCTACATTGGGGACCACCCTGGTCGAACCAAAGACGACTCTAAGGACCTCGGGCGTACTTTGACGATTTCACGATCTTGTCCTAAAATAGTCATCTTGACAAAATATAAGGATATAAAATCGCAGTCGACAAAACAACAGAATTCAGCTCAACGTATGATCACACTTACGTTACACAAAAAATGATCCACATGCACCCTGACTTTGATTGTATACACTCTCGCCTGCCATTGCACGAGTGAATCAAAAAATGCTTTTCGAGATTCTCGAAAATCCACCTACCTATCTCTCTTTCCTGGTTGGCCGCATGTCCCCTCGCTCATGTTTTCTAAATGGCCGAGTGGCGCACGCGAGAAGTTCAGGGACATACCCTCACACCGCCTTGGACCCTGTGACCATATTTTTAAAAACAGGACCCCTTCTTTGTTAGGGGACGTTATTCAGTATTGTTGATCAAACGTGGCAACCGCATATGTTAGGGCCCATAAATGCATTTATTAGCCAAGGAGGTAAGGCTCTATTGAGGCGCACTTAGCTTGGGACCCGAAACTCAACTCCCCCCACCTCCCTCCCCACCCTCCCCCACCCCCCCCCCCTCCCCCGAGACGAATCTGTCAGTTAGGCCCACCAGTGAGGCTCATGCACGCTGGAGTGCGCGCCACGGGACGGAGAAGCGGCTGGAGGTAGGCCACTATAATAGGAAACAAACTATAATAGGAACAAAACTTTGGTGCACGGTATTTTTCTCACTCGGCACCATTCGTTTCGAACGTTTACCACTTCACAGGAGAAAACATTTGTGAGGCGCTTTGAGACTACATTGTGGTGAAAAGCGTTATATAAGCTAGTATTATTTCAATTATGTTTATTCTTATGTTATTATTATCAGAATTATACAGTTACAAGAAGAGAAGGGTGTCAAGGGGTCACTTGATCGTACAGGTCCAAGTTATAGGGGGCTTTGGTCTCGTGTTAATAGGAAGATTGAGATCAAGATTCGGGTTATAGTCTTGTATTTCAAGGCAGCGCATCCTTACACGACTAGCGACTTTCAACTCCAGTATTGGCAATCCGATGAGACATTGCCTGCACAAACCGGCATGCACGTTCGCTCACGAACCTACACAACCATGGTAGCCAACGCAGCGGCGCCTACTTCTGTACCTCGTAGGCTCCACTTTTAACACTGGGTAGCGGAGACAGTCGAGGTAACATGCATCGTCTAACAGCACTGCGAAAAAATGTCATCGGGCTTCAAAGGGATTGAACTCGCAAATGATCAACTGATCTTAGGTCCGGAGCTCTACCGACTGAATCCCACCTTTTCACTTCGTGTCACTTTGAGTGAATTTATGGCAGCCATGTTGTCCTCATTTTCGAACTTATTAACAGCAAGAAAATGTCGTTTTTGCAATTAATATTACCATGATGATTGGGCTATATATATATATATTATATATATATATATATATATATATTATATATATATATATTAATATTATACTATAATATATATATATATATATTATATATATATATATATATATATATATATCATATATGCCTGAAAACGTCTTGATGAAATATGTTTCAACGGATTAAGCCATCTACCTAAATTTTGTTATGTCTCAGTCTTACAGCCACTTTCCATATGTTCAAGCTGCGAACAGCTTGGTGGGAGCCATCTTGGTTTGGGACATGCTAACAGCTTTTTTTGTTAGCAATGACGGAAAATATATTAATCACAAACAGGGCGGCCAGGACTTTTTCTCGGGAGGAAACGCCCCCGTGATCACTGGCGCCAGTTGCTCAAACGTACCCAGTACAAAAGTGCACTACACACATTACTTATTTCCTAGTCTCTAAGTCATCTATTTGGCATGTCCGCCAGAACATAGCGAAGAACTCATCTTCAGCGAAGCTCAAGAAATCTCCGATCCTCCAATCGGTTGTCGGTCAACTCGAGTCTCGATGCCATTACAAGTATGGAGATCGTGCCTTTTCCTCAAGTAGCCAGCAGATGGAACACTTTCAGCAGAACGCGAGGAAATGTCGGACCATCGACCAGTTACAAAATTCACTGGAAACGCTACGTGTACACACTTGTGACCTAATTAAATCATGTTGCCAAGACCTTTGTATCTTTTTTGAAAAAGCGCTATATAAGTAACCTTCATTATCATTATTAATAATCACGGAAGTTTTGTTGTAGTAGATGTTGTGCACTCAGTCGACCACTTAAAGTGTCTCACAGTATAGTGGTCAATGGCTCAGGGGCATAGGCGAAGAAAATTTAAAACGGGGGGGGGGGGCATAGCAACATAAACGAGGGGGCCAGTAGCCACCGGCCCCAGACCAAGGTGATTGAAACTTAGTAATAGTATATACAATGAATGGAGGAATATTTGACCATTCGCTGGATTTTCACAGGGTGGGAAGGACAGGGGCAATAGCAACCTCGGTTCTGTTTGAGCTATGTAATATTCTGAACCCGTGGACATTTCGTGTTCCGTAGGGGGATGGACGGCCCTCGACCTCAATAGCTGAACCATAGACTATCTTTGAATTTGAAAATGATTATTCCAGTAAACCCAAACACTGAGGGAAAAAGCCATTGTTCGACAATGTTGTGCCTCTCGTTGCAAATGCCTTTGGATCATATCGCCACTTTTATCTGTTGCCCCACACAGATTCCGGAATCCCCTGACATGGGTAGCGTGACTTTATTAATTGCTACTGGACATAATTACCACTGAAATTGAATGCAAATTATGCCTTCCTTTACTTTCCCTGTCTAATTCGTCTAATGGCGAAGGCCCACACGTTTCTCTCGACGGTATTGTTCACCAAAGAATTATTGGGTACTCGGGACTACTGGGGTACGTATCATTGGCTGTGTTCCATTTACCTTGTTGGTAATAACAACCTAACACAAATCGTGGATCGTAATCCCTCGTCTCACGAAATCGGACTTTCCCTTTGACTTCATAATTCGGATTGCTTTGATTTACAGTGTAGCTGACGGCCCATTACTGTTTGGCAAACTGCATTATGATCCACTACCTACAACAGTGACAACAGAAAGATGCACCCCGGTTGGCAGTCTTGGAGTCATGTATTCTCCATTGTCTTCGCCGAGCTTGAGCCTACAAATGCACACAATTTGAAGTGCTTGCACGGTGTTCAGCACTGGCGCAGGTAAATTGGAAGCAGCCTAACACTCTGATAGCCCAATGATCAAAAGGTCAAACGCATGGTTTCAATGAGAATCATGTATGATTTCATTATAATCGTACCATTCGAAGTTCTGTTCGAAAAGATATCAACGACAAGCGGGACCAGTCGCTCGTTAAGCTACATTTCTGACTCCGTCTTCCCCGGTTCTAGTAGAAACACTCTTTCTACTGTTCATCGTGCGATGTGAGGTTACCAGATAGGATATGTTCGGAACAAACCGGGAATATCCTTGTCAGTGACTATCAACAAAGACAACCACGAGGGAACTATCCCCTTCGAAGTCATTTTTCAGAAGGAAGTGCTAAAAAATAAGCACTTACTTTGTTGATTTCAAACACCTGTGCGCCACTTGTAGCATGCAGATTTTCCCAACACATGAAGGTGGCGGACTGGGCCGGCCAAGTATTTGGCAAATATAATATCAGTACTCTATCGGCTAGGTGTGATCTCGATAGCCATCTTTCGGGCATGTCCTGCCACATGAATGCGAGGAATGCAAGCAGGTGCGAGTCTGGGTGCAGCTCTCTTTGTAACGCAATAAACTTTGCATGTCGTTGGGTACCGGCCAAAATGTCACCAATATGATCGAGTACTCCAAAAAGATTCGCCCAAAAATTCAGGATCCGGTGACAAGCGGCACGAGCCAAATTCAATTGATGGCTGTGGTAATGAGTGTATATGGCATTTGGGAACTTTTGACCACATGTCCTTGAAAGAATTTCGAGAGGCCAGATGGGAGCTCCAGTTTGGGCAGTGTGCGCATTAGCGGGACTCAAATCCATTATCCCATGATTGACTCTCAAACCCCCAACGGATCGACTTTTCGGACCTCAAATATCCAAGTTTCATTTCTTCCGACCACCTCGGCTGGATCTACGAGTGGAGAACCTCACCCCCACTGAGGGTAGGCATGCTATGAGACATCTGGCGCACCCGGTTCATCACGTAAATGTCTGTCAGTGGCATGACTATGACAAACAATTCCTACTTTGTTTCAACTGGTTACCTCCTCACCAACCAACCTGGCTCAGCTCTAAGGTTGGCGTTTTTGTATGGCGTCTGACACGCCACCTAAAATGTCATTGGCCGTTTGTGATGGCTAGGAGTGTCGAGACGATTGCAAGTAAGTGTTTAATCTCGTCTGCTGGATCCTATTCTGCCCTAATTTGGAAAACTGGAAGGTAATTCCGAAAGATTGTGCAAATTTGAAATAAAAAAAGTTTTTGACAATTTTGAACCTCTGCCCACTGACAGAATGAGTTTTCCCCATGTCAGGGTGCCCGGAACGTGGTTGTGTATAGCTAGAATGTAAGGTCAGGGTCAAATGACGGTGGGCAATGAAGGCTGCCTGTTAGCTAGCCAACGGTGGTAGCATGTGCATCTCGAGTCTTTCCGATGGAATCTGAAGGGAGTGTTATGACGGGTGGTGCTGTCAGAGGGTTCCTGGAAGTTGTTCAACAGGGGGAACCCAGTGAGCAGGCTGCAACTACGATTGCCATTTGTGAAACTGTTGGCACGCTCAGTGTAAGAGGGGGAGGGTAGTAATTGTTCGAATGAAATATCAACATGGCATGGCTGGGTGATGAGGCAGAACGGAAGCGACTCCGCATCTTCAACTGACCGCCATAGTGCATAGTTTTTGTTATTCGATCGAACCCCCCCCCCCCACGATAGCGATCCCCAGAACTACAGTGGTGTCTATAGCTCACCAAGCAGATTACACCAAAGTATCAGTACGCACATTTGATACAGATGTAACTGTGGCATGCATTCCATCATCTTAAATGGACTTGGTGCTGAATGCTGAATTTGACGCTGAGTGTTAGAAAATTTCCTGTTCTTTCACGCGTATTTAATAGCTAGAAATCTAGGCCCGAGCTAACCAATACCACATACATGAGGGAAGTATCCATTCTGCCTAGTGGGATGTGATACGTGGTTAAAAGCTGCCAATGTATTTGCTCGAGGGTTGAAACAATGAATATCTCACAAAGCGGTCTTGGCGTTGCTACCATACTGATTTAGAGGTGAATGGTGGCATCTAACAACTCTATAAGACTCTATTAGATTTTATCGTTCTGTATGCTAGAGTTAGTAGGATTTGACATTTCGTTGACAAAAATGGCGGGTAGTGACCATTTCGTTTTCGTCATAGTTTGAACCTTTCTGGCTGGAATTTCAAATTCGTGCAACTTTTGACATATGTCGACTGACTCTGACCAACGTAAAATCCCTCCTGTTGTATTTATTGTGTTGCTTTTGGAATTGTCGTATGTTTAACCTACTAATGTCTATTATTAGTCTTTGTTTGGTATGACTCGTGTAGAATCCGAGCCAACGTTGACATCACTAAACACTAGATTAAATAATTGCTAACTATCTTATTTCAACGTTAAATGTGATTTTGCTACAAGGTTTCTTCGCTCTGTTAATAGTTAATACCAGTCAACAGTAACATGCTTTTAGACAAAACGATTCTGCTGAACAAACATGTTAGGTACAATTTGCTGTAAGTGTGGAACAACGAGCAAAACAAAGATCTCAGCTACTAGGTTATGAAGTAAATAACATTCGCGCGTGCTATTCATTAATGGGAAGAGTAGCGTGTATTCCTTGGCTATTCATAACGGGGATAGGCAATGACATCTTGATGCTTGTACCTTTTTGAAGGTAACAAATGTCCTCGTCGAACCACACATGATAACACGCAGTTTACTTTGTATGTGTAACATCGTGTCAGAAAGAAACAGATCGTGATTCTCTATCATTCAATGAAGCTTTGATCCTGACAGTATCTGTTCGATAAGCTGCGATGTTTTTCGTATAATGGCTCATTTTGCACCGCAATTATTCCTTCGATACATGTTGGATATTCTCCGCTACCGCTAAGAGGCCTGGAAGCGAAACGAAAACCTTCACGAGATACTCAGGGACCCCCACACCACCTCCCCTCCGTGGTTGTATTAACAACAAATCATATGACTGCATAAGGTTGTTCGGCTATCGAACTTCTATGGAGAGGAAGACCGGTCAGTTCCAAACGACCAGTGTTATACACATGGTATACCACGCACCCCGACTCCCACACGCTCCTCTCCGTCCTTGCACCATACAGCTGTCTCGTCTCACTCATGCACGTAGTTTTTTCATCTCTGTGACTCTCAGACGTATTCTCACCATGTGTTGTGTCCGTTTCATTCGGTACTCTTGTCATCTGTACGCGACCATCCCTCGTTCAACTGAGAGTGGTCACAATGCTTGTACCACCACCCTCCTCTCTGATTCTTTTCGGCACAATTAGCTTCTAGTGACGGTCGTGGCTGCGTCGAAGGTAGAGAAGCTCATGTTTCGATGAGTGGTCCATCTGAGTCTCGACCTTCTAAACTGGGGGGCTAATTTGGACGGAACAATCGCTCACCAACTGGTGAAGTAGGAACAACCTCTCCTAGTCAAGGGACACAACAAATGTAAACACCAGGAATTAACATTTGTTGGAAGATAACCACTTTTCCTGGCGTTTTTGTTCATTCCTTAACGAGAATGAGGAATCTAATGGCAGTCCTGACGGGTGTGTGTGTATGTGCTGAAGTGTGTGTGGGGTGGTGCGGCAAGTTTGTTAACGCCCAACCTTTGTTAACGCGATCGCGACCCCACCCTGGATGGATCGAGTTCATATTAGTAAATATGGATTCCCATAGCGAGTACATAGCCCTATCGTTTTGAGGTCATGTCAAAGTAATCTGAGGTCAAGAGAGATCAAATCTGAAATCTTGTAACACGTTCAGTCCGAATGCTGGGCCGATCAGTTTTGATTCAGTATGGGCGCTCTCTTATCGGAAAACAAAACCGGTCGCTTTTGGTGTACTGGAAGCCATTTTGGTATGAAGAAACTTTAAGGCTTGATAACACCGACCTCATCTGCTTGATCAGTTTCATACTTGAGGGGAGTTCCTAATTTCGAGTACTACAATGATTCCGCAGTATGATCTCGACGATGCTTAGCTTGATCAAGTCAAGATCAGTAAAGAATCACTAAGCCTTTGCTTTTTGTTTTGGTTTTTGTTTTTTTTTGTTTTTTGGTTCCTCCCTGTCGACTACGATGTGTCCCTCATTGCTGAGAAACAAGTTCGGATGAATATCGAGCTTTTGAGGCTCGCCAATTAGTAGGGGATCCACCCTCTTGCTCCGTGACAACATTCCCAGAGTCCTATGACAAAAACTCACATCCCTCTGAGAGTTTACACTACCCCCCCCCCCCACCATTTTCCCATGTCTAGTACGGGCCTGTTATCTCCAAAAGGTAGCTATTATTCAATCGGACAGGAAGCCCAGACCTAACCCGTACTGAACCTTCAGTAGGCTTAGTTCTGTGATCTCCATGAATAGAATAACCGAGTCTTCGAAGGATCCCGTAACAGGGATCGGTGAGTGGGTATTTGGTCTCAAGTCCCTTGTTCCCAGTCTGTAGGGTTGATTTTTCCCGTGAACCTATTAAAAAAACAAAAAAACATCTGATTGCGGGCATACTTGTGGCCGTGTGGCACGCAGTGGCGGCGGAAGCCTACATATTTTAGGGGGGAGGGGGGGGGGACGCGACCAAAACTTTTGATGAATTGAGTGTGTTACTATCTAACGGAGCGCCACATTGGTTGGCGCGGAGCGCGGAAGAGAATTTTGGGTTTACAAACCTCCCAGATGTCGGAAACGTCACAACAGTCCGGGCGTTGTGAGCTATAACTGTACCCGTCATAAAACTGGGGCCTGTCGGCAAAATGGAGTTAATAATAAAAAGTATTTATGAAGAATGATAATGAATATCAGATGGGTTTGGCAAGACAGCATTCCGCTGAGGGAAGCCCGGGAAAGGGATGTCACACCCTTCGCACCCCCCCGCCCCCTCATCTAAAAAATCGCGTTCTTTCTCATTACGGTGAATTTCCAGTGCCATGATTGAGACTGAGATTATGATGCTCGCCCAGGTAGCCCCTTCCCGCCCCAGTTGGCAGCCCTGTTGTCACGTGGTTAGCGTACTTGCAGTCTAATTATAATGGTTTAGGAGAGATAGGTCGACTCCCGTAGGTGGGACAACCAAACACTGAAGGTTTCCTCCTCGCATTTTACTAGTTACCACTAAGTGAAACCTTTTACGTACTTTTAGAAGACAACCAAAGTGGTGTCTTTGAACCGTACTAACATATACAACAACACACCCTTGTTCCACGTTGTTAATGTGAATTGATGTACAAACAGTATTCAGAAGGTTTCAAAATATGTTATTGTTTTATTGCAACATATCTGTAAGCCCATTATAGCAATGTTACAGTAAATACAGTTTGATACATAATCATGCGTTTTATGTGTTTTTTTATTTGAAATACGTAATACTAAAGCCATTACTACAAGATAGTAAATGAAAAGTCATTCCAGACATCATGTCTGTTGGGGTATTCCTTCTGTCATCATAAAGCTGAACAGAATGTCAAGCTCACGTATCTATTCTAATCAATAAGGACGCATTTTTTCCTTCTTCAAATGTCCCACTTTTGTTGCGAATACGTAGCCTTGTAACATATAAAGCGGTGATATGTCCCTCTTGATACTCTAGTAGGATCCTAGTCAGAGACTAGCATTCATCAGTCGGTCATCACTTGTATTTGCCACAATGCTGACTCGTGTTTCCTTCTGTTCTAGTTTTTTTTTTCACATTTCTCTTCTCGCGGAGGTAACCATTTCCCATTCGCTTACAGATATCGCTACAAGCTGCGAATACCGCAGACCAGGCGGCAACGGTTCGATACGTCTACATTTGTTGACTTAGAAATGCTCTGGTTTCCCATTTATTGAGGCCTGTTATAATCTATTGCCTATATATAATTCCATCATGTTCCGTAGATCGATAATGATGTTTACTTGTCGTGTTTGGTGTTAATTAATTTTCAATTCATTTGACGCGATCCCCCGTCCCCCCCCCCCCCCCCCCGCCCCCCCCCGCGTGCGCCGCCTATGGTGGCACGTATGTAACACATACAGGCAAATTAGGAAGTGTTAGGCATCGAGGGAGACAGGCTGCAGTGGTACTAATTGGATTCCGGTCCCGACCCTTCAGTTCAATCTAGTTTTTAGTTCTTCTGCTCTGTTAGTATTGTCTATCTTCTCATTTCCTAGCCAGAATTCGGTCCTCGGTCGCGCAACGAACCAAACCCCTTCTTGTAGTCAGCCCACTCTCTCTGTAAATTGATTGACATCAACGCGTCTCTGGACTACCTGTATGTGTAGAAAGAAGATTTGTTCGTATCTGTGTGCACACTTATAATCAATTAAAATAATCTCACCAGGGTAGAATAACTTGTCGTTGTTAAGAGGGTGATACTAAATTATGTTCCGACTCATCACACAGGCTGACAGGTGTTTCGCAAAAACCATTCCTTTTTTAACACTTTTCCACGGACTACGAAGGATTCTATTCAGGCGGAGGGCCACTAACATTGGAGGTCGTACTTAATCTCAGGTAGCCTGGAAATGAGCCGGTTCACAGTTGCAAGTATAATGAACATTGTAATCATGTTCAATCACTCGTAGGCGTACAACATGCGGTACAAGAATAGGCTGGAATATCTCTAAAACTACGGGAAAGTTTGTTTTTTACGGCACCGGATTGGCAAGCCGTAATTAGTCGGATCATGCACCCTTATGACTGTGGAAGGGCTTGCTTCCGATGATGCTCTTCTATGCCATCCTTTGATATGGCTTGCATTTATTACCTCATCTGTTTATTGCCAAGTTGTTTAATATTTTTTTTCAATGCTACGCATATGGAGTGTAGGTTTATATGGTGAAATATGTCATAATACTCGGGTGCGTCGATCCCTTTCGAAAAAGTGTGGGGGGTGGTGTGGTTGAGGTTGAACTCGTTCACTATCTATACGGAGTGCCATCATTGGTTGGCGCTAGGTTGCGAAGAAAATTTTAAAGTCTTTTTATACCTCCTAGGCGCCGGAGATGGCATTTGCCGGATTATTGTAAGGAATCTGGGGTGGCAATTTTAGTGACAGAATGTTAAAAGGTGTCACTCATCTACGGCCTACCTATTCTTCTGTGTAGGAATATGTCAGTCGATGAGTGCAAACGAGAAATACCAATAACTCACTGCAAGTTTACAATATGGGTGAACAGGTGAGTAAACCCAAACCTCCTCTCGCTCATGTCAGCTATTATATCCGGCCGGCAAAGAGCAAAATTTTGCCGGGTATTCTAGACGGAGCGCCATATCGCTTGGGACGATCGTTAAGAAATTTTTTGAGAGAAATAGCCTGTTTTTTCGTACGAGTTCATCCAGTCGGCGTATCCAGACTCTTCTTCAGTCGGCGAGTTGACTGGCCCTAGAGATCTCATTTACTTATTTATTTTTTTTCCTATGGCTAAAACCGGAATTTTGCTTTCGATGAATACAGAAACTAACTGTATTGCCACTGGAAAGGTTGTTTTTTTTTTTTTGATCACACACCCATGGTATCAATCAATATAATATAATATAATAATAATAATACTAATAATAATAATAATAATAATACTATAAATAATAATAATCATAATAATAATAATAATATACAATAATAACAGAAAGTCCAAAAGGCTTAGTGTTCCTTGACGCTTCTGTCAACCTATAGCCAGACACCAGACGAATGGGAGATGGACGGCAGCTAATTATGGGCAACATAACGTCTGCACAATTTTCCTATCTTTCCCAACACTAATAGGGTTCCTGTAGCCCTTGGTAAGAAGCTACACACTAATTTCAAGGTTTTCAGCTTTTGAACTCTGCACCTTCATATGACCTCTGACGCTGACCCCAAACAATAGAGGGTTCATGATACTCATTATGGGAAAACCAACCAAACCCATATGAGGTCTTTAAAATCGCAGGAGGAGTCGAGTTATGTGTTTACACCAGCAAAATTGGCCAAAATACCGGATTTTCACAACAAATTTCCTTTCCTATTTTCGACAGACCAAAATTCACTTCCGACTGAACCAAAACAATAGGGTTCTGTACTCCCCATAAGAAAGCTGGACACCAAATTTCAACTTGATGGACCCAACAGTTCTGGGATTCTGCGGGTGGACCTCAGATTGAAATCTGGACCTGACCCAAAAAAATGAGGTTTATGTACCATCATGGGGAAACTACACATACCAAGTACGAGCCTGACCTAATCAGACCTGATCAAGTTATCGTGGTTACAAGCGGGCGTCACACACACACATCACACACACACACACACGGACGTGACTCATAGATTCCTATGACTTATTCAATGAAATCAAAATAATAATAATAATAATAGCAATAATAATAATAATAATAATAGCACGGTGGAGCTTGCATGTCGTCACGAAACAATCTTCAATTGCAATCGATAAGGATACGTACAGTACATCGTCTGATATCATTCGCAACTTTGTCATGTCATTATGTGGGGACTACTTGTGTGACGTCATGTAAACGGAGACCATTTATTATTCGCTAGGGGTCCTCGCGCGATAACGCTCTGGAATGCCTATGAAAAAGGGTTTGGACCGGCCCTGAGAAAGTTATACGATTCATCTAAGTTGTCACGACTTCGACGAATCGCACGCTTTAATACCGTGATATATTACTAAGTGGTATGGGGTGCGTGCGTTGCAAAATAGATTCAGATGCGAGAGGTGGCGGGGTTCCGGTCCCACGTGCACCAAGTGACAAATGCCTTCTAATAGTCATCGGTGATGAAACGGTGGTGACCAGGACATATGCGTAGCCGTACGTTTTTGACTTCGGTCCATTCCTCCCCCGTCGTTGTCGAAGTCTCAATAGACTCCGAACGGTGTCGTGAAGGGTGAGGGCGGCGGTATTTAGGTAGACTTCAGAGGCGTCATGAAGCTGGTCCGGTTCTGGTAGACAAAGTAGATGGCTGTCAACGGCGGCAAACATATATGAATTTGAGCGACGAATTTTCGAAGTGCGGGGGGGGGGGGGGGATAATCTCAGGTGATTTTCTGAACACATCGTCAACAGCAGTTGGCGCGGATCTCAGCCTGAATTTCAAGTACTCGAAATTTGTGTCCATATGCTTGTGGAAAAGTTTTGTCTGACGTTGTGCAACCACCAAGTCGGCCAGTACCGATTGTTGTCTTCCAAATTGT
This sequence comes from Sclerodactyla briareus, assembly GCA_026419785.1. Lineage (NCBI taxonomy): Eukaryota > Metazoa > Echinodermata > Holothuroidea > Dendrochirotida > Sclerodactylidae > Sclerodactyla > Sclerodactyla briareus. Next base: position 102,570 of record JAODTK010004965.1, on the reverse strand, counting down.
GTTGCTGGGTGGGGGATGCCACTCTGCCCTAACGTTCCGAGAGAAGAACGTCTTGAGATAGGTAAAATCGGGTAGATATGTGTCCAAACTGAGAGGTGAATGCACTCTCAAAAGGATGTGCAGAAGGAACCCAACAGAAGCTAACAAAACTACCACGTAAGCCGGAAACCCCAATAGTTCCCCATGCAGTGCTTGCGTCCAAACTTTTTGCTCAAACATAAATTAAAACATGATTACCATACGTCCTGTCATATCACAAACTTTCACTGATTAACTGAAGGCGTAAGTGGCGCATGCTCGCCACCGGAACAGTTCGGGGGCACAGATGGGGGAAAAATGCAACAAATATGTTTTCCTTTTTTGCCTTGCGAGATCGTTGCGGCTTATTTTCGTACCGCATCACCCGGGGACTAACAATGAATACCATGGTGAATCGGTGATTGTTAATATTATCATCGGGGGAGGGGGGGGGGAGGGTTAGGGGTTGAGCTGTAGAATGTGTAAGTTTCGTCAGGGGAGTTCGGAAGTTCCGTCACGCCTAACAGATCCATGGAAACGAGGTTCCCAATAGTAATAGATTTATCGAAAGTGAAATGCAGATACATGCGAAAAGCAAACGGGCATTGTCATTTAATGTATAGGTGTGATGTGACAAGTAAACGACTTCAATGGCCACCAAGAAAAGGCGCACTGACGAATGAAGTGCAGAAAATAATTGCGACATAAGGCCATAAACTGATAATCATATAGCTCCTGGGTGGGGGTGTATGCTTCGCCCTCAGCCGATCATGGTATCCCGCCCTCATATAGGATCATTGTTTATTCTTTTATATAACTTTTCTGAGGCGGTGGGAATAGATTTATAGAGAGCATAGCTACACCCTGTGCGGCCGAGGCCGGTGGTGGAGTGAGTGAGGAAGAGGGCTCTTGTGGGATATCTTCATAAGCAATCCACTCAAGCAATTTCATGTAATACCGAGCGTAGTGTTTGGCGAGGTATGTATAGTAGTTCACTATTCATTAGTCACAATTGGGATTAGGAGAATAGATGAAGCCCGTGACTGCCAAATTGTTAAGTGATATCATCAGGTTCCTCCAATTTGGGTACAAATTCTGCATCCGTTATGAAGTTGAAAAGATAATAATGATAAACTTTCATGATCATCCGACCTACCCTGTAGGAATGGAGCCGTAGCCCGATCAAGACCCGATGGTTGAAGTAGCCCCAGGATGGCATTTTACTGTTAAAAAAGGCAAATCAAACTAGGAATATTGATATTAACTATGACTTAGTATAACATAATCACGAGAGATTAGATAAACACAAAAATTATGAGATATAGACATAATAATGAGCATGCAATAATTACGATATACTTCCATAATCACTTCCACTACTTACGTGATATTCAATTATCAAAAGTGTTTGCACAGGAAAAAAAGAGTGAGAAGTGTTGCTGCTGCAGTAATCTACAAATCTCTCCCCAATATGAGTGAAGGATGGGGGAAGCAGGAGGTCAGAATGGCACTCACTCTGTTAGGGGGTAGGTGAACAGAAGACAGCCAATAAAATTTAGCCGTATGTTCGTGGGTAAACGTGGGCCTACAATTTGAATGTAAACTCGTGCAAGTAAGATTCAGACTGCCGTCGTCCGAACACTTTTCGTGGATACAAACAATATGCTAAGGGTGGCCTAGCTTGGTCTTGTACGATGGTAAGTCCGGATCAACGTCAAATCAGAACACACTGATCGCCAAATGAGTTGTTATAATTTTTCTTCACTTAGGAAAAAAAAAGAACGATGCGCACAAACGACCGTTTCTGCCAAAACGAAAACCGCTGCCCAACCAACCATGACAAGACCGTAGAAGTGAGAAACATCGGGGTTGTCGACAACTTCGTACTGCTGCTCTACTCGGGGAGTTAGAAGTGTCGAGGACCCTGTAAACATTTTCACGGAAAGGTGTTTGGGGGGGGGAAATGAGGACGTGGCTTTAAAAACAGGTGTCCTATTATGTTATTGCTTGGTAGTCATCACCTCTACCGAAAATTCGACGTTTAATACTCAGATAGGAACAAACATTAAAGAAACTCTTCAGGATAGGCCACAAATTAGTTATTCAATCACAAACATTACCGTCAACGATAAAAGCTGGTAAATGTAAAACAGAAAAATAAAAACCATCGTGAGAATGGAAAAAATTACAGTAAGAATAACCAACCTTTCACCGATTCAAGGAATACAACATTGAATGCTGCAAAGAATAAATAGAACAATGTTCAGGATAAAGTACATTATACGGGACGGTGCAATGACTTATGGAGCTTATCTGAAAACTGCTACGGCCCAACAGGCTTATTCTTCTTATGCGCTATTGCCAAAGACATGTGACATATATTAGACTCGCCGCTTAAATCTGCTTGACGGGGAAACAATATATGTGAGGTAGACCCTCCCGCCCCCGTACATATGCTCGACGAGAACGTCTGTGTATAGTGTACACCTTCAATATCGTTACGTCTGACTCTGCGAATAACATTTGTATATAGTGTAGAACCCGCGCTCTTACATTTGCTCCAACGAAAGCATTTTGTCTGGAAGTAGCCTACCGATAAGCATCAATTATCAAAACGTACTAATTATTCAGCTGTATGGACATGAGGATCAAATCTATTCACCGCGTACACCAGATTCAGACTGACTCACCTGTTTGTATGGTGTGCTCTCTTTTGTTTGTCTATTATTATTATTATTATGATTATTATTATTATTAGTATTATTATTATTATTATTGTTACAATTGTTGAACAATTGTTGATTGGTCATCTATATTTATGCTACCTCGGCCTCGGCCACGGGGTCCAATAGGATCTTGGTGTTATCATCTCCTCCACTGATTTCGGTTTTTGGAGCCAGTTTGGAATGTTATGTAGGTATGTGCGTAGTGTTGGCATATCTCGTGTGGATAGCAGCTGCCATGTTGTTTGCCGCACTTTGTAAAGATGACGCGATATTGGGGCAGGCAGTAACGGTGTGGGCCATGTCCTCGTCTCTTTGTTTACACATCCGACATTAAGGGTCATCACTGTCATGTTGCACTTTGTCCTTGTGCGCACTTGTCTGGTCTTTGGCGGCTGTGATTAGTGCCTCAGTTTTCAATCTTCGACCCATTGTTCTGCCTCAGCCTCTGTACGCATTTCCATGGATGTTACTTCGCTCTTGTCGTGGGTACTGGCTTGGGAGCATTTTCTCGTCCATAGTGGGTGTATCGTCTTCCACTGTTGCCATATCTTCACCCTTGATTGGTAGCAGGTCAGACTTGGCCCTGCAACACAACTCATCAGCGGGCCCGTTCCTTCGTAAGTTCACGCACTCCAATTATTAGTATATTATTATTATATTATTAGTATTATTATATTCTTATTATTATCTTATTATTATTATATTATTAATATAATTGAAATGAGGTGAAATATTCATATATTAAGGGGGTAAAAACGCGGAGCTAGACAACCCAACCACAGAACCCACTTTTCGGAGCCCGAAGACCCCGTTCTTTTTGTCAAGAATAAGAAAATCGTTCGTCCATTTAGGGAAATAGAGTAGTGTATTCGCACCTGGAAAATAATGTTTGTTTCAACTCAACAAAGAGACAGACAAGTTAACCTTTGACCCATCAGGTAAATCTACTGAGACCGAGTGAAAATTCGAAATAATCTCCTCGATAGAGTGGATATTCAGGTGTGTTATATGGCATCAATACACAATAAACCAGAAGATTAGTATGGAATTGCAGAAGTGATCACCTGGAACCGGGTAAATACGAACATAAGCGTTCTAAAGGGATTAGGGTTTAGAGTTGCTTATTGAAAACTAGTCGGCTTATTAACGACCTGAGGATGCATTCTTCAAGGTACACCGGTGCCCCCCCTCCCTTCCCCCCACGGATTTCACGTCTACACATTTGTTCCGCCCCAGCCGGTTCCTTCGCCCTTTGGCATTAATTCTCACTGGTGTGATATCACGTGGCAGCTCCTGAAGGCTACTCTGCTTCATCTGTAAATCGCAATTTGCGTAGCGCCAACTATACTTCAGGTAGCGTGTATAGTGGAGTGAATCCGAGTCATGACCTGGTAAGTGATCAGTGATCATCAGTCATGACAGTGATAAACATCGCACGACCATGTCCATTCACATAAAGAACATGTGGCCTATACTCGTTTGCAGAGAGGGTCTAGGAAGCGTATCAATTCTGCTCTTTGGAATATCACTGCTTCAGTTAATTCGGGGATGCTGTGTCTAGGCCTCACAACTCAATCACTCACTCACTCACTCATGGGCAACATGCTCTGGAAGCACCTAGCCGAGTCCACAGGCCGCTTCCAATCGCCAGGCCTCCTCGGGCAGGCGCCAGGGTGGGTCCTGGCCCATTCAACCCCCGACTCCCTTAGGGACCCCACAAAGCGCGCCAACCACGAGACTAACGGGGGCATCCTGGCGGTCGGCCCCAACCCCACCGGATACGTTCACACAGGACACGGTGGGCAAGATCGTTGCCGGGAAGCGCGACATATGCCCAGAAGAAGCAAATCAGGAGCTAACCTCTACCATCCCGCTCCCCGAGAACCTTGCATTGGATACGTGCTCCTGCCAAGCGGTAACCGAGGGGACGAAGTGAGGTAGTAGAAGGAATCCAATCGCCGTCTAAGGTACACAGCAGTGAGCACCTAGGATTCCCTGGAATATAGCCAGAACGGAAGCACAATAGAGCCAAAAACACTGGATTCGGTTCACAGACTAACATGAATTGAATTGAATACGACGTTGAATATTCGGAAGTAAACAACCCAAAAATGTTTACTACACCCCACCCAGAACAGAGTTTCATCATATTAGGCGTGAGACCTGCACTGACCTAGACGGAAAGGCTTCCTCGGGGATCACGATTTAGGCGGTGGCAAGATAATGTATAACCGTCTCCAGTTACCAGACTCGCGTGGATTCTCTGTTCACAAACACCGGGATTCCTCGCAGCAGCGTGCACGATGTTATAAAGTCAGCTTCTGGTTAGAGACAGGATACTAATGAGAAACGGAAATACTAAGTTGGAGCCATAGTCCGTATATCTAGAACTGCAGAAACCATAAGTAAAAATGTCGTCTCCGTCTCCTCTCTGACGTCTAACTGAAAACAGGACTAAATAATAAGTGATAATAAGTACGGCGTGCACCACGTGCATACGTTTATATATCAAGCAATACTGATCTTGATTGGTGCAGAGAATGCACATTACGGAATAGTAGAAACCTGCTGACCAGGGATAGAGATATATATATGAATATACCTTGAGGGTGCACGCCCAATGAAAAACACATAACATCGCATCCCCCTTTCCTTCAATGAAATACATATACTGTGGAAGGGTTCAAGAAATGGACTACGGTACTTAACTTGACTCATTACAGATCAAGGAGTGATCTTGGGTTACCCTCGACCAGAGCGAGTATAATAAGTTGTACATTAGTACAACCTGATTTGACTCTACAGAGGCGCTAGTCTCTGTAAGCAGCAGACACCGGCATACCATCAAACCACTCTCCATGGTCGGTCAGAAGCCTAACGGTTCTGTATCAATAAAATCTTCCACATCAATTGGATACTCTAAATCTTGTTCAGGCCTGCAAAAGATACTCTTTTCCCCCTTTCCTTTAAATGCCTGCGGTTTCTCCGTAGAATACCACCAGTTGAGGTTTCTACATCATGAGACCTAGGTTCCGATCTTTGTACCGTACTTTGACGGGTACCCATGGTTTGTGTTCTTGGATTTTGAACATCGACACTCTGCCTGGGCCTAGAGGTCTGGTTTTGGTGCATTTCGATTCATGGTAATACGTTCTGGTTCACTGTGCTCTCAGACAACGGCTTTACCACGTTTTCATGATTCTCAGATTGATGTATGTTTTGTCATCGGAAGATTTGCTTTTTATACTTCGACTGGTAGCAAAATTTGCCGACGGATGGCATACTTGAATCACCTGGGGTAACTCTCAATTGCAAGACAATGATCAACTCACATCCAGATCCTGAATGCTAGATTTGCGCATAGATTTTTTACACTTTGCACTGTTTTCCACAAACCCATTCGATCGCGGATTACCTTGGGCTCGATGTTACATGACAAATTAACAAACGCTCTGCAAATGATTTATTAAACGCCAGAAAAACTTGAATATTGACTAACCGTTATCCGTAACTAATTTTTTTCCGGCACACCGTGTTCAGAGAAAATCTGCTTCAGCATATCAAGTACCCTGAACACTTGTTGAATGACCTTTTGGTGCCATTTGACCACGAAAAACTTTATAGAATACGCGACAAGAAGATACGCTCGCCTATCAATATAAAACAGATCTGACGCAAGCAATTGCCACGGCCTACTAGTGGAAATTATTGTGGTTCCAACGGCGACTCTGCTGCAAGGAATGCTGCTCCTGCCATATCAAACAACCTTTGACCATTTCTCACTATCTTGTTAATATTAACCCAATACACGCACGTCTTGGTCTGAACTGACCACTTGACGATACCGATGACCAATGTGTTATTTAATGCCAGAATGCCAGAAGCATACTACGAGGTATTAAGAACCGATCGCCCTTCATAGACACCATTTCAACAGACAATTCATCTCTGTAAGACCAATAGTTTTGGACAGATTTTGGGACCGGCCTTCTTGGGTCCGGCCACCCTCACTAATGACAGTCTTGAGGACACTGAGTTCTGGATCCCCTCTCAGTCTCTCTGGACATATCCATTTACCTTTTGCTCAGAAAAGATGAACAAAATTCACAATACAAGCTGCGCCTCACGGGCCGCCACTCAGCGGCGCATCTAGATAGGGCATCAGCTATCAGCATATCTCTGCAAGGCTTGTAATAATTGTTCACTCATAGACACCGTAGCTCAACAAAAAATCTCTGCAAACTAGGTGGGCAGCTCCTAGGGCTCTTCAGCTTAATCATCGCTAGTGGTTTGTGATAGACAACACAGTACATTTCTTCCAATTCAATAGTGTTGAAATCTATCACATGATAGACGACTGCTACATACTCGCGCTCTATATACATATCTCTGTTCGGCATCTGTGAACGCCTTGGATGCAAAGTAGACTGGTTTGCCATCCTGAGTAGGGACCAACAAACTCACTCCTTTCATGAAGCATCGACATCAAGACCGTTTTCTGTATTGGGCAGTCAAATACGCTAGAGTTATTCATCATGATAAGATCTTTAATGTTTGGAAATCTTGTCATGTGTGATCAGCCACTCAAACTGCACATCTTTCTGAGACAATTCGCGCAAGGAAGCTGTGTGATTCGACAAATTTGAGTATGAAGGAGCCATATAGGTTGCAATACCAGAAATTTCTGCAACTCTACACATTGCACTGGCTTTCCATTGCCTCAAAAAAAAATAAAAAAAAGCCTATACCTTTCTGGGATCAGCGGTGAACACCATGTGCATCATAGATCTGCCCAAAGAACTTGATACTAGGTTTCTTAATATCACACTTGTCGATATTAAACACCATACCTTTCTCATAGCCACCCGCATTAGCCTGTGCAGATTTTGGTCATGCTCAGTCTCAGTTTTGCCAAAGACACATACATCATCTGATATTCCAATTGTCCATGGATACAGCTCCAAGATCTGGTTCATTTTCCTTGAAGAACATCCGACTTAAACAGAGACCAAATGGGAGTCGCTTAGACCAAAAACGACCAAATGGGCTTTGTTGAACGTTGTGAGTCTGCTAGATGTGTCAAGTGGACACAGACCGGAAACCATGCTTGGCATCCAGAATACCTGCTATTAGCCCAATTTGTGAGTTAATTCCTCACAATGGGAAACATGGCCATGGCTCTCTTGATGGCAAATGTCAGATCTTTGGATCAAGACACAATTCGCCATTCGCCACTTGGCTTAAACAATAGACAGACTTGAAACCAATCGGTAGCTCAGTAAATTGGTCAATAACCCCAAGGGACACAACTCATCAAGCTCTAGCGTTAATTTCATCACAAATTTGAACAGGGCACCTACGAACAGCATGAACAACAGGGGGTACCGACCTGTCAATTGGATGGATATCACCCTCAAACTGCCAATGCCTCGAACCTGTCAGGATACTGTTTTTGGAGGTCATGCCTAGTTGGATTTGAGGCTCCTCAACGTTGAGACTGCAATGGACAGTCACTAGTTCAGGCAAGGCACGCTGAAGGCCTAGAACACTGGGCAACTAAAATCAGCAAATAGAACTTACTCTCAATGATCATCACCATGCCCAAAGGTTAGATAATGAACACCATAATGGTCTATTAGGAATACCAATGGCTGTGATCATAGTCTCACTGGGGGTCAATGGAGCATGTGGAAGATGGTTTCTCTTGATCGTTCACCTTGTGGGGGTACATCTGTGAAAAATACGCATGGAGTATATGCTCCTGCACGGCCACCCAGTGTCTACTTTTAATTTAAAACGTTGCTGTTTTCCTACCGACAAAAATATTTAGATTTGCAGACACCTCCTTTGGGAATCGGGATCATTGATGTGTCAAGGTAATAGGCTAACACCTTAAATGCTCAACACGACATTCGCAGTTGCCAATGTGCTCATTTTCCTTTGACTCGTGCATTTGACCTTTGAGGACATGACGTGACTTGACCTTTACGGACCTGACGAGTCACAGAGACTTCCATTTTGGTGATTTTATCGACAAACAGATTGCCAGTGGTTTGTTTTACCCACACGAATGACATTACTACCAAATGATGGGCACGTGCCTCGATGAGGATATGCGACCACATACGATAAATTTCATGATGACTTACGGTCACCACGACCCGATGTTTGCCTTTGTAGTGAATTCGACTGTAACTTCAGCAGTTGCAGACTTGTATGGCTTTCGGAGCCTTTCGTAGCTTCATATGTACGAGCCTAAATTAATTGCTTCGTCAAGCGTTAACTTTTCATCCTTACACAGTAGCTTTTCTTGCACATACTTGTACTGGGTGCCAAAAACAAGTTGTTCAATCAACCTAGCTTTCAATCGTCGGTCCCAAACTTGCACTTCCTGCTTGAATTTTGCATCTAGCAATAAATTCGTCAACACTCTCAGACTCTTTTGTTGCAACTTCTGCAACTGATAACGTGCCAATCTATAATTCGTTTTAGGTTGGAAATGCTTCTCAAACATACAATGATTTCGTCAGGACTTTCTTTTTGCTGTCAGTCAAGTGCCCATGTTTCGTAAACACTAATGCCTTCTGGCCCAACCACAAGAGCAAAATGTAACCCTTCTCTTATTAGATTTGGCAGAAAGTGGGCCCGAGAATATCAACTTGCAATAACTAGTGAAGTTTTTAAATGCTTGTGGCAAATCATGAGACTTCCAATCGAATGATGGAGGTGCAAAAACCAGTAAATCAGCATTGCAAAGTAAAAATGTTGGGAACTGAAGGCTAATGCTAAAACATACAACCAGTGCAAACGATAGGCTGTAAGATGCAAGGAATGACTAATAAAATGAAAACATTGACTCACCATCAAGATGTCATGCACATGATTCCAACAAAAAGATGGATCCATGCAAAATGTATCAAATACACATGACGAATGTTCGTCAAGCAATGGTCACTCACATTCAAGATTTCTTGTGGCTTCAACGCCTTCGTTTTCATCTGTCCTCTTTGGGCCATGGATTTACAGAACACACCACAATCGATGACTCAATTGTGGCACATACGCCCGATACGAAGGAATCGAAAACCACGCCTAAACTCGTGTAGTACATTGGTCGCTTTGTGTTATCGTCAGACTGGAGGACCTACGTCTTACGTTATGGAACACGCATCCAGCACAACGACTTCATCATCCGCTGCGTTACCCTACTCGATCTTCTCCTGCGATACGATACTCGAGTCCTCGGCTCCAGGATAGTTCCACGAACATCGTCTGTCTCGAGGGCCTTGGCTTGTCTACTATCGCTCAATCGCTGGGCTCAGGTAGAAAATTCTCACTCACAGCATCGGTTTCAGTAGTGGTCTCGGGGAAAGTGCAGGTTCAGTTAGGACATACGGCAGATTGGCAGTCTCATCTCGATACTTTCTTCCCCGGTGGTGCTGACACCATCGTCGTGATCGTATGACATACTCGTAGTCGTAGTATTCGTTGATCCGGTATGCTTCCGGTCTTGGATTTGGGTTTTAAGATTCGTCCAGATATAGTGAAGCTGTATAGTAATATATACTATATACAATTGTAAATATGGGCTCCGGTCCAGGAATGATCCATCCAGACGTTCGTTTGGCGTGAACTGTTTTTCGCCTAATTTTACTGCCACCCATGTTATTAAGTTCAGCTCTGGTTATAGACAGGATACTAATAAGAAACGGAAATACTGAATGGGAGCAATGGTACGTTAACGTAGCTAGAAACTGAAGAACATAAGTAAAAAAGTCGTCTCCTCTCTGACGTCTAACTGAAAACAGGACTAACATAATAAGTGTATAATAGGCGGCGTGCACCACGTGCATACGTTTATATATCAAGCAATTCTGATCTCCGATTGGTGCTAGAGAATGCACATTACCTAACAGTAGCACAGCCTGCGCACGTGATATATATATATATATTATATATATATATAATATATATATATATAATATATATTATATATATATTATAATATATCTATATATATATATATATATATATATATATATATAATATATATATAATTATCCCTAAAGGGTGCACGCAATAAAAACACATAACATCACAGCACGTAACGTCATTCATGATTAATGATTGCTGACTCTTCTGAAGCAGGTGGGATATGTTCAGAAATGGAACCATCGGGGAGTTTGTGGTAATGGCCTTAGTAGCTTTGTTTTATGTCTGTGTTGCTTGACAGCTGAGGAAGCTGCGCAACTAATGAGATCTATCTATATTCATAGAATGTCTGTTTCTCGGAGTTTGCTGTGGATTTCGACGCGAATTCTTCTTAGGTGATCCTGGATTTTTGACGAGAACTCCAATAACATCTCGCTTAGTATCATCTTTCCGGACTTTGAGAAGCTTCTCTAACGATAGGTAGGTCGCAGTAATTAACCAGAGGGAGTTTTTGGTCCTGGCCAATAGTAACTTTGTTTTATCTCTGTAAATCTGACAGCTGATGGCGCGCAGCTGAAATGAGATCTCATGTTATTCATAGAATATGTGTGCCATGAGTTGGCTGGATTCTGGCGAATCTTCTTGGTGGTCCCGGATTTTTTCGACGAGAAAATCCAATTAATATATTTTTTAGTATCACCTTTCCGGACTCTAAGAACTTACTAGTGTGTATTCTTCGGGCGTGGTACATCCCCTGGCAGACGATCATGGGGGAGAGCCAGCAGCCAGGACACCCAGCAGCTTCGCGGGAACCTCATGGAGGTAGGGAGCAAGGGGTTGAGCGACAGCCAGTGTATGGTATGACAACGTGAGATGCATGGCAAATAGATCAGATAGGATCTCCCCTAATAAGAGATGTTTACTTAAGTGATGCCGACTGCTGTTTTGGTAGTATCAAACCTGCATCTCTTCTGCAGGGTTGACGGTTTTAGCAGTCTTCCCACACGCCACTCGTTCGAATCGCGGGAGGAGAACTGGACCAGAGTTACCTTAAGGTTAAATCTGCCTACAAATCTGTCGAAACGCACCAGCTTGGTAAATCGGCTCACTCTGTAGTTCCTGCTTCTACCGGCTTACAAAACAAGAACTCAACAATCTAAACCGATCAGGAAGGACGGAATCTTGTGGCCCCAGTATTCGGTCGATACGTTGGTGGATTGTTTGAAAAGAACTAACTGGGATGTTTAAAGAGTAACAATGATCTGGGGTGGAATTCACGTCGACCGTGACGGAGTATTACGCTTTTTTTTCAAGAACAATGTTTAACCTACAAAAAACGATGGCGTCATTCTCCGACAGCGAATTCATGGTTAGATAAGTACAATCGTTCGAGTCGTCGCCAAGGACGCGTCGCATGTTCTTTCGAGACATGTCCGGAATGCTACCGGCGGGCCAGATCACATTTGAAGAAAGCTATCGGGACTCGAAGAGGTGGTTGTGTACCGGGATATGAAGGTGAGGAGAAGTTCGAAACAGGCAGACGTGTCAGAGCTCTTTAGTCGGACTGAGCCTGATCAGACAATACAAAAGGTCCGCGAAAACTGAGGACACCGATGATCACAGGCCCGCACCCCCTGAATGAGTACTACGCAAGATTTGACGCTAGAATACAGGACCCGGTACCCGCGTCAAGCGATTATGTCGCAGCAAAAAACACGATGTGAGGACGATCGTTCAGGGGTCTAAAGGGACGGTAGGAAATGCGTTCAGACATGATGGTATCCCCCTTAGACTGTTGATGGCGCTGTAGTGAACCAACTCGCGCGTTTTCACGGCATTCATAAACTGGTCGTGAGTCGCAAAAGGTCTCTAACACAGCATGAAGGAACCACCCCATTATCCCGATCCTAAGAACCAGTTCTGTTGCCGTCTTAAGACATAGACCTGTGGTACTGCACTTCTAATATTATGAAGTCTTTCGAGAAACATGTTTTGAAAGATATACTCTAAATTGCCCATTTGACCTTGACCCTTGCCAATTCGCCCATAAATCAAACAGAAGTGTGCACGATGCAAAATAAACTTTTACATTCAGACATTAACAGCACATGAGCACAACAATTATAGATGGGAGTTATTTGCTGGATTACAGCCCGGCTTTTAAACTATTATCCCTTCTGAAATTCCACTTAACTCATCAATGACCCAAAACTCCCGGTTTATTTTTAATTGATTTTAGATGTTCTTGTGAATCGCCCTCAGGTTGTCAGAATTGGAACAAATGTTTCTTCGTGTTTTAAGCATGGGTATGGTACACCACAGGGCTGCCCTCTCTCACAAAACTGTATTCACTTCCACGTCAGATTGTAAGGTAGAAGGACACGAGCGTATATCAAAATTACACGGGGGGTGTGGGTCATTTTGAGACCGGACAAGATTCGTGAGACCGTTATATTACTGTATATCGGTATGTTCCAGAGGCGGCGCCATGGCGGTCATGGAGGTACTCTAGGTCATCCTGGGTGGCAATCGTTTTCATTAGGGTTCTTTTGATAGGACTGAATTGGGGGAGTGGTATAAGGGAAATTTGTGCAAACCTGATACCCCTCAGGCGCATATGGTGCTATCCTAGTACGATATTTTATAGCACGAATTACTTAATGCCAACATATTTTTTCCGATACGTAACTGTGTGTTTAAGATAATGTGTGTTAAAACGGACTGTAACCTAGCTACATGAATAAACCTGTGCACTCATATTTGGTTATTTTTGTCTTAAGATTACTAATAATTAATAAAGGATAATTAAACTGGCCGACAACCACCGACAAGTCACATTTTGCAACGCTTGTTTTCTTACTGATTTCTGGCATTATTTTGTGATCATTCGTATATTTTCTTGCTGGATCTGTGTTTTGGTATCTTTTCCGGGCCGTGGGATTTCTCAAGTGCTTAGATTTCATAAGGATCTCGTATGCTTGCGTGTGGGTCTGATCATTGTACTCGTGGTGTTTGAAGTTGCAGCCTATCGTTTTCTTCTACGTTGTAGCATACTGCCCATAAGTTATTCCGTTGGTGTTGAGTTTTCCCCCTTCATAGACCCAATTTGCTGTATGAGTTTCAGTCAATTTGTGTACTTTGTGTTTGTGTGGTCACTGTGTTATCTGTTTGTTTGTCGAGTGGACTGCGTGTTAACTCGGTTAGCCTTCTTTTGTATCCGCCAGCTGTATGTGTTTGCGATTGGTAGTGTTTGTGAGTGCTTTCCCTTCACTTTTTTTTTTCTTGGAATATATTTGGTCCTGGTCGGCCCCTACTCATTCTCATTCTTCTTGTACTTTTGTTTCTCTTTATTGGCTGTTATGGGAGGGGAAGTATAGGCTGATAGCCTGTCAGGGTGCGAATGTGGATATTGAGTTTTTGAAGTCGGGGCTGAGTTTTAAGTGGGTGAGCGTTGAGGGAACACTAAGGCGGGGGTATTTTATGATGTAAGAAAGTGTCAAGACTAGCTGAGCTGAAGCGAGGGGCGTGGGGCACGTGAGAGTCCAGGGGAAGAGTTAGGAGGGGCGCTGCTGCCGATACCACGGAGTAGTGGTTGGTCCTGGCCTTGGACACTAGGAATAGTTTTAGTGTGCTGGAGTTGAGGAGGCAGTGCAGGGGGGTTCAGTTTGGATGGAGTGGGGGCGGGTGTGTGAGTACAGAGGAGGGGGACGTCAAGAGCCATGTGGTTCAGTCGAGGTGGAGGAAAAGTGAAGGTGGACTGTGGGGGAAGGGATAATGTGAAAGTGAATGTGTTTGCTGGTGGGGGATTCGATTGTCCGGTATGTTTGCCAGGGAATTAAGTCGCATAGATAAGCTGACGCGTACGCGTGGTAATTTTCCTTCCAGGAGATAGGGTAGAGGATATTAGTGAGAGGGTTTCATAGGGTCGGGGAGATAGGAGGGTGGGGTTGTCCGAGATAGGCACTAAGAATCTCCGGGGTGACAGTCAGGACGTCCTAAGATCCCGAGTCGTGAACTCTGTGCAGGCTGAAGTCCAATAGGGCGTGTGAGAGCGTCGCGGAGGTTTGCGGGGCTATGACTGCACCTAGGTTTGACGGTGAAGTGACGTGTTTCGGGGGTGAGGACTGATAGCGGGTCTCAACGGGTTTGGTAGAATTAGAGTGCGGCTGAGGAGGTGACGTATCAACAGAGTTTGTGGGGAAGGTAATCGTGTAGTTCTTGTTTGTCGATTTCGGGAGACGAAAAATAGGGTCTTTTGAATCAATCAAAAAGCAGGAGGTGGGTCTTTTCACCTTAATGGTGCGGGGGCTTCAGTGTTAGGCAGGTGGTAAATGTCTGCGTGGAAGGCTTGTTAAACTAAATTTGGGAGCGAGGGTTTCGGGTTCCGTAGGGCTACTGGCAGGGTTGTTAATAGTCAAGCTCGTCGATGGAAGGTCTGGCGGTCACATAGCGATAGATATGTTAGCCAGCTGTCATTCTTCTGTGCTAATGTTCAAAGATCGGAACAAGTTGATGATTGCAGATTTTAGTCCCGTAACGCAAGCCTGACGTAATTGGTTAGGACCGAGTCGTGGTTGAACAGTGATACTTCCACAGCCGGAAGTTCACCTTCCTGGTTTGGTGTTTATAGGCACGATAGGACCGATAAGCTCCGTGGCATTGGTGGGTGGAGTTTTTGTTTGTCTGTGAGGATCTGACTTGAATAGTTTTGAGAAGGCCGTATTGGTGTGAGTTTCTGTCAACTCGTTGGTGTAATTCGCGTCTAACTCATCATGTATTCCCAGTTCTTTATAGTTGGCGTTGTATATTGTTCTCCAAATAGCTCTGAAGACAACAACTCTCTTCTTTTCCGACATCTTTTCGAAGTTTCTAATAAGAGTACACTCATTACGGGTGATTTCAATCATCCAGATATTTCTTGGTCTGATGGTATAGTGGGCAGTCATGGATCTGGCTTTTCAATGTCACGCAGGATTGTTTCTCAGCATGTACATTTTTCCTACCAGAAAGCATAAAATATTTTGGATTAGAGTTTTGAGCAGTGATCCCGATTCTGTAGATAATGTAGAGAGCTTGGTAAGGCCTCGTGAAAGTGATCACGATCTTTGCTTGATTAGACGTCACTACTTCGTTTCCCTTGATAATGATATTGTTGTCCAGGCTGTTTAAAAAAGCCACTGGTGAAGACCGCACCTGGCATACTCTGTAACAAGTGTGGAATCCCTACTTTGAAAAAGACAAGCATGTTATTGAAAACGTTCAGCGTAGGGCAACTAGAATGATTGACTTTCTGAAAAATTTATTCCGACGAGGAAATATTTAGGCGTCTCGGCGTAACTACCATGGAGCTGAGGCGTAGTTCGCGGTGACTTGATCCAGGTTTCAAAATTGTCCCTGGACTCGATGGCCTCTCCTTCCCACTACTTCTTGAATTTTCCAATGTTAACACCAATAGGGGCCATTGTCCCTCAATCTTCTGTGGCAAGCGCTTGCAGATTGGACATTCGTGAATAGTTCTTCTCGCGAGAGGTGATCAATGATAATTGTCTTCCTGAAAATGTTGTTCTCTTCTCTAATAGTTTGAATGCGTTCAAGAACAGTCCTTGATTTATTTTTCAGGAATCATCGGGCGAAAAAAATTAAAAAAAAATTTAGTGGTTTGGTTTTCATTTTTCTTTTCCTGGGATGTTGTGGCTTCGGGGTCTTATGAGGATTTGTCTCTTCCTGACCCTTATTCCTAAGCTAAACTAAACTAAACACTAGTTGTGTTAAACGGGCTGGATATGATTATGACACGGTGATTTTTCAAAGTGCGCTTGAACCTAAATTCACATATGATGACTGTAACATGGAAGACTGCAGGAGTAATTGGCATTCCATCAATGTCTAGTCAATTGGCTTAGAGCATCAATTAATTTTTTCACCCTCTCGAGCGGGACCGCTTTTTGTCCGCCAGAGACCGACTTCCTGATTTTTCACAGTTGAATCTCTCATACACTGTGTAATCAGAACAACCCTTCTCCTAATTTCGAAGACTGAAGAACTGTTTTTGAACTCCGAAAAAAAAAGTCAGATATGCAACCATTACTCATCGGGGGTTCCTCACGGGGGGACATCGTAGAAGGCAGGTGTCAAGTTTTAAATTCCTCGCTCCCCTATTAACCGACATATCACATGTCTGCAAACTGTACGGAATTTTGGAAAAAGCTAGGCAACATCAATTTTGAGAAAGTAGGCAACATTTTTTTTTTTTTTGCGGAAGTTGATATCGTAAGGATTCAATCAAGTATACTTATCAATTTCTATGTGCAACAGTCGAGAGCATCCTGACGTCACGCAAGGTGATATCCGAAAATTTATCTACAGTGGTCAGGATAGCTGAAAAGATAATTGTTGTTGTTCCCCTTCCCTGGGGTCGTTTCGCATAGACAGGTCTCTTCGTGAACCGCAGCACCTTTTCCAGCGATCCTGCTCACCTGCCACAGGCATATTTCAATTCGTTTTCCATCCAGTTTTCTTTCCATCGCCCGTCACTTTCCATTACCTGTAAATGTATATTTTTTGTTCATTACACTGTTTTTTAGCTTTCTTTCTTCTCCGTAATATTTATATCCCAATCATCCTTATATTTGTACATACATTCTATTTCTTTCTAAGGAGCTTGAGGACGTTTTATTTTCTTTGTGTACTTTCAATTGCTCATTGTTGATAAGTAATCTGTCCTATCTATCTATCTATCTATTATCTATCCTATCTATCTATCTATCACTCTATCTCTCTATCTTCTATCTCTCTATCTATCTATCTATCTATCTCTCTAACTCGAGTAAATTATGTCCTTGCCAGGCGACACACAAAACAATCTAATTTAAATGGCACAGACGATCTTTTTCTTCACTCAAATTGATTTGCTACAACTAGTCGTCTGGTGATGAACACCCAAAGGTCCCTTTTGAATTAGCAGATTGTTTATACAATGCCGAGTCAAACAATTATTATTATTATTATTATTATGATTATTTATTATATTATTATTATTCTTCGTCTTATTATTATTATTATTATTATTATTATTAATTATTGTTATAATACCGAAGTTAAATACAGCGCGCTCTTTCAGCAAAAACTAAACTTGTTCAAAAGCGCTTTACAAAAAAAAACAAAAAAAAAAACAAAACAATTCACCACTAAAAGTACAAGAAGTAATGCAAGTTTGGAAATCGATGCAATAGAAAAATACAATAAGTTTTCAAGTGCACAAATAGTCAAGATATGCTATCATACAATGCAGCTGATTGATGCAATAGACAAAAAATAATACTATAGTTTAAAAGTCTAAACATAAGTCAAAATATGCTATAACTAACATGGATGATTACAAGATATAGAAAAGCCACGAAAGTACTAAAAGTGATTTTAAAGTTTCCTGAAAGAGCGAGAAATCTCGCCTCTCGAATGTTCTGTGCAGAGCGTTCCATTCCAGAGCTTACTCCATCAATAAAAGAAAAAAAGGGGGTTGAACTGTCTGTCTCCAAACCTCGTTGTTTTGACTCTGGGAACTACATGTGAGAGAGGATGACGAGCGGAGTATCCTGCTCGTGCTGTACACCGTCAGCATGTCTGTCATATAGCCTGGGGCTTCTCGATGGATGGATTATCGGCTTAGACCCAATCTTTGAACTCGATACGGCGGTTGACGGGAGCCCCAGTGGAGATCCCGAAGACGGCGAAATGTGTGGGGCGTGACGTGGGGTCCTGTGACTATCCGTGCCATCGGTGTTTTGAACACCCTGTAAGCCATTCAATATGTTGTCGGAGCACCGTAATACAGAGAGTTACATGTCAAATTCGTGACGTCACAACCATGTTACGAGGGCTTTAGTTCGTCCATCTGTCAAGCATGGCTGATGCGGCCGATGATTACGCAAATGCATGTATGCGGATCTGCATGTGTTGCTGACATGCTGCGACATTTTCAGGTGGGAGTCAAGTGACACCGAGGTTTCTTGAACTGAAGGCTAGGAGCACTATCGTTTCCATTGAGTTGAGCCACGGTGCCTCCAGGCGATTCAGTAGGAGTGTGTGATCTAGCGTGTCGAACGCTGCTGAAAGATCCAGTAGGACTAGTGCAGTGTGGCTGCCGTTGTCGAGAGATGCTAGAATGTCGCTCTGAACTTTGAGAAGAGCCGTCTCCGTCGAGTGGTTACTTGCGGTAGGCAACTGGAGCGTCTCATGAAGGTGGTTTGACGTGAGATGTTGTTTGAGGCGAGAGTTAACGATCCTTTCCAGCAATTTCGCGTATGAACGGGAGGTTGAATATTGGCCGGTAGTTGTTCAGACTTGTCTTTTGCAAGTCAGGTTCTTCAGAAGGGGGGTTATCCGGGCGTGTTTCACTCAGCAGGCACTCGACTGCTCGTGAGAGTGGCGTTGATGATTGACGTCATCAGTGGGCGAAGTTGGTCCACACACAGTTTTAACAACCAGGTCGGGATTGGGTCGAAGGGATGCATGATGTTGACGGTGACTTACGTATCGTAGTTTTAACTTTCCTCTTGACTCACTGGTTCAAAGTGAGCGTAGATGGTCCCGTGAATGTCGAGTTGTCAGTTATTCCGTCAGCGGTGTCAAAACTCGCCCTCATATCATTGATCTTTTCTGAGCGCGTTTTTATTGACGAGGAACGTAATGTCCATCACGAATACGCCTTGATGAGATCGTCGACGGAACCAGCGGTATCGGACAGTGAGGGCATTTCCGCAATGTCATGCCTGAATGAGTCAACGTCGATTTCCTTCAACTTCGGAAAGATATTGTCTTCCGAATTGGCTCGGGTTTGGAAGATTAGTCGAAAAGTTGACAGCAAAGTGATCACTGAGTCTTTTCCTGAGATGCACTCATTCAGAGTCTGTTACTGTGACGTTAGTAACAACATCGCTCGTGTCTCTACAGATAACGACGTCTAATATGTGTCCATGGACGTGGTGGGCTGCTTTACCTTGTTGATGTTAGCCGCATGACGTCAGAGTGTCATTAAAACGTTGGGTATTGCATCAGTGGGAACGTCAAGGTGAAAGTTTAGGTCACCGACAATGAGAACCTCATTCTTGTCGACAACAAGGTTTGAAGACAATTGACATGCTGTTACACAAACAACAGATCTGCTGACACGGTGACACCGATATATGACATACGGCTGTGAGAGTGGACAAGAAGCAGGCAGCCACAGCTACTAGGTAATTGTGTGTACATTCAAACGTTCTATGCATCATTGTGAGAGTGGGGGTAATCCATGGAGATATTATATTAACTGGAGAGACAACAAAATTCGTGAGAGCTACCTGGATAACAAGCATTCGCATTGGTATGTGTAACATCGTGTCAGCAAGATACATATTGTGTTACTCTACGGTATGTATTCAAAGTATGCATTATTAACACAGTATGTGTGCATTATTAACGCAAGATGTGCACTCACCCACATATTGGCTTCTAGGCTATAGATAGGGCGACTGATGCAAAACATCAGTTGTACATGCCCCGCATGTAGACGTAACAACGTTACAAAAACACGACGGGACGCATAATATTGCTTTCCATATAATACATGGAAAAGGTCAATCCAGTATAGGCCCTGTTATCGTTGGATTACCGGGGCTAGGGATAATCTTCTCCGTCGGTTGTTTACAACAAATCGAATGCACGACGGTCTCGTTGTATGTTTTCCGTTACGGCTGGTACAATAATGTGCTTATTTTCTCCGTGCAATACGTGTGGAAGAAGGGCTGGGGAAGGGGATGGGAGGACTAGGCAACGTCAATCTTCGCTACCGAGTGGTCAGCACAGTTTGGAGCGACCACTAACCCAGGTGTCGCGTTTTTGAACTACCCATCGGGGTCATACCTGAAACTCTCAAAATGGTACCTATTGTCTTTCGGCCAGCACTCAGCCGGATATACTTGGAACTGAGACAGATGAGGGGTAGGCAAATTACGAGTTGTCTAACTGTCTGCCAAAAAGGTATAGTCCAGTCAGTGAGCAAGAAACAGGTCCCCACGTTAACAGGGACATGTGACAGCAGACAGATGCACCGTATGGGCCACACCCTTCGATCTACTAACTGGCTTAAGAAGCAACTCCTTGAAGGAAGTAGAGCAAAAAATGGGCCAAAGACTGTGGTTGATAGACATCCGGAAATGGACAGTGGAAAGCCTATAGGAACAGCGTAGGATAAAACGAATTAAGAACCCTGAAATGAGGACCTATCGAGGGCATCCAACTGGCTGAAGTGCAGCATCTGGGTGCGTACCCACTTAACAAATATCTTTAACTTTCGAATATTCAGAACAGCTACATCACTCAGTTGAATCCCAGTGCGGTTATGTTCGTCGACATTATTCATGGAACACAATAGGCTCGGCCGATAGTAAATGACCATTAATCCGAGGGAGGCGGATTAGCTCAGTCGGTAGAGCTTCAGACTGCAATACTATTGATTGCGAGTTCGAAGCCCATTGGGAGGCCGAGGACTTTTCCGCTGTGCTATTGGAAAAGGCATGTTTCCAGGAATGTTCCACGTCACCCACGTGTTGAAGTGGGTTCCTTGTCAGGCGACTTGTGAAGAGTAGCGAGCGCCTTATTGTGGCAGCCCTATTGGGAAGTCCCCCGGAGGAAGCGACGTACTGGAATATTGGGTCGGAGATGCGTGCTGTATAGTACGGGTGTGACAAGTCACTAATGAGCGGGGGCATCTGTAAAGCGCTTTGAGCGTGTCCTCGACGTGGAAAGGCGCTATATAAGACCAACATCATCTTATTATTAATTATTATCATTATTTACGCTGAAACTGCGATAGTGTACCAGCGTTCCGTAATTCAACTCCATAACCAAAAAGCATTCTAGAGGTTATCCTCCAGTGTTGTTATTAGGAGTTCCAGCGGTTTCAATTCGGCTCCCGTTTCATTGTTGACTATAACCTTCAGTTAGGTATTTTCCGAGAAAAGTGTTTTCCTTACTGGTTTTGTTCTTATTCAGTTTAGTCAGCATATTGAATCGTTTTCTGGTCCCAACATCCTTTTTACCCCTTTCCCTTAATCATAAAGTAGGAAACTTAGAAGGGCTGCTACTGGCATCGATGAACAGCAGCTTTCAGTTGTGAGTAATCTCTACTAGAACTCACTTCGATCAAATGAACAGCTTCAGTTATTCAGGTGACCTCTTCCCCAGCGGTTTTGTCATTGGTTCATTCGAATCTCCCCACCGTGTCGTGGATATTGAAATAGCATTGCTTGAGTTCGACCATTTGTGTTGTAACTGCTGACACCCGCTTAGTGTCTATGTATAGGAAGAGTTAGTGAGTTGATCCGTTATTCATTTTTTTTAAAGAACATCAGTTTTCAAAACAATATCGACCTCTGTGTACGTCTGTGAGCATATTAGACGAATGTTTGTATCACCATCAGCAGTTTAATACACACTAGAAGAGTTATTTGATACATGTGTAATTAATAACACAAGGCGGCTTCTCACTCAACTGCCTTGCCAGGAAATGTCCATGTTCCTTAAGAAAGAGGTTCCCCGTTGCGATCCCCTGAAAGAAATATAGTGATAAGGGTTACCCCAGAGATCGATATGCACTGTTAATACAAATGTATTGTGGCTGCAGCGTACGGCGTCGTCAGTGCCATCACGAATGGGCTGATGCTGGCAAGTTTTTTCTCTTTCAGTTTGTTTGCTACGTTCGCATTACCTTTACTCGGCACAGCTCAACATCTAACACTTCCTCATGCATGTATTTTTTCTGGCTAGTGTGAATGCTGAATCCATGTCAAGTCCATCATTCACTTTGTAATAAGCCACGACTCCTTCATAGCGATTGGAGACAGCTATGCCGATTCGATTTCGGTTGACATCACACCGAGTCTATAATAAATAATATGGTCGGTGCTGCTCATAAGCTTTGTGATAGAACCACCCAGTGCTGTCAGAATCTACAAAAGAGGGCAATCTTCGGAGTTGCGGATCTCGTCGGCATCTGGAAGTTTTGAAACTATCAGTTGCTCTCCAGATATCTCGTAAGTGTAATTAATTCAAAGTGTATTTAGCAAATATGGCCGGAAACGGTTTGTCCAAACCTCCCCCAAGCGGGTGTAAAGTTGCAAGCTTCTGCTTGAGCAATCTATTCCTCATGCCTAATGTGGACATACCATAGAATTGGTGATCTCACACTGTTCTCGTGTGGGCGTCGAAGGGTCAATCGCAATCTTTGCGAATTTCGTATTCGTTATAATTCTACTGAATAACTTGTGCGATAAGTGCGGTGTTTCAGTATAATTTCCTCACTTTTTGCACAAGAATTATTACCCTTCGGATACATCGGAAACATAGTGCTCGTGTTGTTGTTGTAGTTGTTATGTACTCTCATCGTCATACCGCTAAGAGCTTGTGAAGTGTGGGGGTGTGGTCGAAAGGAAAAATCAATCCTTCCATGACTCTTAGCGACCCCTTCTCCCCCCCCCCCCCCCTACTTGCGGTAGTATCACATCATCCGACTGAAATGGTTGGTCCCTTTCAGGAATCGACGACCGACCATTCAAACTACCTGTGTTATACACATGGTAGACTATGACCCAGACCACACTCCTCCCCTCCGTCCTTGCCATAAAGCGTACTCGGGGGCTATGCACGTATTTTCATCTCATTGAATCTCAGACCGTATTTTCCACCCGGGTGTCCGCCCCATTCGAGACTCTTGTCATCCGTCCGCGACCAGTCCCCGTTCAGTTGAGATTGGTCCCATTTCTCGTACCCCACCCTCCTCATGGATTATTCGCACAATTAGCTTCTAGATGAAGGTCGTTGTCCGCGTCGAAGGTAGAGAAGCTCATGTTTCGATGGGTGTTCATGGAGTCACGACCTACAGAACAGGAAGGGGGAGGTGAGAAGATCTATACAAAACACCCGCCCACCAACACATTCCGTTGAAGTATGGCCTACTTTTCTTCTGGATTTGTCTTGTTCTTGTTCCACCGATTGACATGTTGCATCTACGTTCCGTTGCTCGCAGGGTTTATTTTTTATCCCGACCATAACCCCCCCCCCCCCCCCCCCCCGCCGAGTGCATTGCCTATGAGAGTGTCACAACTGCACGCTCAAAGAACAGTATCCAGTTCAATTTCTGGTTACCAGGGCCAACCTTTTTTTCCCACATACCCAGTTCGCAAATCGTACTAACTCGCAACCCACCCACAGATTCGTCCTCTGTGACCTTGGATTAACCGTCCGTTTCTCTGTACCACGTTTGGTCCCCACTCATCAGCAGCCATCATTGAGTGCCCACTATCTGAGATCCGAACAGTTTTATGTGTTTGGCGGGATATGAATGACCCTGCCTCATTAAGCGTGATGCGTTGTAACATTTACCTGCATCGCCAGAGTAGGTTCCAAGATTCAGTTGGTAGAAGGTGCTTCTCTTTCCCCTCGGAACTGCGAAGTCATTTGGCATGACGTGGATTCACGGTTCGACCCGTCAGTTCTATCCGTAGTTCGTAATTCTTCTGCGCCGTTAGGATTGCTATCTTCTCATTTTCCTAGCCAATTCAGTCCGCGGTCGCCAACCTCTTGTATTCGGCCCACCCTCGCTGGAATTCACTGCGCCATCGACGCGTCTCTGGACACCTGTATTGTGGAAGAGAGATTTGTTCGTATTTGTGTGAACTAGGAAATAATCTCACCAGGAAATAATCTAATTGAAATAAAAATAAAATTCTCCTTGACCATCTCTGTTTAATGTCGGCTTTTACTATTGAGATGAGCCCGTGTGGTAATACCGTCCCTGAACACTAGTGTCCATTGATTGCGCGTAGCGTACGCGAATTTTCAGTCTGTCAGCAATCTACGTCCTCTTCCATATTTTTATGAAAGAATTGTCGCAGTGATCTTCAACCCAATCATATAATCCACCACACACGTTTTACAATTTGGTTGAACAGGTGAGTAGGAACTCAACTCCTTCATTTGCCATTAATATAGGGCAGCTTACTTGCAAACTGGTTATTAATTAAAGACACCTTTCATGTAGTGGAAATGATTTTGCCCGGTTAAACTAAGCTGAAGCCACCATCGCCTGGCACAGATCTTTGATGGCTTTTCTTGGGTACTGAGTTGAACTAGTTCGTAGCGGCTAGCAAATAATTTTGTCATAGTGTCTTCAAAAAAACTAATGGGGGAGGTGGGCAGCATCGTTGACTCGTAGCGTCAGCGCCCGCATTTTGGGAAATGAGGCATCTAGATATAGGAACTGCACTCTCACGTCTCCTCTGCACTAGTTTCGGAGCTGATGCAGTAGCGTATCATAGTTTTTTGTAGGGGGGGGGGGTGGGGGGGGGGGGTGGGTGGTGGGGGGGGGGGGAGGGGCGCTGGCGATTGAAATGGTGGGCTTGTCATATCTCCGATGAAATTATCCGTGCTCAGAAAGGTTGCCTGCTTTGCATGAATACCATTAGCCATTTCTGCCCAATTTTTATTGCATCTCGATAGAAAAAAAGGGCCAACTCCATTCCTTCCTTCCTCTTCCTCCTTCCTCCATTCTCCGCCCGATTAAGACTCCCTTGCGC
This sequence comes from Sclerodactyla briareus, assembly GCA_026419785.1. Classification (NCBI taxonomy): domain Eukaryota; kingdom Metazoa; phylum Echinodermata; class Holothuroidea; order Dendrochirotida; family Sclerodactylidae; genus Sclerodactyla; species Sclerodactyla briareus. Next base: position 77,282 of record JAODTK010004965.1, on the reverse strand, counting down.
TATTCGAAGCTCTTCCGATCTAACTTGAATTTTGCACTGCCTTCGATGCCTGTGATAATGGGTTTTCCCTAAACCGCGTTTCCATTGCACTGTGGGCGGCGGGCGGGCTGGCGGACGGGCGGGCGTTTTGGAAGATTCTTTTTCCATGCACGCGGGTAGGCGGGCGGGCCGGCGGCGTTTTCTCGAGTACCGCACCTCTCTCAATTTTAGTGGTCTTGCCTATATAAGAACCGGTAGCCTACTATTATTATTATGTTAGTATTATTGTTGTTATTATTATTATTATTATTATTATTATTATTTTATTACTATTATTAATCATATTATTATTATTTATTCATCTATTTTTAACACCGATGCATACTCGTTTTACACCTAAACACCGGTGTTTATTTTCTGAAACCATTTTTCTGAATTTCAACGATTACGGAACACCATTAACCTTCAACTTGGACTGTTTTCGAGATTTAATAGCAATACTTGCATATGCTCGGTTTATAAACATGTAAAATATGTGTTCAAATAGTGTCTGGGCGTTGATATAGACACAATGTATAAAATATCATCCCTTGTGTTGAAACAGTTAATGAATGTTGTTTGGAACATTATTTTGAACATCAATTGTCCTCTACTCTCCATTCCGTCTTCCAAGCCGGTACATTGCCGGAAATCCCCGTGAAATTGATTGGCGACATACCACCCGGACAACGCGGGCGGGCGGAAAAACTCGCTCCATGACCCGCCCGCCCGAGTGCATGGAAACTCTCCATTGAAAATACGATGACGATTAAACGCCGCCCGCCACCCGCCGCGTGCATGGAACGCGGCTCACTCGGTTCTTATGCCACCTGACTGTACTGTCTGAATATATTGGTCAGACCCATCTCCGAAAGACATTTAACTCTGTGGAAAAACGCAAGGTTAGTTGAAAGTTTAGCGAATATCGGGTATACAGTGTACCAACTAGGGCTAAATCAAAAGCCTGTTACTTACAGACAAGAAACGCGTTCAGTCATCACAAAGTCCCCACGATTATAAATTCTTCCTAACACTCATTGGGCTGTCCGCGCCGCAACAGAAAATTGAATTCACATAGCGGAAATCGTTTTCCATTTCCTCGGACGATATGACCGATTTGCCTCCTATATCATAGCAGCGCGTTTTGTGACAGCAGTATGATTTCTTTTTTTTCGAAGGAGGCGGGTATTTATGACGTGACCGGACCATCTTAGTCGAACGCCATCATCAGCTGACGCGGATCTTGGATTTTTGTTTGAGGGTAGGGGTTGTTTGAACGGCGCCCGATGAATCGATTTCAGAGGCTAAGGCCATGTACGCTACGTAATTTGGTGGAATTTAGAGGACCCAATAAACTCAAATCTTTAAAATTTGAACTGTGATTGGCCAATCTTTCAAACAGTTCGCATTGGTCAAGTAAGGAACGACGAATGTATACAGACTAATCTGCTGGCTCTGCAGATGTCCGAACGGCTAAAATGGCGCACTCAATTGATTCGGCGCATTTCAAATTGTTGTTTTTTGGGTATAACTAATTTTTTAATTCGAAGATGCCGGTACATTATAAATATTGAGTACGTTTGGAAACGTGAGTAAACTGCTGTGTTAGATGCAGTCAGCTGAAACTGAAGGTATATTGTTTGAAAGACTGCCCATCGAATCTACATCATATATTATTAATAATAATTATATGGCACATTTATACAGCGTCGGTACTGTCACGAGGACGGGTGGCCATGGCGCTGTGTGAGTGACAACAGACCAAAACTCACCCCCCCCCCCCCCGAAAAAATTGAATGCATCTCTACACAAACCGGTTTTGAGGGGGGCTATCTGGAGGCGAGCTGTGGAGTCGGCCATTCGAACTGTGAGAGGGAGGCCTTCCAGATGACTGCAGCGACATTTACGAAGGACCGGACCCCCTCCCCCCCCCACCATGGATTGTTGGAACTGGTTCTCCACCAAAGTCGCTGGTTCTACGATGAGCGAAGAGACCTCCGGCCAGAAGCATACAGCTGAACGATGTCAGAGAAGTACGTAGCAGCGTTTCCTTTAAGCCTTTTGTACACAAGCGGTTACCACTTGTAACGAAGATCGCTGCCTTACCCCGAAGCCAGTGGAATGGCGTACATTACGGCAGTGATGTATCCTTGAACCTGGTGAGGGTGATGATCCTCGCAGCTCTGTTTTGGAGACGTTGTAGGGATTCATTTGGGTTTGGTAGATTCCATAGAGGAGGGAATTACCGTTTACATTAATGAAGTGACGTATGCAGGAGTTGTTCTGATTGAGTCAGTTATGAAATTGAGCTTTTGGAAACGTTTGAAAGACAATGTTCTAAGGGAAACGGATGAACAAAAAATTGCAGCTCTATACTTGGCGATTCGACTGTAAAAAAAAAAAAAAACAAGAACAAAAACAAAACAACTTCGAAAGCGCGCGGAAAACGTCTTGCTCATCAAACACACGGCGAGCATCGCGAAAATATAGGCTTGAAATTGGTGTGTGACATCTCAGCGAAAAAACTCTCCGTGGCTCGATCGGCAGCTCATCGGAGTGGATTTAGCGTGGAAGCCAATAGGCCGGCTGATTGCGGGGGAGTCGCTGGCAATTGTCCATAGCCATAAGCGTGAACTTGATTCAGGGCCATGTAAATAGTTTATCTGCGATATAGGGCCTATGCCCATTTCTAAATTCGAAGATCGCGCGATTAATTTTAGGAGTTTGAAAACGTAGTAAACACAACACAACTGTTTGTTCGTAAAAATAGGAAAGGTCGAAAACTAAACACATACCCAAGTGAATGCGCGCGAAGCACGCTTAAATGTTCTAACTTTCCTCCGGGTATTCGATGGAATAAATCGGGAACTTAGATTAAATTGGTCCATTATTTTGCTGCTGCTGTCTTTCTCTGTATCACTCCAGGTCGCGCAAATAGCCATATCACGACCTGGGGAGCACACCAATTTAGGCATGCGATGATAATAATAGTATCATCATAGCACGGCTCTAAGCCTGCATGACGTCATAGATGAACAATCTTCAAAGTGCAATTCGTTTTTGACCTACGGTTCATCCTCCCCCGTAGTTGACGAAGTCACAATAGACTTTGAATGGTGTCGTGAAGGGCGCCGGCGGCTGTATTAGGTAGACTCCGCTGTACGCGTCAGCAGACCTCCGCTGAATCTCCTGGCAATCCCTTGCTTCTAGCGTCGTTGTTGCTGTCGATGAATTCAGCGGCGGTCATGAAGGGTCCGGTTCCTGTGAAATAGATGGGATGGGCTGGCAATGGCGCGGCAGACAATATTGATTATGCGCAAAGATTTCGAAGGTACTCCCAAAATTGATGGGATAAATGTACCACAGAAATAGCAAGCGGTACACCGTTAATCACGGGTGGAGGAGGGCGGGGGGGGGGGGGGTTGTGGTTAGATGGTAGATAGAATATTAATTTTCGTCACGGGAGAATCGAAAGACCGGTGAGCTGCACGGCCAGTGAGTCTCATATTATCATGTTTCCCCGATATTTATTTGAGGCATAATCCAAAAGCTCTATGCGCTTAACACCATATCGATGTATCCTTTTTCAAAGTGGAAACGTTAGCAGATCCATTGAAATAGCAGGTCATCGATAGTGAGAGATATTAACCGAAAGGTGAACTGGAGATATGCAAAAACGACCAGGCATTTGCTTGGTTTATCAAGTGGAATTTTTATTCCCTATTAGCGAAAGTGTATGAGTTGTGGAATAACGATCTTGAGAAGGCAACGACTTCAAGACTATCCAAGAGAGGTGCGCTAATACAAAAGTGCAAAATAATTGCGAAATTTGCAGCCTAATAAACTTGAACCGTGAGAGTCCTTGGCTAAGGTGTATGTTTCGCCCACAATCGGTGATGGTCAGACGCCCCCCCCCATCATGGATCATTGTATATTTTCATGTTTCTTTCTAGAGGCGATGGGAATAAATTATATGGGAGCATAGCTCACCCACGGTGTCGGCCCGAGTACGATGCCGATGTTTACGTCCAGAAGCTACTTAGTCGAGAATGAAGGTAATGAAGCCGTTTCATGTACCAGTTCCGAATGTGTTGGCATTGTAAGGATTATCATGGTATAATGCGTCTTGCATGATCGCAATACAGGAAAAACACGGAAGAGGAACAATAGCAGACCTATGTGCACCCCATCAATCCTAAAAAACACGGAATCAATCCACGCAAGCAATTTCATGTAACACCGAGCGTTATGTATATGGCCGGGTAGAATGGTATAGTTGTTAATAGTAGTTCACTACTAGTCAATTGTTTGAGTCGAATTGATGTTAATGCACGTGCCACCTGCCACATTTGGGTACAAAGTCTGCATCCGTTATGAAATTAATAATAATTTTGATAAAGAAGTCATGATTCAACCGGACTCCTAATCGGTAGGAAAATGAATAGGAGCCGCTTAGCCGATCAAACATGATGACCGAAATAGCCCCCCCAGGTGACATTTTACTTTTTAATAATGGAACTAATAGCAATGGATATTAACTATGACTTAGTATCACATTAATTACGACTTTGAGGATTACATACGAAATGATCAAGACGATATAGCGTATAATAGGTAGGTAATAATTGACGATTATACGTCCATAATCAGGGGATAATTATCGCTAATTACTGATATTCATTATGCATCAATGGTCTATGGTGGGCCGAATTATTAAGTCAGTGATACGATATACCTGAGTCGTATTTATGAGATGAACCATATTTCTGAAATTGAGTGATAGTAATACACACTAATGTTAAGTAGTGTCGGTTATTAAATTATTAATTGAAAAAAAGATAACAAACGTCTTGAAGTGTTGCGGCCAGGAATAGTGAGAGTCTTGCGGCGCATGTAATATGCAAATCCTTTCCCACATAAGGTAAAGGGGATGGGGGAGTGGGCGTCCCCAAGAATGCACTCCTCTGTTAGGAGGTAGCGTGATACAGACGAAAGACAGCCTAGAAAATTATAGCAGTATGTCGGGTGTAACGTGGGCCTACAATTTAAATGTAAAACTCTGTGCCAAGTAAAGTTTTCGACTGCCGTCGCGGCTGAACATTGTCGTGAAACAAACAATCTGCTCGAGGGAGGTAGTAGCCGTAAATGGCTGAAAGTCAGTTATGAGTCAGAACAATAGGCGATATATCTGCACCATAAGTGAAAGGAACGTTGTCATACTTGTTCATGTACACCCAATAGAAAAAAAAAGAAAACGAAGATGAGGCAGCAGGTAGCGTTCTCATGAGCCAACGAAAGCGGCTGCGTTCAGCCAACAGCAACACCATCAGAATAGAGAACATCGTGGTATGTCGACTTCGCTACTGCTGTCTTCTCTGGGAGTAGAAGTAGCCGCAAGGTCGTGGCTCGGCTATTAACAGTTTCACCTGAAGGTTTGGAAAATGATGACGTGGCTTCACCCAGGGTTCTTAATTAGGTTCTGCTTTGGTAATCATTACCGCCCTACCGAAAAATTTCGACGTTTTCATTAGGAACAAAACATTACAATAAACTTCCAGGGAGATGCCACGGGTAGTATTCTCATCACAAATATACCGTCAACTAAAACAGCTGTAAATGATAAGAACGAGAACATTAATAAAGCATATGCGTATGGAAATCATACAGTGAAAATAAACAACCGTTCAATGATTCGAAGCATAAAAACATCGTTGCTTGCAAAAAATAAAGTAAAAAAAATCAGGCTAAAGTACATTATTCGGGACGGTGCAACTGATAAATTAAAGTAGCCCAGTGATTATTGACAGCCTACGGAGGCAACTCGGAACACGGATACCACCTATTTAATATGGAGCTATTAAAAAACTTTTTCAACTGGTACGGCAATCAACAGGCTTGTTCTTCCTATGCACCATGACAAATACATCTGGAATAGAGTGACCCGCCTTTTACATCTGGCTTTTGACGGAAAATTTATATGTAGTGTAGACCCTCCCGCGTACATCTGCTTCGACGAAAACGTTGTATATGTCACTTTCAATTTCCCCTTACGTCTGCTTGACCAGAAAAACATTTGTATATAGTGTAGACCCTCCCTCTTACATTTGCTCCAACGAAAACATTTGTCTGGGAGTAGCCTACCGAGAAGCATCAATATCAAAACGTAATAATTTATGTCAGCTGTATGAGCATGGGATGACATGAAAATTTCTTGACCGATTCACCAGTATTGTGACCCGACTCACATGTGTTTGTTTGTTGTTGTCTATCTTTTGTTTGTTCTCATTATATTATTAGTATTATTATTATTATTATTAGTATCATATCATTGTTATTATTATTAGTATTATTATTATTGATATTATTATTATTATACAATTCTGCTTTTCACAATCTGCTTGATTGGTCATTCTACGTTTATACCTCGGCCCCGGGAGTCATACCTGAACTCTCAGCTGGGAGGTCTTAGCACTTCGTTCTCAGGAATGTGGGCACTTCCAAGTATTGCTGTACTTTATCAGGAGTAGGGTTCGGTGTTTTCATGGAATGTCGTCCAGGGCATTCTTCGAAGTTGTTGGATGTTGTCCGAGTGCTCCAATCACCCTGGTACAGCCTTTGCTTTGACATCCCATATTCTCTGTACTTCAAGCCGGAATCCAGGGTTTATCGTACGGTATTCTCCAGCTCTTCTTCTTAGCTAGATGTTCGTGTCATCGGGGATGCGCTATATCTAGTGTGTCGTTCAAGATTGTAACTTGTCTACGACCACATGTCATGTCCTCGTTCAGCGTCGTTCTTGCTCTGTGATGAAATCCATCAGTCCGGATCTCGAAGTTCCATACACAGGCTTTTGGTGTTACCATTCTCCTCCACTGATTCCGGTTTTGTGAGCAGGTGTTGGAATTATTGTAGGTATGTATAGTGTTGCAATCTCGTCGTGGATAGCAGCTTGTCACGTTGTTATGCCGCAACTTGTACAGTATGCCGGCGATCTTGGGGAATGCAGTTGCGATGTGTGCCCTGTTTTTTCTCTTGTTCACACATCCGACACCCTCCCGACGGTCATCAACTGCTATGGTGCCCTTTTGTCTGTGGCACTTGCCTGTTCTTGGGCGGATGTGATTAGTGGCCTCAGTTTCAATCTTCCGACCATTGTTCGCCGCAGCATATGTAGCATTCTCATGGGATGTTACTTCGCTCTTTGTCGTGGGTACTGGCCTTGGAACATTTTCTCTTTCCATATAGTGGGGAATTCCCTCGTCAAAATGTTAAGTGAAAATATTTCCTATACTATTATTAAAGGGTTTGTTTTGTTTAAAAATACCGGGAGCTCCGGGAACCACCCACAGAACCCACTTTTCGATCCGCAAGCACGTTCTTATTCTCAATGAATAAGAACATCGTTCGCCATTCATGGAAAAAATAGTGTGAGTGTAATCGCACCGTGGAAATAATGTTTGTTTTACCCCAAAGAGGAAAGAACAAGTAAGACTCTTAGACAATCAGGTCACATCCACTAAGACCGAGTTCGAAATTTCGAGTGGATATTCAGGTGTGTTATATGGATCAATACAATAGACCAGAAGCTACATATGGAAATGAGCAAGTGATCACCGGAACCAGGTGAAACTACGAACTAAGTGATCCTAAAGTGGAATAGGGGTTAGGACGTTGCTTGATTGAAACTGAGCGGATTTTTAGGACGACCTGAGGATGCATTTTTCAAGGGGGACCGGTCCCCCGCCCCCCTTCCCTCGGATTCCAACGTCCTACACACTTTTTCCCCGCCCCAGTCGCTGGTTCTTCGCCCTTGCATAATATCACTTGTGTATCTCCCAGTGGCAGCTCCTGGTGCGTACTCGGTTCAGCTAGCCAATCGCAATTGCGTAGCGCCAACTAACTTCAGGTAGCGTGTATAGTGGAGTGAATCCGAGTCATGACCTGAAATGACATGTAACTCATCAGTCCAAGAACAGTGATAAACATCTCACGATCCATGTCCACTACAAACATAAAAGAACAGTGGCCTATACTAGTTGCAGAGAGGGGCTAGGAAGCATATCAATTCTGCTCTTTGGAATCCACTGCTTCAGTTAACCTCTTGGGTTGATCGTTGTCTCAGGCCCTCAAAAACTTCACTCACTCAATCACTCATGGGAGCACATGCCGGGAAGGCACTAGCCGCGTTCCACAGGCCACTTCCAGTCGCCAGGCCTCCTCCGGGCGGCGACCAGGCGTGGGCCCTGGCCCATCCCCCAAATCCCTTAGAAAACACAAAGCTGCGCCAACCACGCGAGCTAGCGGAGGGGCATCCTGGCGGTCGGCCCAACCACCCACCGGATCCCGTTCACACAGAACACGGTGGGCAAGATCGTTTGCCGGAGAAGCGCGCCATATGCCCAGAATCAAATCAGGGCACGCTAACCTTACCATCCCGCCCTCCCCGAGAACTCTTGAATTAGATACGTGATCCTGGCAGCGGTAACCGAGGATGTGACGAAGTGAAGGTAGTTGAGAAGGAATCAAATGCCGTTTCAGACACATCGTGCAAGCACCCGTATTCCACTGGAATATGGCCAAGACTGGAAGAACAATAGACCACCAAAAATCACGGGAGCTCGGTCAACAGACTAAACATGAATGAATTGAATACGACGTTGAATATTCGGTAGTAACAACCCAAAATGGATTACACACACCCAGAACAGCGTTCATCATATTAGGTGAGACACTGCATTGACTAGACTGGAAAAGGCTTCCTCGGTGCAGATTTACGATTTAGGCGGTGGCAAGGATAAATGATAACCCGTCTCCAGTTACCAGACTCGCGTGGGACTTAGCTGTTCCAAAAAACCGGGGGATTCCTCGAAGCAGCGGGAACGTAACGGAATTTAGGATTCATAGATTTTGACTCTTACGGGATAGCCGGTAGGGCGACAGAAATGGAACCATAGGGAGTGGTGGAATGGCCTAAGCTTGTTTGAGGTCTGTGTTGGCTATAGTGAGGAAGCTGCGCGCAACTAATGAGATCTCATCTATATTCATAGAAGGTCGTTTTCGAAAGTTTGCTGGATTTCACCGAATTCTTATAGGTGCAAATCTGGAATTTGACGAGAAATCCTAATAACATCTCGCTTAGTATCACTTTTTTTGCCTCAGAGAGTCCAGGAAACATGTTAGCTACAGGTACTTTCTCTTTTTTCCCTGACCGGTTATACCCCTTAGTGAGCCACAAAGCCATCCCAAAATGTTACTTAAATAGTTTGCATGCTCAGTCGAAGCTTTTCCTTTAAACCATATTTGAAGAAGTTATCAAGTTGAAGTTGTCAAAAAAAAAAAAAGAATATGACAATTATCTAAAAAAGCGTCCGGGCGGGGACGAGAAACTGCTTTTTTTTTTTTGGTATTTTGGCCTTCATCTCTGTAAATTGGACAGCTGATGAGCTCGCCAACTAAGAGATATCATGTATATTCATTAGCAATGTTTTCTGGCGAGTGGCCTGGATCAGAAGCGAAAATTCTTTGGTGAAGTCAGGAATTGTTTCGACGAGAAATTCTCCAATAATATATTTTGTAGGTATCACATTTTCCGGACTCTACGAACTTACTAGTGGGTATTCTTCCAGGCCGTGCGTAACATACACTGGCAGACGATCCTGGGTGCGAGCCACCAGCCAGGACACCCAGCAGCTTCGCGGGGGAACCTCATGGAGGTAGGGTGTCGATTATTGGGAGCGGCAGTGCATGGTATCGCAACTTGAGATGCATGGGGCAAATGTAGATCAGATTGATCCCCATAATAAGGAGAGGTTAATGAAGTGATGCCGGACTGCTGTTTTAGTAGTATCAAAACCTGCATCTCTTCTGCAGGGTTGACGGATCAGTCTTCAAAACGTCACTCGTTCGAATCGGCGGGAGGAGAAATATGGAACATCGTTACCTTAAGGTTAAATCTGCCTACAAATCTGTCGAACGCTCCAGCTTGGAAGTCGGATCACTCTATAGTTCATGCTTACACCGGCTTACAAACAAGAACTCAAACAATCTAACCGATCAGGAGGGAGGTAATCTTGTGGCGCCAGTCTTCGGCGATAGTTGGTTGATTGTTTCGAAAGAACTGACTGGAAATGTTTGTGAAGATAGAGATCTGGGTGAATTCACTGTCGCCGTGACGGAGGATTTAGCTTTGCAAGAACAGTGTTCACCTACAAAAACGATGGCGTCATATCCGAAAAAGCGAACCATGGTTAGATAAGTCCATACGTTTCGAGACTCGTCGCCAAGGACGTCGCATATAGTTTCGGAACACTGATTCGGAATTCTACCCAGGTAGGGCCAGATCAAATTTGAAGAAGATTACGGGGAACTCAAGAGGAGCAGTAACGGGATATATTATTATATACAGTTTGAGGGAAGTTCGAAACAGGCGACGCTAGAGCTCTTTAGTCGGACTTGAGCCTGATCACCACAATACAAAGGTACCGTGAAAATGATGACACCGATGTGGATGGACACAGCTGAATGAGTACTACGCCCCATTTGACCGTAGAATACTAGTGACACGGTAACGCGGCCAACGATTATGTCGCAAAACGACGATGTGAGGACGAGCGTTCAGGGGTAAAAGGGACGAAAATGCGTCAGCCCTGATGGTTATCACCCCTATAGGACTGTTGAGAGGCGCTGAGTGAACACTCGCGACTGTTTTCACTGACATTATAATGGTCGTTGAGGTCGCACAAGGTCCCAACGCTTGAAGGAAGACACTATTATCACGATTCCTAAGAAAAAGGTTCTGTTTCCAAGTCCTAATGAACTATAGGACTGTGGTACTGACTTCTAATATTATGAGTCTTTTGAGAAACTTGTTACAATTATATATGCTCTAAATTGCCCCATCGACCTGACCCTTGCCAATTCGCACATAAATCAAACAGAAGTGTGCACGATGCAAATTATTTTTAACATTCATGAAAATTTTAAAACTATTATCCTTATTAAACTGCAATTAAGCTAATCAATGACCTCAAGCTCCCGTATTCTATTTGTAATTGAATTTTAGATGTTCTTGTAATCGTACTGGGTTGTCAGAACTTGACCTAAGTTTCTTCCGTTAAGCATGGAGTACTGGTACACCACATGGTTGCCCTCTCTCGCCAAAACTGTATTCACTTTCCACGTATGATTGTAAGGGAGACAGGGGCGTATACGTATATACATAAAATTCCAGGGAGGGGGGGGGGGGGGGGTGTGGATAATTTTGAGACCGACAAGATTTTCGTGAGACGATTCTTATTACTGTATTATCGGTATTGTTCCAGAGGCGGCGCAATGCGGTAGTGGAGGGTACTCTAGGTACCAGACTTTCTGGGGCAATCGTATTTTTCGTTAGTGTTCTTGTGATAGACTGATCTTGGGCGTGAGCGTGGTCTAGGGAAAATTTGTGCAACCTGAAACCCCTCAGACGCAATATGGTGCTATCCTAGTACGATATCTAGCACGAATTACTTATTAAAAATATTTATTTTTCTGTAACATATTTTTTCTCGACTACGTACTGTGTGTTAAGATAATGTGTGTCAAAACGGACTGTAACCTAGCTACATGATTAACCTGTGCACTCATATTTGGTTATCATATTAAGATTACTTGATTGCTGTAACGCTGTGGATATGAGTTTTATGACACGGATTTGTGGGCTTGAACAGAAATCCACCTATGATGACTGGTACGTGGAAGGACTGAGGAGAATTGGCATTCACATCATGGTCTAGGTCATGGCTATAATCAATTAATTTTTCACCTAACTCGAACGGGGAAACCGACTTTTTGTCGGCCAGAGACCGACTTCTGATTTTCCACAGGGTGGGGGCCACACCCCCGTATTTACTCCCCTGAAGGTAGATAGCCGAACTGTCTTGTGACCAAGTATGCTGATGATACAATCCTCACTGGCTTCATATCAGACGATGATGAGTCGATGTATCGTGCACAGGTTGAATCTCTCATACACTGGTGTAATAAGAACAACCTTCTCCCTAATGTTTCGAAGACTGAAGAAATGATTTTTGACTCCAGAAAAAAGTCCGTATGCAACCCAGTACGCCATCGGGGGGACATCGTAGAGCAAGCGTCAAGTTTTAAATTTCTCGGTACCCATATTACCACAATATAACATGGTTGCTAAACTGTACGGAATTTTGAAGAAAGCTAGGTAACATCAATTTTGAAGGGAGTAGGCAACATTTCTATTTTTTCGCGGAAGTTGAGATCGTATGGGTTCAATCGATGATAACTTATCATTTCTATGTGCAACAGTTCGAGAGCATCCGACGTCACGCAAGGTGATAGCCGAAAAAGAATATACAGTGGTAGGATAGCTGAAAGATAATTGTTGTTGTGCTCCCTTCCGGGTCGCTTCGCATAGACAGGTTACTCGTTAACAGTATCATGAACCTGTAATATTTTTATTTTCAAGGTGCAATGCTTTTATCTTTCTTATCAGCTATTGCAAAGGTCACGCGGTGTTCCCCAGGGATCGCGTCCTCGCCGTACTCTTTTGGGCGGTATATTGACGATCTGAAGGTTCTGTTCATCCAGGGTTAAGAAGTTAGCAGACGATACTAAGTTGTCTCGGGAGGTCGGTTCGAATAGATGATGCTGAAATTGTTTCAAAGGGATCTGATAGAATTCCAAATGGTCTCCGCTGGCAAATGTTTTTCAATGTCGACAAGTGCAAGTTAGCATGTTGGTTTTCACAATAGCCAAGTCCTTCAAGTTAAATGGCCAAAATATTCAGGAGGTGATTTCAGAAAAAGATCTTGGGTTTGTTTTGATTCTTCTTTGAAACCTTCCAAGCAGTGTGCCGGAGCTGCTAGCAGAGGTAAGGGAATTCTGGCTTGGATTTAGATGTCACTTCGTTTCCTTGATAATGAGATTGTTGTCAGGCTGTTTAAGCAACTGGTTGAGACCGCACCGGGAATTATTCTGTACAAGTGTGGAATCCTACTTTCAAAAGACAACAGGTTATGAAAACGTTCAGGGTAGGGGAAGATGATGTCTGAAAAATTTATCTACGAGGAAAGATTAAGGAGTCTCGTCAATAACCATGGAGCTAAGGCAAATTCGGGGTGACTTGATCAAGGTTTTCAAGAATTGTCAATGGACTCGATGGCCTGTCCTTCCACTACTTTTTGAATTTTCCAATGTTACGGCAAATAGAGGCCCACTGTCTCAAGCCCTTTTTCGTGGCAGGCGCCTGCAGATTGGACTTCGTAAAATTTTCTGCTCGCAGAGGAGAGGGAAGCAGTGAGTGGAATGTCTTCATTGAAAATGTTGTTCTCTCTAAGAGGGTGAATGCGTTCAAGAACAGTCTGATTTTTTTCAGGAATCACGGGCGAATTCTTTAGTGGTTTGGTTCATTTTTGTTCCTGGGATGTTGTGGCTCCGGGGTTGTTTATGAGGATTTTGTCCTTCCTGACCCTATTCAATAAATAAACTAAAAACTACTAAAAAAAAAAAATAACTAAACTAAACTATTGATATCCCCCCTATCATCATTATTGTACATCTATTCTATTTCTTAATTCTAAGGAGTATGAGGAAGGAACGTTTCAATTTTCGTTGTGTACTTTCATTTGCTGATGGGGCATAAAATTATCTGTCTTTCTATCTTTCTATCTATATCTATCGATCTATCTATCTATCTATCTATCTAATCTATCTATCTATCTATCGATCTATCTATTCTATCTATCTATTATCTAAAACTCGAAGTAAGTAAATTAGTGTCTTGCCAGTCGACATCACAAAACATCTAAATTAAATGGCAACAACTATCTTTTTATTCACTCAAATTGATTTGCTACAAAAACATTATGATCTGGTGATGAAAACCCCGAAGGGGTCCTTTTGAATTTAGCAGATTGTTTAGACAAAAAAATGCCGAGTGCAAATAAGGTTTGAAGACCAATTATTGACCGGTTTAGACAAACAACAGATCTGCTGACCACATATATGACATACGGCTGTGAGAGTGGACAAGGGGCAGGCAGCCACAGCTAATATGTAATTGTGGTACATTAAACGTTCTATGAATGATTGGAGAGTGGGAGTAATCCATGGAGATTTATATTAATGGAGAGGCAACGACAGCCTTATGCTGGTAACTATGAGGAGAAAAACCCAGATTCGGAGAGCTACACTGGAAACAGATTCGTGGGTTGTGTAACATCGTGTCAGCAAGATACATATGTGTACCTCTAACTGTATGATCAAATGTATGCATTTTTAAAAACAGTATGTGTGCATTAGTAACGCAAGATTGTTGCACTCACCTTTTAGCTTTAGCACATGTCGGGGGACATTATGGCTTCTAGGCTATAGGATAGGGCGACTGATGCAAAACATCGGTTGTACCTGCCTCGCATGTGGACAATAACGAGTTACAAAATCACGACCGTGACGCCCATAATATTGCTATTTCCCATATAATACATGGAAAGGTCAATCCAGTGAGGCCTGTTTTCGTTGGATATTACCGGGGCTAGGATAATTTCTCAGTCGGTGTTTACAACAAATCGAATGCACCACGGTCTCGTTGTATGTTTTACGGCTTGGACAATACATGTTCTATTTTTGCGTGCAATAAGTGTGGAGACGGACGGAGGAAGGGGGTGGAGGTGGAAGGACTAGGGCAAACGTCAATCTTCGCTTACGAGTGGTCAGCACAGTTGGAGCCGACTTACTACCCAGGGATCGCGTTTGAACACCAGTAGCGGGTCATACCTGAAACTCTCAAAATGGTACCTATTGTCTTTTCGCCGAGCACTCAGCCTGATATAGTGGAACTGAGACAGATGAGGGGTAGGCAAATAACAAGTTACTGTCTGCTAAAAAATTGAAAGCCCGAGGACTTTTCTGCAGTGCTGTTAGAAAAGGCATGTGTCACGGAATGTACCACGTCACATACGTGTTGAAGTGGGTTCCTTTTGAGGTGACTTGTGCTGAGTAGCGAGCGCCGTATGTGGCATCCATATTGGGAAGTTCCCGAGGGGGGGGGGGGGCACGAGGAAGCGACGTACTGGAATAGTGGGTCGGGAGAGAACAAGCAAGATATTCGTGCTATATAGTACGGGTATGACACGTCACAAGTATCGGGGTAACATCTGTAAAGAGCTTTGAACATGTCCTCGACGTGGGGAAAAGCGCTATATAAGAACGATATATTATTATTATCATTATTTAATCTGAAACTGCACATACTGTGCCAGCGTGACGTATTTCAATTTCACAAGGCAATTCTGATAGGTATTCTTCGGTGTTGTTATTAGGAGTTCAGAGCGGTTTCAATTCGGCTCTCGTTTCATCGTTGACTATAACCTTCAGTTAGGTATTTTCCGGGAAAAGTCGTTTTCCGTATCTGGTTTGTTCTTATTCAGTTCAGTCAGCGTATTGATATTGTTTCTGGTCACAACACATTCTATAATCATAAAGGTAGGAAATTAGAAGGGGCGCTACTGGCATTCGATGAACAGCAACTTTCAGTTGTGAGTAAATCTCTACTAGCAACTTTTCCAATTCAAATGAACAGCTTCAGTTATTCAGGTACATCTGCCCTTGCGGTTTTGTCATTGGTTCATTCGAATCTCCCCACCGTGTCGTGGATATTGAAATAGCATTGCCTGAGTTCGACCATTTTTTTTTGTAACTGCTGATACAGCTTAGTGTCAATTTATAGGAACAGTTATAGTTGATTCCGTATATTCATTTTTTAAAAAGAACAATTAGTCGTTCAAAACAATATCGACATCTCGTGTACATCTGTGAAGCATACTAGACGAATGTTTGTATCAACCAACCAGGCAGGTTAGAATACACACTAACGAGTTAGTTGATACATGTGTAATTAATAACACGAGGGGCCGGCTTTCATCTTCAACTGACCTGCCATGGACAATTGTCACAATGTTCCTTAAGAAAGAGGTTCCCCATTTGCGATCCCTGAAAAGAATATAGATGGATAACCAAGCAAGGTACACAAAGTATCGATTATGCACTGTTGATACAGATTATGTATGTAATTGTCTGCAGCGTAGCGCCTCAGTGCCATCACCGAATGAGCTGAGTGCTGGCGCGGGGTGGTTGTGACAAGTTTTTCTCTTTCAGTTGTTTGCTACGTGTGCATTTACCTTGGAACATAGGCCCCTAAAGCTACATACATTTAACAAATTCCTCATGCAATGTTATTCTTTCTGGCTCGTGTGGAATGCTATGGAATCATGTAGTGAAGTACAATCAGTTCAATTTGTATAAGCAACGAACTCCTTCAATAGCAGATTGGAGACAGCTATGCGATTCTGATTTCGGGTTGATGAATCACACCGAAGTCTATAATCAAATTACAATATGGTCGTGCTGCTCATAAGCTTTTGTGAACGAGAACAACCCAGTGCTGACAAAATCTAAAAAAGAGGGCAACTACCCTTCGGAGTTGGAATCTCGTCGGCATCCCGGAAGATTGAAAAAGCTATTCAGTGAAATCCGATATATCGTAAAGTGTAAATTTAATTCAAAAGTGTAAAAATTACAAAATCATGCCTGGTTGGAGGGGGAGAAAACCGGTTTCAACGAGGCTGGTTGTAAAGTTGCAAGCTAATGCTTGGCAATCTATTCCTCATTTGCAAGAATGATGGAACATACCTAGAAGTGGTGCATCTCCAGCCCACTGTGTTCATGTGTTGGCGTCCGAAGCGTTCAAAACGCAATCCTTTGCGAATTTCGTATTAGTATTCTCCTACTGAAATAAACCTTGGTGCGATAAGTGCGTTGTTTCAGTATAATGTCGCACGTTTTGCCATGCAATTGATTATTACCCTTCGGATAATCGGAAAACCAATAGGGTGGTGGTGTTGTTGTAGTTGTTAGTACTCTCTCGTTCATACCGATAAGAGCCTGCAATAGTAAGATGTAATCATACGACTGAATGAGGTTGGTTCGACTTCAGAAGGACGACACCGACCAGTTCAAACGACCCGGTGTTATACACATGGAGACTAGGACCCAGACCCCAGACCACCACTCATCCCCTCCGTCCTTGTCCCATAAAGATGTACTCGGGGTCTATGAGCACGGATTTGATCTCAGTGAATCTCAGATTCGTATTTTCACCGGGGTGCCAGGCCATTCGAACTCTGTCATCTGTCCGCGACAGTCCGCGTCAGTTGAGATTGTCACAGTTTCTCGTACCACCCACCCTCCCTCTCTGATTAGGTCGCACAATAGCTTCTAGTGAAAGTTCGAGTCCGCGTCGAAGGTAGAGAAGCTCATGTTTCGATGGGTGTTCATGGAGTCACGACCTACAAACAAGAAAGGGGGAGGGGAGAAGGATCTATTACAAAACACCCGCCCAACCAAAATTCCGTGAAGGCAGGCCTACGGTTCTTCCGGGTTTGTTTGTTCTTGTTTTCAACGATTGAACATGCTGCATCTACGTGCCCGTTGATCGCAGGGTTTATGGTTTATCCGACAATGACCCCCACCCCGCCGAGTGCAGTGCCTATGGATGCTGATGGCACGTTAGGGCTAAAAGGAATCGATTCCACAATTTAGTAATCTCGCCACTTCGCCATATTGGAATTACGTGTAGCCAGTCTACTCTTCTACTGACGAGGTGTCACAATGCACGGTCAGAATAAAAAGTCTCCCAATGTTTATTATTGTGACAAGGGGCCAAACTTTTTCCCAACATACCAAGTTCCGTGCAAATCGGACTAAACTCGCACACCCACAGATTCGTCTATGGTGGACCTGAATTAACTGTTCACGTTTCTCTGGACCAACTTTGGTCCCCACTCAGCAGCAGACATGCAGTGATGCCCTTTTTTTAATCTGATATCCGAACAGTTTGATGTGTTGTGTGCGGGGATATGATGATCTGCATCACGAAGTGATGGAGTTGTACATTTACACTGCATCTCCAGACTTAAGGTTCCAAGATCAGTTGGGTAGAGGTTGCCTCTCTTTCCCCATTCGGAAATGAGATATTTGGCATGACGTCATTCCCGGGTTACCCGTCAGTTGATCCGTAGTTCGTAATTCTGTCTGCGCCGTTAGGATGACTATCTTCTCATTTCCCTAGCCCAGATTCAGTCGCGGATCGCCAAACCCTTTATTGTATTCGGCCCACCTCGCTGGAAATTCACTGAGCCATCAACGCGTCTCTGGAAAACCTGTAGTGTGAAGAGAAGATTTGTTCGTATTTGCTGTGAACTAAGGAAATAATCTCACGGGAATAATTAATCTAAATGAAAATAAAAATAAAATTATCCTGAAACCATTCTTTTTAAATTCAGGCTTTTTATAGGAGAAAGAAAGCCCGTGTGTAGTATGTGGTTAGAGGTAGTACATGTCATGGAACAATTATGTCACATGATTGGCGCGTAGCGTAGCGCTGAAATTTAGGCTGTCAAGCATCTACGGCCTCTCCATAATTTTATGACAAGAATAGTATGGCAAGTATCACAAACCCAAACAATATAAATCCCACGGGCAAGTTACAATTTGTTTTTTGAACAGTGAAGTAGGAACTCAACCTCATTCATTTTGGCCATCATATATGGGCCAGTAATTCGCAAACTGTTGTATTAAGCAAGACACCTTTCAGTGTGGATGATTTTGCCGGTATCTAAGCTGGGCCACATCGACCTGGCACATATCGTTGAGGATTTCTTGAGGCACTTGAGTTGAATAGGGACGTAGCAGCTAGCAAATATTTTTTCAGTCGGCGGAGGTGAGGGGAGGGGGGGGGGGTTGTGATTGAATAATTGCATAGCGTCGTAAAAAAAAACTACCTACATTGGGGTTGAAGGGTGTGGAGGCATCGTCTGCGTACACCAACATTTTGAAAATGAGACTAAGATGCAGGAAATGGCACTTCTCAGGTCCTCTGAACTATTTTCGAGCTGATGCAGTAGCGTAGTCATCATTTTTTTTTTTTTAGGGGCGCTGGCGATTGAAATGTTGGGCTTGTCATATCCGATGAACTAACCTTATCCAAGAAAGGTTTGCCTGCATTTCATTGAAATAAACCATTTACCCATTTTTGGCCCAATTTTCATTGCATTCGATAGAAAAATGTGGGAACTCCATCCTCCATTCTCCGCCCGAATTAAGATCCCTTTCGCTATTTGAGCTCTCGATCCCAACTTGATCATGCACGCCTCGGATGCCTGTGATAGTGGGTTTGCCCTAACTTGGTTTCTTATGCCACCTGACGTACTGTCAGACTATATGGGCAGGAAACTTTACCCAATCTCAGAAAAACATTTAACCTCTTTGGAAAAAGAAGAAAGTGTTGTGTTGAAAGTTTAGCGAATATCGGGTATACAGTGTATCAGCTGGGGCTAAAATGCACTGCAAAGTCTGTGTAATACAGACAAGAAACTCGTTGCAGTCAAGCACATCGTCACACGATTTATAAATGATTCCTACACCCATGGGCGTCCGCGCCGTCAACAGAAATTGAATTCAATAGAGCAAAGCCGTTTTACATTCTTCGGACGATATGAGCGATTTGCGCCTATATGCATAGCAGGCACGTTTGTGACAGGCAGTATTATTTCTTTCTTGGAGGAGGTGTATTTATGACGTGACCGGACCATCTTAGTCGAATGCCATCTCAAGGTGGGCGCGGATCTTGGATTTTTTAATTGAGGGTAGTGCGTTAGTTGAACGGCGCCGGTCTGATGACTGTGTTTTCAGAGGCTACGGCCATGTACGCTACGTAATTGTGGATTGGGAATTCAGAGGACCCAATATGCTGTAAAAGGTTGAACTGTGATGGCAATCTTTCAACAGTTGATTGTCAAGTAAGGAACGATGAATGTATACAGAATAATATGTTGGCTCTGCAGATGTCCGAACGGCTTACCTTAAAAGGGCGCACTCAATGAGTCGGCGCAGTTCAATTGTTTGTGGGGGGGCATAACTATAATAGTTAATTTGAAGATGCCGGTAATTATAAATATTGAGTAAGTTGGAAACATGAGAGAAAAAGCGTTCAGATGCAGTAGCCAAAACTGAAGTGTATTGTTTAATGTAAAAGGAAATACTATCAATCTAAAATCATATTATATAATAATAATTTATGCCACATTTATAAAGCGTCGGTATCTGTCACGAGGGCGCTCATGGTGCTGTGGGAGTGACGACAGACCAAAACAACCCACCCGCATTTTTTTTAAAGATCTCTAAACAAACACACGTTTGAGGGATATCTGGAGGCGAGCTGTGGAGTCGCATTGGAACGTGAGAGGAAGGGCATACAGATGACTTGCAGCGACATTTACGATGATGGTCCCCCACCCCCCCCCCCCCCCACCCCCCCCCCCCCCCCCCCCCCCCCCCCCCCATTGATTGTTGAACTGTTTTCAACCAGAAAGTCGCTGGTCGACGATGCGCGGAAGAGACCTCCGGCCAGAAGCATACAGCTGAAACGATGTCATAGTACTAGAGCGTTTCCTTTAAGCAACTTTGTAAACAAGCGTCACCAGATTGTACGAGATCTCGCTCCTGACCGAAGCAGGAATGACCGTACAGTAAAGGGGTGATGTGATCCCTGAACCTGGTGAGGTGATGCTCATAGCAGCTCTGTTTTGGGAGAGTGGTAGGAGATCGTATTTGGGTTTCGGTTTAGATTCCATAGAGGAGGGAGAATTACCGATTATACAGTAATGAAGTGACGCATGCAGGGGTCTGTTTTGATTGGTCAGTATGAATTGAGCTTTTTACGTTTGAAAGAACACAATGTGCTACAGGGGAAACGGATGAACAAATCATTGCTCTATAAGTGGAGATTCGGATGTAGAAAAAAAAAAAAAAGAACCAAATCACAACAAATCGAAAGCGCGGCGGAAACTGTATGGGCATCACAAACACGCGAGCAGCGCGAAAATAGGCTTGAAAAATTGGTGGAATGACTTATCCATCGAAAACCTCTCCTGGGCTCGATCGGCGGGGCCTCATCGGAGGGGATTCAGCGGTAAGTCACAGGCCGGTGATGCGGGGAAGTCGCTGCCAATTCCAGCCATAATGCCTGTGCGTTGAACGTGATTCAGGGCCATGTAAATCGGGTATTGCGATATTAGGCCATGCCCATTTATACTTCGAAGATGGCGAATTAATTTTAGGGAGTTTGAAAACGGAGGTAAAACACACACAACGTTCGTAAAAATCGAACAGGTATTCGTTCGAAAACTAAACACATACCCAAGTAATGCGAGCGAAAGCGCGACTTGGAATGTTCAAAATTACCGGGCATTCGGTGGTGGAATAAATCGGGCACCTTAGATTAAATTGGCCACCATTATTTTGCTGCTTGCTGCTGCTTTAGCGCTCAGTGTCCGCACAGAATCGTCAATCACAGAAACCGGGGAGCACACCATTTTTAAGATTGGATGATACTAAGAATCATAATCATAGCACGGCTAAGCTTGAATGACGGCACAGATTGAACAAGCTTCCTTCAAAGTGCATTTCGTTTTGGACTTACGGGCCTCCTCCCGTCATTGTAGACGTCACATAGACTTTTGAATGTGTCGTGAAGGGCGGACGGCTGTATTAGGTAGAATCCGCTGTACACGCCAGCAGACCTCCGCTGATCTCCTGCAATCTTAGCTTCTAGCGTCGTCGTTGCTGTCGATGATTCAGTGGGTAATGAAGCTGGTTCCGGTTCCTGTGAAATAGAATGGGAGCTGTCAATGGCGCGGCAGACACATATTCATATGAACCGACGCATTTTCGAAGTGTTACCCCCAAAAGTTAATTGGGTAAAAATGCTACCACAGAAAAAAGCAAGCGTTACACCGTTAATCACGGGTGAGGGGGTTAGTGGGTTATTAGACGGGAAGAATATGTTTAATTTTCGTCAAAGGGAGAATCGAAGACCGTTCCGGCACAGCCAGTTGTGTCTTTATGGACAGTTACACCATACGAGTATGTCTCTCAACTGAAACGTTAGCAGATCATTGAAAACAAGTCCTCAATAGTGATAGATTAATCGAAAGTGAAATGCGAGATATGCGAAAAGCGAAACGCATTTGTTGTTATTAAGTGGAATTTTTTTCACTTAAGTGGCGAATAGATCATAAGTTGTGGAACTTTAACGATTTGGGAAGCAAACGACTTTGATGACTATCCAAGAGAGGTGCGCCCAAATATGGCACAAAGTACATAGAAGAAAAAATAATTGCGACCATTGAAGCCATAAACTTGCAACCCCGATAGTCCTGGTTAAGGGGTATGTTCGCCCAAAAAATAGTTTATGGTCTGACGCCCCCATAGGGATAATTGTATATTATTTTTGTGTAACTTACTGAGGGCGGTGGTTGGTAGTAATAAATTATATGGGAAGCATAGTCACCCACGGGTCGAACGAGTCGAGGAGGATATTTACGTACGTCCAGAAGCTAATGCTTTGATAATGAAGTTAATGAAGCCGTTATATTTTTTTTTCGTTGAAAACCCCAGTTCCGAATGAGTAGGTGAATGTATGGATATCAATGGTATAATGCGTCGTTCTTTGCATGATTGCAATGCAGGAACACATAGGGAGAGGAACAAAAGCAGACCTTATGTTCACTCATCAATCCTGAACAAACACTGAAGCAATCCACTCAGGCAATTTCATGTAATACAGAGCGTAGTGTATATGGGGGGTAATAGAATAGTATAGTAGTTCACACTAGTCAATTCGTTGTAGTCGAACATGATTGTTAATGCACGTGAATGCCATATTGGGTACAAAGTCTGCCCCGTTATGGAATTAATATAATTGTGAACTTACGTCATGATCAACCGACCTAATCTGTAGGAATAGGAGCAGCTTAGCCGAATCAAACATGATAACCGAAACTAGCCCAGGTGACATTTTACTTTTTAAAATGAAACTCATAGCAATGGATATTAACTTGACGTAGTATCACCATAATACGAGAGGATTAAATACAAAATAATTATGAGATATGGTAATTAATTAGTAGGTGATAATTACGATATACTTCCATAATCAGGGGATAATTATCGCTAATTAGGATATTCAAGCATCAATGTGGGCAAATTAAGTCATGGATTACGATATAACCCGGAGTAGTTAGTCTTTATGAGATTGAACCTATTTCTGAAATAATGAGTAGTAATAGTTAATTACACACTAATGTTAAGTAGTGTCGGTTATTAACTATATTAAAGATTAATTGAAAAAAAAAAAAAAAAAAGTGTAACAAAACCGTTAAAACGTGTGCGCGCAGGAAATAGTGAGAAGTTAGTGCGGCTGCATGTTAACCTTCAAATCTCTTTCCACATAGGTGAAGGTGGGGAGAGGGGAGGTCAGAATGGCACTCACTCTGTTAGGGGGTAGGTGAACAGAAGACAGCCAGAAAATATAGCCGTATGTTCGTGGGTAAAAAAGGTAAACAGGGGCTACATTGAAATGTAACGGTTAAATGTAGTTGTGTGCGTAAAGTTTTTTCGCTGCCGTCGTCTGAAACATTTTTTCGTTGAAACAAAACAATATGCCTAAGGTTAGCCCAGGCTATGGGCTTTGTACGGTGGTAAATTCTTAGGAGAAAAAGAACGATGCGCAAATACGTTTCTGCCAAAATGAAAACCGCCGCTTCAACCAACAGCAACACCATCAGACAAGAGAAAACATAGAGTATGGTCGACAACTTGCTACTGCTGTCTTCTTTGGGGAGTAGAAGTGTCGCAGTCTACCTTTTTAACCATTTTCACTGAAGGGTTTGGAAAATGACCGAACGTGGCTTTACCCAGGTGTCCTAATTGGGTTCTGATTCGGTAATCATTACGCACTACCGAAAATTCGACGTTTTCATTAGGAACAAACATTACAGAAACTCTCCGGGATATGCTCAGTGTATTTATTCTCAATCACAAAACTATTACCGTCAACTAAACCAGCTGGAAAGTGAACGAGAACATTAATGAATCATCATGCGATAGGGAAATAATTACAATGAAAATTAAACAATCTTTCACCTGATTGACGAATACAACATCTGTTGCTGCAAAAAAGAATGAATTTTTTTTCAGGCTAAAGACATTATGCGGAACGGTTTGCAACTGGACTTAAAAATTAGCAGTGATATTGACGCATACGAAGGAAACTCGGACGGACAAAAACCATTCTTAATGGAGTTTATTAAAAACCTTTCGACGGGTACAGATCAAGAGGCCGTGTTCTTCCTATGCACCATTGACAAATACATCTGTACATAGAGTGGACCCAGCCTTTACATCTCTTTGACGGAAACATTGTATGGACGTATAGACCTCCCGCGTACATCGCTTCGACGAAAACCCTTCCACATGTGTATAAGTGTACACCTTCCATTCCTTACGTCCGCTCTGACGAAAGTATTTGTATAGAGTGTGAGACCCTCCCGCTACATTTGCTCACGAAAAACATTTTGTCTGGAGTAGCTACCGAAGAAGATCAATTATCAAAACGTCATTAATTTATTCAGCTGCATTGAGGCATGGGATGAAAATTTCTTCACAGGTTCACCAGTATTCTGACTGACTCAACGGTTGTTTGTCTCTCTTTGTTGTATTGTTATTATTATCATAGTCACATCATCATCATCATCATCATCGTCAGTCATTATTATTTTATTTTAGTATATTTTATTACAATTTGCTTTCACAATCTGATTGATGGTCATCTACCCGTTCTATACCTCGGACCCGGAGTCTACAGGACTATGGGAGGTCGAGCACTGTCTCAGAGGGTGGGCACTCCCACAGTGATCGCTGGTCTTTACAGAGGAGGGTGGGTTCGTTTGTTGTCGAGTGTTTTTCGTGGTTTTCTGGAAATAGTCTCTAGGCATTTTCCGAAGTTGTTGGATGTTGCCCTCCGAGTGCTTCCAATAACCACTGGTACAACCTTTGTTTTGATATCCCTCATTCTCTGTACTTCGAGCTGGCGATCCAGGTATTAGTCGGTCTTCTCCCGCTCTTCTTCGACTAGTGTTCGTGTCATCGGGAAGGTATATCTATTGTGTCGGTTCTATGAGACTTTGTTTACGGACCACAGTGTCGGTCGTCTTTCTTTGATAACTCTATCAGTCCGGATCTCGAAAGTTACATAGGATCTTGCTATGTGATCATCTCCTCCACTGATTTCGGTTTGGAATGTTCTGTAAGGTAAGTCGTTAGTGTTTGCATATCTCGTTAGTGGCTATGCCGCTGCCACGTTGTTATGCCTTTAATTTGGACAGTATGCCGGCGATGTCTGGGGCATGCAGAAGTAACGATGTGTGCACTGTTCCTCGTTCTTTGTTTACACATCTGACATCTAGGGTCATCACTGGTCTGTTGCAATTTTGTCCTGTGGTACTTCTGGTCTTGCGGAGGCGTGATTAGTGATCAGTTTCAATCTTAGACCTTGTTCTGCCCAGCCATCTGTAAGCATTCTCATGGGAGTTGGTTACTTCGCTTTCGTCGCGTGGGTGGGTACTGGCCTTGGAGCATTTTCTCTTTCCCAGATTGGGGTGAATTCACTCCGTCAAAGTTAAGGTGAAATGTCATATATTAAAGGAGGGTTTAAAAACCCGGGGGAGGGCAGCTACCAGAAACCAACCAACAGAACCACTTTTCGAGCCAGAAGACCTGCGTTATTTTCTTCAATGCATAATAACATCGTTGTAGTTCATGGGAAAATAGTGTGAGTGTAATCGCACCTGAAACAAATGTTTTGTTTTACTCACAACGAGGACAAACAAGTCAACTCTTAGACAATTCAGGTCACATCACCACTAAGACATCCGAGTGAAATTCGAAAAGCACTCCTCGACAGAGTGGATATTCAGGTGTGTTATATGGCATCAATACATAATAGACCAGAAGCTACATATGGTATAATGCAGGAGTGATCAACTGGGAGAAACAGGTGAAATGATGTGAAAATACGAAAAATGTGATTCTGAAGTGAAGTAGGGGTTTGTCTGCTGTTTTTGTAAACTAGCGGCATTTTTTAGGACAACCTGAGGATGCATTCTTCAAGAAGACCGGTCTCCCCTTGCCCCCTTCGGCTTTCCACCGTCCTACACATTCCCCCGCCCTAGACCGAGCCGGTTCCTTAGCCTTGGCATAATCTAACTTGTGTGATCTCACAGTGCAGCTCCGGGATGCGTACCTTGCTTCAATCTGCACTCGCAATGTGCCGTAGCACCAAAATACCTTCAGGTAGTGTTTATAGTGGAGTGAATCCGAGTCATGACCTCCTGATAATTGACAGGAACTCATCAGTCCATGCACAGGATAAAACATCTCATGATTCCATGTCCTCCTACACACAAAAGAAAGGTGCGCCTATAGCGTTTGAGAGGAGGACTATGGAAGAGCGTACCGGGATCAAGTCTGCTCTGTGGAATTCAATGCCTTCAGTAACTCTGGGGGTGTGGTCTCAGGCCTCACCAATCTCACTCACTCACTAATGGGAGCACATGCCTGGCACCTAGCTGCGTCCACAGGCCACTTCCAGTCGCCAGGCCTCCTCCGGGCCGGCGACCAAGCGTGGGCTAGGCCCATTCACCCCCCCCCAAACTCCTTTAGGAACCCACAAAGGTGCGCCAACCACGAGCTACGGGGGCACTGACGGTCGGCCCCAACCCACAGGATCCCGTTTCACCACAGGACCCAGTGGGCAAATCGTTTGCAGGGAAGACCGCCCATGCCAAGTAGAAGCAAATCAGGCAGCTAACTCTTACATCCCAGCCTCCCCGAGAACCCTTGCATTGGATACGTGGATCCTGCCAGCGGAAACGAGGATGTGCGAAGGAGGTTAGTTGAGAAGGAATCCAATCGCGTCTCAGCCACAGGAGTGTGCACCTAGGATTCACTGGGGAATATAGTTAAGACTGGAAGCACAATAGACCAAAAACACGGAGCTTGGTTCACGGACTAACATGAATGAATTGAAACGACGTTGAATATCGGAATAGTAACAACCAAATTGTATTAATACACACCAGATACAAAGCGGTCACTTATATCAGGCGCGACACCGCACTGACATAGACTGGGAAAGGCTTCATCGGTTTGATTTTTACGAATGTACGGCGGTGGCAAGATAATGTATAACCGTCGTCTAGTACCAGACTCGCTGTGGATTTACTTTACAAAAACAACCGATTCCTGAAGCAACGTGCACATACGAATTTCTGATTAATGGATTTCGACTCTTACGGATAGGGGTAGGTCCGCAGAAATTGAACATAGGGAAGAGTGTTGTGGTATGGCCCTAGGAGCTTGTTTTATTAGTGTTGCTTGACAGCTGAGGAAGCTGCGCAACTAATGAGATCTCATCTAGATTAATAATGTCTGTTTCTTTGAGTTTTCTGGATTTCGAACCTTTTACCCGAATTCTTCTAGGTGAAAAATCTGGATTTTTGACGAGAAATCCAATAACATCTCGCTTGGTATCATCTGTCCGGAACTTGAGAACTTACGTCAAACGGGGATAGCGGTAAGTCGCGGTAATTGAACAGGGCGTTTGTTGGTCCTGGCCATAGCAACTTTGTTTTATCTCTGTAAATCTTGACAGCTGATTTTGAGAAGCTGCGCAGCTAATGAGATCTCATGTATATTCATAGAATATGTGTTTCTGGGAGTTTTGCGGATCGAGCGAATTATCTTGGTGAAGTCCGGATTTGTTCGCGAGGAGAAATCCACAGCAGTAAATATTTTGTAGTATCACTTTACGGACCTCTAAGAAAAACCTTACTAGTGTGTATCTCCGGGCGTGGTACATCCCCTGGGCAGACGCGATACCTGGTGCGGGACACCAGCCAGGGACACACAGCAGATTGCGGGAAACCCTCATGGAGGTGGGGGTCGATTATTTGGGAGCGGGGCCAGTGGATGGTATCGCACTTGAGATGCATGGGCAAATAGATCAGATTGGATTCCCCTAAAATAAGAGATGTGTACCTGGACATGAGCAATGCTCAATTTTTGCGGAAGTTGAGATCGGATGATTTCAATAAGTATACCTATCATTTTCTATCGTGCAACATCGTCGAGGAGCATGCGGACTAATCGATCACTGTCTGTTTGGCCGTGCACGCAAGATGATATCAGCAGATTAGTTGGCAGTGGTCAGTCAGCTGAAAAGAGATTGTGGTCTCCCTTCCCCCGTTAGTAGCTTTGCATAATATGTTCTTCGAGAACGCACGGGCACATTTCAAGCGATCCGATCACAACTGCCGATGCATATTTCAATTATCTTGCCATCGCAACCGACGACTCCGTAATTAAGAGGGAAACAAGCGGTTTACCTCAGTTTCTTTCCATCTGCCCGTCAAATGTTATGATCCTGTAACATTTATTCTTTCAACTTGCCCTGTTTTTTATCGTTATTATCCTGTATATTGATCTATTCTCATGCATCATATTTGTACATATCATTCTAATTCCTATTGCTATTCTAAGGAGCTTGAGGAAGAGGAAACGTTTCGTCAATTTTCGATGTGTAATTTTATTGCCTAATTGAGTGAATAAAGTATCTATTATCTATATCACACTCGCCACTATCTATCTGACTTTTCCTTAGTTTCTATGCTATCATACCCTCCGGTCTATCGTATATAGAGTGTTTCTCTCGGCCGTATTGCACTTATCTAATCTTATCTATCTATCTATCTATCTATCTATCTAGCTATCTAAATCGAGTAAATGATCTGTCTGCCAGTGATATCTGAATCACTAGACATGTGACCCTTCAGCTATCTTCTTATTCACTCAAATGATTTGCTACAACTCTTTGCGTCTGTGATGATAACACCCCAAGTTCTATTTGGAGTAGAAGATTGTTAGACAAGGCACGAGTCAAAAAAGTTTTGAAGACCAATTAACATGCTGCATAGACAAACAACTGATCTGGCTGACATACACAAAAGACGATATGAAACCTTATATATGACCTAGCTGGGCGAGTGGAAAAAGAGCCGGTATGCCTCAGCTAATAGGTAATTATGTGACATTTCAAACAGTCTGCATCCTTGTTTAGAGTGGAGGGTGGTAAACCATGGAAGGATATGTCAACTGGAGAGGGCAACGGTTTAAGCCTTAATTCTTGGAAACTATTTGAAGTTTGAGAAACAACATGTCTCGTGAGGCTACACTGAAATAACAAGCAATCGCCTTTTGTTTGTGTAACATCGTGTCACAAGTCAAATGTAGCATTATTACAACACGTGTGTGCATTATTAAAGCAAGGTAGTGCAATCCTCCTTCTAGCACAGGTGGGGGAAATCTTGGATTCCAGACTATAGGTAGGGTGACCGATGCTTAAAAAAAAAAAAAAAACAAAAAAAAACGTGGGTAATGCCTCGCACGAGGACATATCAAAGTTACACAAAAAAACGACGTGACGCATGGATTGTGTATCCCATGTAATACATAGCAAGCGTCAATCCAGTT
Source organism: Sclerodactyla briareus (assembly GCA_026419785.1). Taxonomy (NCBI): domain Eukaryota; kingdom Metazoa; phylum Echinodermata; class Holothuroidea; order Dendrochirotida; family Sclerodactylidae; genus Sclerodactyla; species Sclerodactyla briareus. The sequence goes on along the minus strand of JAODTK010004965.1, from coordinate 47,765 downwards.
ATTTTGGTTGCATTATCGTTGGATTGCCGCGGCCAGGGATGGATAATCCAAGTCGTCGTTTATAGCAATCGGCATTACTGAATGCACTCCGGGTTCCCGTTGTATAGGTTTCAGCTGGGTACAAATAAATGTTCTTTTTTCTCCGTGCGATACGTGTTAAAAGGAGTGGGGGAGGAAGGGTGGAAGGACAAGGTACGTCAAATCTGCATTACGAGTGGTCAGACAACAGTTGGGGCTACGAGTGGTCAGCACAGTTGGGGCCCGACTTACTACCCGGGTGATCGCGTTGGTGAAACACAGTAGGGTCATACCCTGAACCTCTCAAAATGGTACCTATTGCCTTTTCGCGAGGAACTCGGCTGAGGCAGTGGAACAGAGGGTGCCGAAGAAAAGCATAGCCATACAGTGAGCAATATACGAACGCAAGTCCTCAACAGTGGGTAACAGGGAAAGTGACAGCAGAAACATGCAAACTGTGGCGCCACACCCTTCGTCTACCAAACTGGCCCAATAAAGCAACTCCTTGAAAGGAAATGGGAGGCAAAAAAAAAAAAGGCCACCAACGACCGTGGTTGATAGACATCCGGAAATGAACAGTGAAAAGCCTTACGAACACGGAGGATAAACAAATGAAGAAACCTGAAAGAAGAAAACCTATCAGAGGCCCCATAGCAGATGACTGAAGGGCAGTATCGGGTCCGTACCCACGTACAAATAGATTTAACTCCGTTCGAAACCTTCGGAACAGCGACATGACTCAGTAAAACCCATGCGGTTATGTTCGTCGACATTCACTGAGGCACACAATAGGCTAAACAGATAGTGAGGACAATTAATCTGAGGGAGGCGGATTTTATTAGCTCAGTCAGTAGAGCTCCATGGACGGCAACCATGATTGCGAGTTGGAGCCCATTGGAAGACCGAGGGACTTTCCGCAGCGCGTTGGAACGGCCACGTGTTAAAGATGGGTGGTCTTACCTTGTGAGGTGTCTTGTGAAGAGAAAGCGAAGCGCCGTAGTGGCCAGCCCTATTGGGAAGTACCGGGGAGGGCAACGACCCCTTAATGAATAGGGGCGTCGGAGATTGAGTGCTGTATAGTCGGGTGTTGTGACAAGTCACTTATGATCGGGGGTATAGTAAAGGGCTTTGACCATTGTTGACCATTGACCTGCAATTTTGTTGTATTTAAAAAATATTATTATTATTATAAGTAATCTGAACTGCACATACTGTACCAGAGTGCGTATTTTTTAAATGCCACAAGGCAATTCTACTACCGTATCGCCAAGGTGTGTGTGCGTAGGAGTCCAAGAGTTTCAATTCGGCTCCGTTTCATAGTTTGACTATAACTCCCAGTCAGGATTTTCATATCGTCTGGTTTGTTCTTATGCTGTTTTATCAGCATATTGATATTGTTTCTGGTCGACAGCAGCTTTAAATACTCATGAAGGTAGGAAATTGAAGGGAGGCTATTGGGTTCAGTGCACACAACAAACTTTTAGTTTGATTTTTTTTTTCTTTTAATTTATTCAAACCAACAGATATTCAGTTTTCAGGCGACCACTGACCCAGTGGGTTTGTCTTGGTTCATTCGAATCTCTCAACGTGTCCTGGATATTTGAAAATACATGCCTGAGTGACCATTATTTTTTTTTTTTTTTTTTGCTACTGGAGAATGTTTGTATCAAAAAACCCGGCAGGTTTTTAGTATTATACACTAAACGAGTGGTTGATACATGTGAATAATCACACATCTGGTAGTGGCGGGCCACGAGGGGGAGTTCATCTTCACACTGACCTGCCATAGACAATGTGTAACAATTCCTTAAGATAGACATCCCATTGCGATCCCTGAAAGAGGCTATAGTGATAACCAAGAAGGGGGTTACACAAAAGTGTCGATAGGACTGTGATACGATGCAATTGTGGCAATGCAGCGTAGCGCCTCAGTACCATCAACAATGAGCTGAGTGCGGCGTTGAGTGTTTGTTTTTTTCCTTTCAATTGGTTTCCTACTTATGCAGACCTGGCAAACTAGGCCTTAGCTTACGTCAATCTAACCAATCCTTGAAGGGTTGATGTCACAACGTATTAATTTTCTGGCTAGTGAGAGTAAAACAGAGGGAAAAAAACAGGGGTGGAGAATGCATGGAAAATCATATGAGACGTCACACAGTTCATATCGGAGAATTAGCGTCTCACTTTCCATGGAAGAGAATAACAGATAGATAGAGGACAGCTTAATGCGATTCAAATATCGCGGAAGATTGGAAATTGTATTAATTATTTGTTATTCTTCTACTCAATAAATTTGGATCCCTGCCAAGTAGTAGTATTCATGTGCGATTGCGATAATTGACAGGTTTCTGTTATAAGTTATCACCTTTGCACCACAATTATTTACCTTTCGGATACAGTCTAAACAACAACGAGGTGCGTTTTTGATGTGTATTTTCATCAAATACCGTTAAGAAAACTGAAAGCGAAAACGAACCCTTCATGCATACACTCAGCGACCCACCTTGCTCCCCTCTTGTTAGTTGCAGTTACGAATCATACGGACCTGAAAAATCGAGGCTTGATCGGCTTCCAGGAAAATGAAGACCGGACAGTCCAAACGCCCAGTGTTATACACATGTAGACTATGATTCAGGACCCCACTCCTCCACTCGGTTCGTGCCCCATGGAGCTGTTACTCGGGGTCTATCTATGCACGGATTTTCATCTCAGTGAATCTTAGACCGTATTCTCCACCTGGCGTGTCCTTCCATCGAATGTTATACCTGTCCGCGGCCAGTCGCCGTTCAATTGAGCGCTGAATCACAATGGTTGTACCAACACCCTCCGATCTGTTGATCCGCACAATTCATTTCTGGAGAAAGACTCGTTGTCTGCGTAGGAAGGTAGAGAGTCATATTTCGATGGGTTGTTCATAGGTCACGACCCTAAAGAAACAACAACGGGGAGGTGAGAAGATACATAACACCCGCCCACCAACGGGGTTAAAGGGGCCCCGAACTAAACCTCACAGACCCAAGAAGAAGACACATAACTGACGTTAACACGAGGGTATTTATATATTTCGTTTTGATGAGGGAGGCCTACGTTCGTCTGGGTTTGTATAGTTGTTGTTTGTGCGGCGATTGAACCATCTACGTGCCCATTGATTCGCAGAGTTTTGGTCTAGACCGGCAATTGCTCCACCGTTTGCTAGTGCAGTGCATAGAGATCTGATGCACGTTAGGGTCTGATAGGATAATCGCTACACAGTGTCATAAGATTCTTCACTCCGTCGTTTCAGCAATTGACTACTGGACCAACTTTGTCCTCAATTATCTGAGATTTTACCTAGGAGGCGGAGTCGGGTACGGCTCACTCTCAAAACCATAATATCCGAACAAGTTTCAAAGTAGTGTTTGCGGGGTACGATGACCCTGATTCATGGGGGTGGGTGGTGATGGAGTGGCTTCCCTACCTGCGAGCCAGAGTAAGATCCCAGATCCAGTTGGTTAGAGGTTGATCTCTTTCCCCATTCGGACATAAGAGATTGGCAAACATGACGTGGATTCCCAGTTCGACCAGTCAGTTAGATCCGTATAGGTCGTATTTATTTTGCGCCGTCAAGGATGATTTCTATCATTCATAGCCAGAAGTGGTCCGCGGATTGCCAAAACCTTTTCTGTATTCCGGCAACCATCCGCTGGAAAATCACTGAACCATCGACGCGTTTCTGGAACACCGTATTGTGTGAAGAGAGATTTGTCGTATCCTGTTTGTGAAATTGGGGAATAATCTCAACAGGGAATAATAGCTCAGCATTGTAAGAAGAAAACTAAATTCCTCACTACTGAACAATCTTTTTTTAAAGTTCCACAGACTTTACTAGTGGGAGCGGCCCGTGTGGTAATACAGGTCCTGAATTACTAGTGTCCAATGAGCCGAGTAACGTTAGCGTTGTGAAATTTGTGGTTGTTATACCTCCTAGACCACCGGAATGCTTTACCCAGGCCCAATTGTGGAAAACTGGATGGCCTTGAGGCAATCTGCGGCCTCTCAAGAATTTATGAAAAGATTATGTTGCAGTGATTACAAACAAATAATACTAAAATCCAACTGCAAGTTTACAATTGAGTTGAAACAGTTTGGGAGCTAGAAACTCAACTCATTCAGCATTAATACATGGGCAGCGAATGTGCAAAATGTGAATTTAATAAACACACCTTCCATGTGTGGAATGTTTTTGCCGGTTATTTAAGCTGAGGCCACATCGCTTGGAAACATTATATTTGAGGATTTTTGGTCCTGTCGCCCTAATAGTCCAAATCTGGTGACGACGTACCCAGCTAGCGAAGAATTTTCGGCGGAAAGTGGGTTGGGGAGGGGGGGGTTAATTTATTAAAGCGGCTCATCCAATTCACACCCCCCCCTACCTAACGTGAGGGTGGGGACCAGCATCGCTATGAATGTAGCGTACACCAACATTCGGGAAATGGGCCTCGTAGATGACAGGAAATGACATCTACCAGGCTCGGGACCAATTTCGGAGCAGAAGCATATTGCAGTAGCGGTAATCACTTTTTTTTCTAGGTAGGGCCTGGCGATTAAAAGTGGGTGTCATTACCCATCTCAAAAAGGTTGCCTGAATTTCATTGAAATTCATGTAATAGTTCAAGAAACAACATTTTACACAAGTTGGTCTGCCATGTCAATTGAAAACAAAATGTGGCAGTGAATATCTCGGGTAAATAATAAAGGTAGTGCTTCATACTGCTCATAACCCTACGCATTCTTCGCCCGAAATATGATCCCTTGCGCTATTCGAGTTCTCGATTCTCAAACTGCCTCGGATGCCTGTCTCGGATATGGTTTTTTCTAACTCGGTTCATGCCACCCGACTTTACTGCCTGACTATATTGGCAGGACGTTGACCCGATCTCAGAAAACATTTTGTTGAATAGAAGGTTAGCGAAATAGCGGTGTATGAAGCTTGTACCATCTAAAGCTAAGAGGACCCAGCCTGTCTATGCAGACAAGAAGGCCTCTTGCGGTCAAGTACATGTCTACCGCCGATCGTTATAAATTCTTCCCACCAACTCACTGGCGCGAATTTTATTTAGGTATGAGTAGAATGCTGTTGGGATGCAGTCATCATGCTGAAATCTAAACGGTATATGTTTGAAGAAAATGCCATCCATAATCTAAAATCCATATACTATGAAAATTATATGCACATTGATAAAACGTCGGTATCTTTTCACCGTAGGACGCTCATGGCGCCTGTGTTTATGCACGATCCAGCCCAGAACTCAACCCTCCCCCCTCCCCCCTCCCCCCCCCCCAAAAAAAAAAATGGATTTGCATCTCATAAAACAAACACGTTTGACGGACGTCCTCTGGAGGCGAGCTGTGGAGTCGGCCATTCGAACCCCCATATGAGAGGGGCGTTCAGATGACTGCAGCAGACGTGTACGAATGAACCACCGCGCCCCCCCCCCCCCCCATTGGTTTGTGAACTGCGTTTCTCCACCAGAAGTCGCCTGGTTGATGGCGGGAGAACTCCGGCCAGAAGCAACAGCTTGACGATATAAAGAAGTCGTAGGAGCGTGTACTTTCAGCCACTTTGTATTACAAGCGTCACCACCGCTGCCTGACCAGAAGACCGTGAATGGCAGTACAGGACAGGAGTGATGTGATCCCTGACCTGGTGAGTGGATATCTCGTGCTTTGTTGTAGAGACGTTGTAGGCGATCCATTTGGGTTTGGGTAATCTAATAGAAAGGAAATTACGTTATCCAGTATGATAGTGACGTATGTAGGAGGTGTTTTGATGGAGGTCAGAGTTGAGTTGAGTTGAGCTTTTTGAACGTTTGAAAGAAAAACATTTCTACGGGGAACGGATGAAAAAAAAAGGTTATATACTTGGATTCAACTGTTAAAAAACCGAAAACAAAAACGACAGCGACGAAAGCGAGCGGAACGGAACACTTCTTTGCTCATCACAACACAGGCGACCATCGCGAAATAGGGCTCGAAATAGGGTGGGGTAATACTTATCTCATCGAAAACCTCTGCCTGGCTTCAATCGGCAGCCCATCGGGGGTGACATTTAGCGTTGTAGTCAATAATAGGCCGGTTAGTTGGGGGAGGCGCTTGAATTTCCAGCTAGAGAATGCCGGACCGTATTCAGGGCCTGTAAATGGTAAATCGGATGTAGGCCTATGTCCATTTCTAATTTCGAAGATTAGCGAATTAATTTCACGAGTTTGAAAAACGTAGGTAAACAGAACAAACTGTCAGTCGTTAAAATCGAGAAGGTCGAAAAACTAACAAATACTGAAGTAAATGCGCGTGGAAACGCCCTGACTTTCTAAACTTTCCTCCGGGCATTCGATGGAATAAATCGGCCACTCGAAAAATTGGCCCATTACTTTGATATGCTTTATCGCTACAGTGAATTTGGACCGCTGAAAAAGTCTACGATTTCGAATCATATATAAATATGATAAAAGGGGTAAAAGGGTATTACGACAGATGAAACTATATTTAAAGGTAGCATTAAAATTGGCAATAGCTCTTGGAATAAAAGTGTGTTGAAAACGATATTCGGTATGGACAGCTGGGAATGTCATTCTACCGCTACGACCGATATGGTACCCAGAGCACAATATTGTGAAGTGGCATGATCAGTGTCATCTATGACAGCTGAATGTAACGATCAAGAATAGAAAAGTAAAAAAGATTGTCCAGCATAGGCAGTGAGTTGCCCCCAATTACACGTTTGGCTTCTTAATAACACTATTAATTTTATTCTTATCATGTTCGTTGAAATACCCCCAACACACAATGCAGAGTATGACGAACACGCTAGTAATGATGAGCAACAAAAAATGATAACATAGCAACTGTCAATACCCCAAAATGACCTCAGTTTTCAAGGCAGTACAATTGAGAGTTAAGCTTAGACATAATAATGTCTGTGTTATCAGACCAGGTCCAATTTGCATTAAAACAACCCCTAGGACTTATAGGATTGAACACGTTCCAAGGGCGGACCATAATATATCCCCGCAACACTGTACGTGTTCGGAGATATTATGATTTGGGGTGTGTAGCCGCTGTCTCCGCCGCCGCCGCCACCGCCGCGCCTCCAGAAACTTTAGGCGTTAGCGCAATAACGCGTCAACGCCTTTATCCGATCATCGGAAACTGGTACACATGTCCGTCTTAGCAAAATCTCGGATATGAATTCGAAAGTGGGCGTCACTGCTTGTTTTGCTGCCCTCTATTTTGCAGGTTTTGAACGAAAAAAAAACGAGTTAGTTGGTCCGCCACATTACAATAAACTTGGTGGTTGGGGACAGACAATGTCCCAAAAACATGACGCGTGATTTCAAGGTCACCGGAGGTTAAATTCGTCGTTTTTTGCGAAAATACAGAGTAAGCCTGATTCACATGAACTGATGAGTGGGGACAAATGTGGTCCCGGAAAACATGACCGGTAAGTCAAGGTCACCAGAGGTCAAATTTGCGTTTTGATCGAGATTTTTCTAACTTTGTAGATTCGAAACGAAACTTGGAAAATGTGAACTACAGTTGGTCTTGAAAAAAAGAGGTAGGGCAACACAGAGGTCAAATGGACATAAACTTCAATGTGCTTCCTTCAAACGAGGTCAACAAAGGCCAGTTCTGCAGGGATATACACGTCGGCGGTTTACCCGCTGCACATGCCTAGTTAAAACCATGGTCTGGAATGCAAGTGTTCTTTCGAAAGTCAATGACCATTTCCTTAGTTTTACTAACATTCAATTTTAAAAAGTTGTTTTCGCAATAGTCCACAAATCTGGTAATCTCATGTAGGTACTCAGCAGGGTTTCATCGTGATCAGTCCCAACAGGGCGGTGTCGTCTGCAAACTTCACAATCGTGCAGGAGTCGGAACGGTGGTCAGATGTATAGAGGCTGAATAGATAAGGCGCAAGAACTGTCCCCTGAGGAGCTCCCGTGTTAGAAACGATGATGTCTGATGACAGAGGCTTCATTCGCAGAACTGGGTGGCGCATAGAAACGATAGCTCAGATTCAGGAGACCATAGGTGTTGGGACATCCATGCGAATTAACTTGTTTGTCAGAATATGGGGCGGGATAGTGTTAAATGCTGATGAAGAGTCAAAATACATAATCCTTGCCGAGGTTCTGCATGCTCCACGCTTGATATTCGTGCCCTTTCTCTCGGCAGATGATTTGGCATTGAGATTTGACGTTACCTTGTCGATAACAGTGAGAATAGCATCCTCGCAACCTTCCTCTTACTTCTATACGCAAACTAGAGGGGGTCCATAATATCGACAGTCATTCTCCGTAACTGGCCTAATACCAGACGTTCACATGATCTGAAGGCCACAGATGTAAGGGCAACCGGTCGTAAATCGTTCATTCATGTAGGTTTGGATTTCTTGGGAACAGAAATAACACAGGACCGCTTCCATATATCTGGGACGGTCTGGGAAGCAAACGAACAGTTAAAAATAGAGGTAAAAATACCACAGAGCTGCTCTGCACAGGACTTCAATAGTCGAGGCGGGATGTTGTCCTGGCCCGAGCTTCATTCGGCGATAGCCTGTTAAATTCGTGGCGGACTTCCTCCTCAGTGCAGGTAAAGTGCTCACCGCCGATGGAGTTGAGCTGTAGCAGCATTGGTTTCAGCACTGAAGTCTTGGGCGTCAAAGCGGTTATGAAATGAGTTTGGATCGTTCATGTATTGCAGGTTGTGGGTTGGCGTTGTATCCTACTGGACATTTTTGCCAGTATAGCCACTCATCAACTTCATGCCTATCCAGACTTGTCTCGTGTCGTTGTCCCTGAAGTGAGATTCAATTTTCCGCTTGTAATTAAATTTTTCCTTGCGAATGGCCTTTTTCAGTTCCTTATGAACGTTCGCAAATTCTTCCCCTCCCTGCGGAACCATCGCTTCTTACTCTTTCATCAATCCCTCGATATGCTTAGTGATCCATGGCTTGTTATTGGGGTAGATCACAATCTCCTTTGTCGGAATACACAGGGGTCGGGCCGAATTTTAAAGAATCCCCAACCGATTCGTAAGCTCATTAAGGTCACTGCACGATTCGGTAAATACATCCCAGGTGATTCAAAGGCACTCCGCAGATTATCAACAGCTCCTCTAGACGACCATCCTTGATCTGGATTACCTTCGGTTTCTCCCTCTGGACAATCGGGCGATACTTCGGTCGAAGGAATACCAGATTATGGTCCACCTGACCAAGGGGACGTGATCCGATGGCGGAGTAAGCTTCCTTCACGTTCGAGTAACAATCAACGTGTTGGTAGTATAGAACGCCACTCCTCATCAGCATAACAGAGTGGAGTCTCCATTGAACAGGAACAATGCATCTGGCGATGAAATCTCTATGTAGCCCAGAAGGCTTAATCTTATTCACCTTTGACAAAGACATCTGTACATGTGTAGGGCCCCTCTTTTACATCTGCTTTGACGGAGACATTTGTATGTAATGTAGACCCTCCGGCTTACATCTGCTTTGACAAAACCTTCGTAAATAGCGTAGACCTTCAATTCCCTCTGACGTCTGCTTTGATGACAGAACATTCATGCAGTCGGACTCTCCCGCTCACATCGGCTTTGACGGAGACATCTTGAATATAACTTAGACCTTAGCTCTACAACTGCTTTAGCAAAAAGTAGATGTTTAAGGTGTTAGACCTCCCACATCTCTTTTGATAAAAAACCTTTTGAATAGAGACCCTGTATGTAGACCCTCTCTTTTATATCTGCTTCGACCAAAACATAGGATTTTCCACTCCATGGAGCATCCACGAATCTTCCGTATTTCTGCCAGTAATTTCCAATTGTGGTAATTTAACATTATACCCAAGTAGACTACTTCAAATGGTCACTATGGGTTCAGGGTCGATACAGTGTTTCTCTCTTTGTTGGTGTATGAGGTGGTGAACTTGTTGGCTTTTTGAAGGACAGCGGAGTTCAAATAATCGCATTCCGACTAGACATTTTTGAATTTCAAAATGAAGGCGGAACTTTGAACTCTTTTGAAAAACCCATAGGTGCAAAAGAATGCACATGGGCTATAGAGGCACGGGAAGCGTGAAGACGGTATCATATTGTCAACATAAATGCTAAATGCGGGGAGGAGTTAGAAACCAATTAGGAGATTGAGTTTGAAATCCAACGGGTAGTAATTAAATCCCGAGAGTATCACCCGACATGTAGTGGTTCATCATGAATAATACCAACTTCACGATTTAAACATATTCATGACAAGCTCTTTTGAATTCATCGTCTCATGACCTTGGATGATTTAGTAGAGAAACAAAACGAAAAAAAATCACGAAAAGCAAAAGGGTCCTTCTCTCCATATGTGTAACCCACATACCTACTTTGAGCTTTGTAGTAAGATGTAGCCCTGCCTCTTGCGGGGGGGGCCTTCACCTCGGCACTAGTATTAGTGAAAATTCCGTACGGCGCGATAAAATCTACCAACCACAGTATTCCAATCGAGTGACAGCAAACTGTGGGAATTTTGCCATGTAACTTCTCCGTTTGGGCAACAGACATCGTTTCCATCGGGTTTCCAGGTGGAAGTATGTTTTAATATTATTTCTCTCTAATGTTTTGCCTGACATGCGAGATTTCCCTGGAACACACAAAGTCTAATTTCGCGCTTGAGGCTCGCTCTCATGACTCTCTCAAAGGAGAATTGATTGATCCACTCTTTTTTTTTATGACTCATCCAGAGAAGAGTTGATTGATCCACTTTGCCGTTACCGCTGTCTGTGATTTTTATTCGACACGCTGTTAAACGCCTCCCGGTCTGATGAGACGAATTACGTGCCCACCATATCAGGAATAATTCGTTACCCAATTCCTACTTTCTAACGCGGCGCTCGTCACTGCCCACCGGAAACGGCAGCCGCATCGAGTGATGCTCAGTGATGTGACGTCACTGCTGCGTCGTCTGATTACCCATTTCAGTTCTGATCTATTTCTGGGACATCAAATTAAAGTCGATTGACTGCCACTATTTCATAGGGATGTTGAATATTCATACTTATTCTTGTTCTCCGACGACTTGCGTGGAAAGTTTTTTACTAGTCCTACAAGATGTTATTCTAATAAGCGTTTTATTATTTGTTCGTCAAAATGAAGAGATGTCTTACCGTCAACTGTTATTCAAGGAGAGTTATATCGTGGTTCTCTGTCGTGTTGCACCGTTTGTCCGTCCACCAGTGTGTATGCACTCGATATCTCCTAGACAGTGAATGCCGCCATGCTAAAATTTCGCGTAGAGGTTATTCTCGTCAATGAATTGCCTACAGAAATGGCATGCACGGATGTTAAGCTTTTAACTCGTTTTGAACACATGTTACCGTACCCTCGTTCCCAATGCGGACGACTTTAAACTGGGATCGGGAAGAACAGCGTCAAATCATTGTTTCTCAATTACCCGCCTTTACATGGTATCATGCCTTCCTGAATCCTGGTAGTTATAGTATTATGATGATTCACCATGTACGGCATTCGAGGAACCACGCAGCGCTTCATATTATCCGACGGAATGTAAATCAAAAGGATACTAGGTCTAGTTGTCAGACTCAGACTACTCACTGTCCCCCAAAATAGGGCTGTGAATGTGGCAGACTCCTGGTGTGATATGCACTGGTAAGATGGAGTAAATAGGTGAGGAGACATCCTGGCCACTCTACTACTTTTACTCATATTCTGTGAAAAGTTCGACTTTACCACCTGAGACCATGAATACAGTTACAACAAACAAATTATCTCGACATCATCTTTGCCAGCACGACTGCAAGTTACACATGGAAAAATGGTACGGCAGCCACGATTGAAACTGATGTCATACAATAGGATTAAGAAGAATAGCATGCGCTACTATTGCATTTAGAGGACAGGTCCAGTGGCGGTGGTTTGTCTAGGATGACGTACCCAATAGATAACTAGCACGTAAGGGGATTGCATCTACGAAGGGCAAATGCTACATCTTAGTTGCTATTCGGAGCGAGAGGGGGGGGGGGCCAGGTAACGAAGTAAGAAATAGACAACTGAAAAGTGGGTATGGAAGATGGAGTGGGTGGAGGGGGGGGTGGGGGGGGGGGTCCGGGGGGGGGTATATGGACACGCACAAGAACCGGAAAACGTTCAAACGTGTGCGCAAATAAAAATATTTTGGACATTCAGAGCCTGAACTGTCGAAGTAAAGAAACCAGAATAGAGAGGGAAGTGGGGGAAACGGGAAAATACGTAGTAATAGTTTGCACATGCAAAGGATAGTCAGCGACATTTACAAACGTCAGAACCGCGTACTAACGCCGAAGGTTAGCAAAGAAGACGCACTTTTAAACGGAAGGATGCAGAACAAGCGCAGAGAAACACGTGGCTCCAGAAATTCCACATTATGTGGGAGATATCTCAAAGGCCAACACTCCTGGACCCCGACATAAGAGCTTGTTCATACACGTCGTACAACCGAATTACAAAGCCTTGCGATGGGTTCCTACGAGCGCCACAAACTTATTCTCAGAGAGGAATAAAACAATATGACCTAGAGGCTGTTGAGTCTTCTATACCAAGTGGTAAAGGCAGTCGATGCAGATTGCAATGCATACCAAATATTTCCGAGGAAATTAGGGAGGAGAAAAATAGGCGTGAGGAGGCACTCGTTAACCGTCGAGCACACAGTGGGACTCTACAAGCCAATGTTGGCGTTCCTTGTTCCATCTTTAATTATGCATGTTCGTCATGTCTTGTTGAGAGGAGTTGCGAAAGTGTTTAAATTGTAACACAATTACCCTGTTGGAAACACTGTGCAGTGTCGTAGATATGTGCTAGCGTACATGTTTGAGGAAGATTAATTTGTTTCTGGGGACAACACCCTGTAACAATTACACATCCTTCTAGGATCGGTCCTACCGGCGTTATTACTATTACAGAATAAAATGGGCGATAGTATATGCATATGTGCACATTCCGGGTACTACGGGATTTACTTCCAGTCACAAAACACTCATCCAGTTTGAGTGATTCGTGGAGGTTACCCTAAATGTGGATGTACTCCTAAGTTATTCCAGGAGCGGTATGTATGTGTTAATAGGAATGAGGGCTAGTGTTCTAGGTGTTCTTCGGTGTAGTATAAATCACAGTTTCACAGTTTGGGGGGGGGGGGGGGGATTGAAATCAAAACTGTTATGATGAGATAAAACATTAACATCGAGCAGCACAATCAAAAGGGAGGGTAACTTTGCTCTATGGGTAAGATATTTCTTGGAATCAAATTCGGCTGTGTTGCGGCATCGAAGCCGTATTGGTACGAGTGGTTACTTTTGCCTTCTGAGTTCGTTCCTTGGTTGACATGCGCACTCCTCAAAAAGACACATATCAGTATATAAAGGACGGAAGGTAAGGCACATGGGCGTCAATCTGGGGGGGGGGGGGGACGTCTCCCCCACATTTTGAGGATGCCTCCATGGCTTTCATTTTCCACACAGTTATTTTTTTTGGCACGAGGTTATGATTCCCCCCCACCCCCCTCCCACTTACTTTGGTCAAGTCCCCCACGTATGATGTGGATGACCCGCATGGTGAGCAGTGTAAGAACCATAAAAATAATTAAAATAATTCATAAATACGCACATAATGGTTGAACAGAAGAGAAGCGGCATGGCAACTCAGTCTCTTTACCATGTCTTACTATAGTTTACACATGAGCGGTGTGGATTGCTTAGATATACTGGTTTTTCATTCCATCATTCAACCACGCTTGTTTTCAATTGATAATTTTTTTTAAAGACTGCGAAGATGTCGCTGATAATCGTTTTAACAGCTGCCGTGAATTGTCAATAATTCACTCACCGGTTTTCCAAATCGCTGCTATGGCTCGTTAATATCTAAATGGCCAGGGTTAACTCAGGTACCTCGTTCGAGAGGTTGATGTTATTTTTTTATCAGTACAAAACAACAGAGATAGTTCTCCTCTGATCTTCCCAAATAGCCTCGTCAAAATTGTGTGTTTATCTATAGTCAAAAAGTTACGTTCATTTTGCTGCCTTCAGCTCGAGCTATATGCCCGCAAACACAATTTAAACCCCTCCCCAAACCGGGGGTTACCAAAGACGTACAGTGGCACGGGTACTTCGACTGAACCCACTTCTTTCTTAGCGAGGGGGGCCAATTTTAGCCGGCCTTAAAAGGTCCAAGGGGCTTCAATGTAGGACGGGAGCCACATACACTGTGAACGATTTACTGTAGAATTGCAGCCGGAAGGTTGCCTGCAGTTACTGGAAAATTGAGTTGCACTATACACGTAAATTGTCCTCAAGTGACAGGAATTAAAAATAAATAAACACATACAAACATTAAAGTGCTGTCCGCTACGAGGGAAATTCCTCAAAAGGTAAGCCGAAGCCCATTGATTCGCCACAAAACTTAGCCATTTCACCAAAGCTGAGGAGAATGTTAATGATAACCCATTGGTTAGTGTTGTCATGTAGAAAAAGAAAACGGGACTAGTCATAATGGCATGATAACAGTATACAGGTGAGACAAAACGTACGAACAAAATTCTCCTCTGTTCCATTCGTCAGAGAAATAAAATTTTACTTCACCTCTTCTAATTAGATTCGTGATTAGGACAAGGATGTCACATCGTTTAACTTTCCAAGCATTATTTGGACACGGAGGGAAAAACGAATTTACTCAGCTGAACTCATAATGGCTACAACTGTTTATAGACTTGAATTACATTCACTTTTATCCTTACTCGAATTTTCTAACTTTTACAAGTAATTAATATCGTTCGTGGTGGCAGCTTGTTTCTGTCGTTTCATGTAACTAGGGGCGCTATTCAGCGTTTGGGAGTTAATAGCCCGACCCAGTGATTAGATTTTTTGGAATAGATTGGCCACGCCTACGTGTTGACAGAGTCTGGTTGCAACATACCGTTTAAAAGTGTCGTAAAACCTTATAGTCAGTCTAATGTAACAAGGAAATGTTACATTCTCGTGAGTTTTACACGGAGTTGAAGATAAGATAGCAAAGTGGGGAGAGCAAGGGTATTTATTCCCGCCTTCCTTCTCCATCCCGCACCGTCCCCCCCTCTCTCCTCCCCTCCTTCACGTCTGCATGATAGTTAAGACCGTGAAAGTGCTTTGGCTCGCCGTTACTACAAGCTCTCTCGCCGTTGATTTCGAGTGTTGGAGCAGGTCGGTTCCGAATAGAAACAAAAATGTGTAGGGTGTTGTAGGCTTATACCGTATGCATTTCTATGGGAAGCCCATGCCCTTAATAAGAGTTGCATCTACGCTTAACCAACTTTTTCATTGATTCAGTAAGCATGCTCACTGAAAGAGGAATCCTGATTTTTAATCGAAATCGATTTGCAAGATTCACTGTCGATATGCGCATGCGCTGTGTTGGACTGCGTGTGATGATTTACACTAGATGAAGAAGAGTTTCTCCTTGTGTGTTGTTGGGATTCATGTGTCCTTTTGGTATCTCTCATGGCGAGTTCTATATAATTTGTTAGCCCCCCCTCCCCCCTTTTCGGAGGAGCAGACGAGCAAGTCTATCCATGCGGCAGTTTGGTTTCATTTCGCAAGTGAGGGTACGTTCTGGCTGCTGGGTAGCAATACATGCGGAGCAAACGGGTGTTGTGATGATAATGTGGATTGGCTGTTCCCATACAATTCGACACAGCTTCATTTTGGTTCTGTTGAGCATTGTAGAGCTCGTGCCTAAGGGCGATCAATTCTACACCGGGAAGGTTTCGATTTCCCATTGATCAAATGTATGACCCAACCTTTTTATGCACGTAGAAGTGGCAAGGGCTGTATAGGACGCACGACACACAGACGGACGAACAGACAAAATACAAGGCTTGCGTTGCTCAATCGCAGGTGAAAACACGTATTCCCAATGAACATCGACAGTCTTTGTGTTAG
Organism: Sclerodactyla briareus; assembly: GCA_026419785.1. Classification (NCBI taxonomy): domain Eukaryota; kingdom Metazoa; phylum Echinodermata; class Holothuroidea; order Dendrochirotida; family Sclerodactylidae; genus Sclerodactyla; species Sclerodactyla briareus. The sequence goes on along the minus strand of JAODTK010004965.1, from coordinate 31,761 downwards.
ACTCCCGATACCAACGAGCCATCGGTCTACTGTGGCCATTCATATAAGTTGCCGGGTATGTCAGTCACGTGGGAGACCAAAATGATTGACGGTCGAGAATCCTCAATCTCCTACATATTTCTCACTTTATTCTACGAGGTCGTGAATGCTTGCAGCTGGCCTGGATTGTGACGTAAGCTCCCAGCGGAATATCTCACTTCGCTGCATTTGTTTTATGCCTAGGTCGTCTGACGGCAATGGAGAGGGGGTGGGTCAACTTCTTCGGCGGAATTTGTTGGGAGGGCTCTGCGTGGAAGCGATTTTATCCTCGATAAACGAAGAAGGGGTGGATACCAATGCAAGTCCAATGTGAGTTACGCTGAAACTCACAACAGACACCTTTTAACTCATTAAAATTACGAGATGTTTCTGATCACCTAACGCGAGGGCTTCCGGGGCGGCTTGCAAACAAATGGAACGCCAACAGTTAACATAATGATCAGGTAAATAAGTGACGACTTTTCTTAAGTTCTAACATAGCATAAATTCGAGATACGCACGGAGGACATCGCAGAACGTAGGTTGAGCTGCATCCGCTAGCTTGCGCCGTAGACGGACATGGTACGTTTCGATCCAAGTCCAAGCATGAAGTCACTCGTACGCTCCACGTGCATCGTTCTTCTAATGTGCAGAGTAAGGGAACGCATCTTATCGTTTTTTGTTGCGCAAACCTACGACATAAGTACACCGGGTAATATTGAAGCAATCATCACGGATCCAGTCATTATTTAACTCCCAGCGGTCGAAGCAAGGGGGGGGGGGTTTGGAGGTATTGTCTTTTTTGTTGAAGTTTTAGAAACATACTATCGTCTATTTTAACGTTGCCTTGTCCCCAGTTTTGCAAGGTGTGGCCGTCCTAACCACAATCTATTTGTCATCCCCCCCGCTAAGTTTTGGTCAATCCGACAAAGGTCAATGTATACCGACGTCTACAACTTCTAGGGGGTTTGGTTGCTTTGTCACGCTCTTAAGCATCAGGTTAACATTACCTGGACTGTGTATTTCTGCTCCAGAACTCAAACTGGGTCAAATTCTAACTTTCAAGAATCTCCATCTTGAGCTATCTGTTAATTGAAGCAAGAACGAAACGATCGTGTCCACAACATCTTAAAAAGCGGGAGAGCGTTGTCGGATAACTCCTGTCAACGATTGATTCGGTTTACCAGTGCCTTTCGAGTTGAAATTAGATCATGGTGCGTTCTTTCGAAGGGGACTTTGCGTTATTTCAGGAGATGAATACAAAAAAAGTACGTGCTTCAAAGGTGATGTGAAGCAATAACGAAATCCCTAGGGTCTGTCGCTCTATGGTATCTCGGTATATATAGGTCCGAAGAACGCCGGCATCAGTGTGAAGGGGACTCACGTATCCCTCCATGAGCAGAACCATAGTAGGCAGCTCGTCCCCAAAGGCAGTGCGCAGGTTCAGAATTCCTGTCCAAAGCAAGGGCGATCCCTAAACTACCACACTAAGCAATTGTTCATACGGAGGGTGCCACCTATTTTCTACGGCACTGATCAGCAAATGTGGGTCGCATTGCATATCGGGGGGGGGGACGAGTCTAACTTGGTATACGCATACAGTAGCTGGTTTAGTATCACACTAATATAGGTCGAATAATTGGGTAATTAGGCACAGAGAACTTTGGCGTTCGTTTCAAATATAATACTTGTATTTATTACAGTGAAGATAAGCAAGTTCGTGATCGGGGATGGAAAGGTTGCTAATTTGATATTGATCTTAGGCAAACCAGCTCTCCCACGTGGATGATCGTAACATTTCATCCGGAAAAACCAGAATAAATAAAAAGGTAAATACAGGGGCTCGGTACTCAAAGCTTTTCAAAAAGTTGATACGAAGGGAAGTCGGAAGACATGCATTGTAACTGTTAGCTGTTAATGGTGTTAACAAAGTAAAAGCCATCCAGCATTTCACATCTCCAAACATATCGGAATCATTACAGAAATTTAGACAAATTTGGCCCAAAAGTTTTCGTGCCCATAACACTATCTGTGAATTTTCACTGTTTCAAATATGAACATTTTCAATCATTTCGAGGTCTGAATATCTCATAAAATATTATAAAATAAAACGATTTTTCTTAGGAAATGTTGTCTCACAACCTAGTAATTTCTATAATATGCACCGGAAAATCAAGGGGAAATTTATGTTTTGTGACGTTTGACATGTCCCCAAAAATGGAGGAAAAATATTCAGTCATTCGAATCTCTTAATATCTTTTGTTGTTTTTCAAAATGTTTAAAAGACGTGGCCGCCACAATAACGTTTCCACTCTTACTATAGACAGTTTGTAGTGAATTTTGTGGTCTGGCCAGAGTACTGAGGAGTCCCTTCTGTCTTAAAAACAACCACCAGGTCCTTTCCTTCCGAAGACCTTGTGCATGAAAGATGATAGTGAAGGAAGAAATGGCGCGTTAAACACCAGTTCTTGGCTTGTTCCCCGAAAAAAATGTTTGGTGCACCATCTTTAACTTGTCGATTGAAAGGGCATGTACATGTAATCACATCAATATAATTGGGTACCCTGTTAATATCCCATAAACACTCTAAAAAATGCTTGAACAAGACCCAGAACACTTCAATGCCGCAACCTTTATAAGTCAAATGGCATTTGGAGTAGGTTTCATTTACTGTTATCTGTCAGTATCCCACGCTCAAATCGGGTTTGGTGGAGAATGCAAGGCCTATCGTGAAACAATGTAAGCAAGCAACACATTTTATGATCGGGGCGGGATGGTTTTGCTGGGCCTTTCCGCGGAAACAATTTGAGCAGGTCGCCATAGAAAAACGTTCGCTGCCGCCTGCCCCAAAAACGCTACGACCGGCAGGCAATACATTCGTTCGATTATTCTCCGTTATGTTTCAACGGCCCCGTTTCCATTGACATTAGAATTGATCGGCTCACTCTTTTAGAGCTTCGAGGCTTCGTCACCTATCTTGAAGACTACTTCTCTATTGAGCTCATTTGTAATTTCAAAATTGGAAATATACTTTAGTTGGATGGCGAATACACTCACAAACAACAAGAATATAAAAATGGATTCACTCATGCTTGATACACCTCAATAAATTCAGCGAATTCGAGAAAAAAAAAAACGTGGTTATCTGAATGGTAGTAGTTAGTAGTTTTTTTATTCAATTAATTAGTGCTCTAGACTGACTCTTTTCTCAGGCCGATGCTGGGTTGCCATACAACCCGAGGAAGGGCTGGTAGGAAGTTACGCAGAAATACATAACACAGATTTTTAGGAGAGGCTAAATGGAGCTGTTTTTAGACCTGGAAAGCGTTTGATTATTTGATCATGATATTTTGATGGAGAAGTTGGAAGAAGAAGTTGGAAATTGTCTCAGTCTCCCTTTTACTTTGCTCGGTCAAGTCTTACTTGTTGAAGAGAGAAGTATATGTTATCAAAATTTGGGGGCGGGTAACTGCCTCCTCTTGTATGGAAAAGAGTCAATAACAGTGTCCCACAAGGATCAATTTTTGGGCCACTATTATTCTTGATCTATAGTGATGATCTGAGCCTGTTCCTAACCACTGTAGATCTGACAGTACTCAATGAACCACCACCTCGCATGTCTCGGTAATTGAACATTGAGCCAAAAATGCCAGGCAAAGATTGGTGAAAAATAATAAAATGGCGGTCAACACTTGTAAAACTAAATCAATGTTAATACGCTCCAAGCAGCGGTATGATAGTTTTCAAGAACAGAAGAGTTTGTCTGTAAAATGAACAATATTATTTTGGGTCAATTCAAACCCAGAAAAAACTTTAGGCGTCCCAGAATAGACTGCCTTTCAAACCTGGAAAGCACAAATCGATTATATTTGTACACGATAAGTACTAGATTGACTCTCTTGGCGGAGGATAAACAGTATATTGATACAATCGCATGTATACTTAGTAGGATGGATATATCCCCCCAATATTTGTTATTGTTGTTTAGTATGGGAAATACTCTGGCCAGAAATCTTGATAGATTGCAAAATTAGCAAAGGAGCGCCGCAGAATTATTCTAAATTTCCTCATTTGAGGATAGCTCAATTGAATTATTCACAAACTAGGCTGGAATACCTTTGAAACATGTTCTGTAATCTACAATAGCGTATCAGTCGATAACGAAAATTTGGGCCCTGGGTACTTGGCAACGATGTGTCAACCCCCAGTTGTTAATATTTCACGATCATAATCTAAGATCCTCTTCACAGAACCTGCCTCACTGGTGGTCACACGATTTTTATAATACCGTTTCTCGAAATCGCCACAATAATGAACAAACTGGATCAGGAGTCTCAGATGGCAGAAGTATAACCATGTTTAACATTTCCTCTCTGCTAGTAGCTAAATGTATTTTTCTATATTGAAGTCCACGCAGTTTCACCTTGATCTCGCTTTTACCATATATTTGAATTGCACGTTTAGTCATAAACGATCCGGGTAATTTTATATTTCCTATTTTAATTACATTTTCATTACTGCTAGATATCTCTTATTTCTCGTCTCATTATTTGAAGCTGTTATTTCAGTAATTTCCATATGGTACATCATTTTTTTGTTATTTCACTGTTTATATGTGGGGGGGGGGGGGGGGGGGCGGAGAGGGCCTCATGGAAAATTAGCTCCTGCTGAAATGCGTTTGGTTACAACCCTCTTGAAATAAAGTTTATAAATAATAATAATATAATGATAATAATATTAAGATCCTGGGGACCTCGAACCACGTGAAAAGGGGTAAGTATTGCATGTTCCCTACCCTTTCCAGTCCTCGTACTCGTTCGACTTCCCAGATAGCCTTATGATACTGCGTATGGCCTTTCGGTCTCCCGATCCTTCCATTTCCTTTCTATTTTGGCAGGGTTGTCGTATTAACAAATCTGTTGATTGCTTACACAAGCGCCTGTGAGACTTCGTTTCGCTTGCTGTTGAACCGAATTATGGATGGGAGTAGATGGGGCGCAGGTGCATGCACGTTGATTACCAATCAACATTTTTATCGTTTTACTCATCACGGGAAAACGGGGGGCATCTTCGGTTTGGAAAATTCTCTACTGCTATATTCTGGAACTGTTCAGACCACCCCCAGCCCAGTTTGGGGTCATACGTTGATGACTATTCTTTTTAGTTCCCGATTTGCGAATGAATCAGATTTTTTGAAACTCGTTAGCGGAGGTACTAACAAGCCGCAATACGTTTGCGCAGAGCTAAAACAGTGGCTCGATTCATCTTAGGCTTCAGATCTTGATAATCTGAAGACCGCAAGCATGTGGTTGTGAAAAGTAATCCGAAATTAAATCTTCACAGTAACACTACCATGTCTAATTGGCATGAGCATATACGGACAGAAAGGCCCCATGTTGTTGTGCGTTCGGTCATCTAAGGTGAAGACAAACTCCACAGACACTTTTGTATATATCTGGAGAGAGAGTTTTTATTTTTCATCTTACACATACCTATTTGAACTTGATACATGCTTTTGTCTTCGGAATTGGTGAGATACCCACCAGTTTATTACATGGTTGAGTTAATGGACTAAACTGAATTGAACTGAAGGTCATGACGATTACATATTTTGAATTTTTTGCCCTGCAGAAATTGGCTGGCTCTCCATTCACAGACAGCCTTCTCCCAGTGACAGTTGCTTTTAGTAGAAATATAATCCAGTACATGGCAAGCATTTAGTCCAATCCTCATATACCTTCATTCGAATTGAAAGGCATTGGCTTTTGCCCGCAAAATCATTTTCTGTCTGTGGTGAGTAATATCTGCGGTAATCCTCTTGATGATGAACGCATACATATTGAAACTATTTAAACCTTGAGGGGTGGTCTGGTTACCTATTCGTCCCTGCATGCTTAGGTCATGTTAGTAAAAAACAAACCCACTTTCCATTTTATTCCCTTCTTCCCCGGATATAGTGCCACTGGATTGGCTCAATATTCCCCAGGACACATGTGGTCATCGCATGGGACTGGAACGTTTGTTCAGGACGATGACGGTCTCATAACAAGCCGCTGTTTGGGATAATAAACGTGGTTAGCCATGGTACGGAAAGGGCGGCATTGTTTGAAATCCGCGAGGGCTTACGGAATCGGCGGGCTGGTCTACCATGTTCTGACAGGTTGACTGATCTGTATTTACGACCTTTGGCCTACCACAACCGTGCCCCTGCGCATACGAACTCCCCGAAAAGTCGATACGAGCACCACAGTCAGGAAAACTACCGGGGGAAACACGATTCATAATCAATTGGCTACATCCACCTTACTCATGCATATCAACTTCACTATGATGACAGGCCTTGGTGTGCTAACTTGACATTGGCCAAGACTAGCCGGCCAATATCTCACTAAACTGACATGCTTGTAGGGAATGAGCCGCAGCCACCCCCTTAATAGGCCGGTTCTGACGGATACCAAAATTCTCGTGAACGTAAATTTACATAATCATTATAAGCATGTACCACCCACCCCCGTCTTCGGTCTTCCAGTTTTTTGCGCGACAAAGGACTCACTGATATCCTTGCCTTTTTCTTCCTTTTGCCCAATTTCCACTTTAAAATGAGTCATTATTGAAGTATTCCGTAGTCTCTCTGTTGTTACTACTTTCTATTTAGACTCGCATCACATCGTGTCACTTTATCTTAGCCTGTATTGTTGCATTATTGATATCGATTGGCTGTGATAATCATCTGGGTCGCGGGCATGTTTTTTTGAGAGAGTCGCATTATCCTTTTACATTTTGGGTCGGAGAAGTCCGAAGACTCAACCGTTGAAACTCTAGAAAGCTTGGCCTGATCAGACGACATTTAGTAGTGCTTTGGGTTACCAAAAAAATATTCTTCATGACGACCTGTCTCTGTGAAGGCTGTGCTATTTTTGGTGATACAGTTATAAAACGGATGGACCCCTATGAAACCCTCGACTTGTTATTGACCCAGCAGTCTTGCGTACCATACGGTGGATATAGTGATATGCATATCCTGTAAGCGATAGCTGTCCTTCCCATCTTTACCGAATTATCACAGAGACGGGTCACAGTGGGCAACCCATCGATTCAGGTCGACTTTGGGTCTCGCCGAACCATCACTGGAGTACTGCTTTCACGGACACGGCAATACTATGTCCAATGGTTGACCTCCTTCCGAGTCCTTTCTCTGACGACGGCGAGTTATTCACACGCACAGAGGTATGTGTGGATTCTATACTCGATTTGCAGTAAGTCTACATGAGGCGAGGTTGAGAAAAGGATCTCACCACACGGGGTCCCGATCTTCCCAAATCCCCCAACTCACGACCGCAATCTGAAGTTTAGGGCCATGGATTGATCGAATTGGGAAGTTTCAGCCTGTACAACCTAATTTCGAATTGCATTTGACTATTCCAACAGTTCTGTGTGTCTAATGTATTTATGCAGAGATGCCGTCCTGGGATTTTGGTTGAATCGCTGTCATTCGCCGTATCAACAGACGTCTGTATATGTGGTGTGTTCCGAACGCGGAATCATACCAAAGTAAAAATAGGCCACATCACAATACCAGTGTTTACTCGAATCTACTTGAAAGGGTTCATAATCTGAATGTCCTAATTTTCCTCGTTTGATTGCCAGTGTTTACAGACTAAACAAAAAAAAAAGAACAACAGAAAAAAAATCATATGCCATATTTGTTACAATCCTGGCTAATAATTTTTCTCTTCCGAATTTTCTGAAGAGCCCGAATTTGGATGTTATTGAACGAACGTACGTCGCTTTTTCCGGACCGGATATCTAGTGTTCAACATATTTGTTGAACTCAACTCCTTCTCTACGTAGACCGTCTTGTCTTTCACCCGATCTGTTTCTGTGAGGAGACTGAAGTTCCCCTCAGACAAGTTGTGCAAAAAAACAAATGTTTATGTGTTGCTAGGTCGCAGGGACACACACACATACCGTTACTATTACAGTTGATATTTTTATACCATTTTGCTTCTGAAGTCGGTGTGCCGTCTACGTTCACACTGTTTGTGTCAAATCGTGTTTATAAAACCTGTAATAAGGGATTAGAATAATGAGACTTGAGCATGTTGAAGGTTGCTAACGTTTTTTGGCCAATATTATGTAATTCAATATACAGGTCAGCGATTGCTCGCCCGACACTACTTCTTCCCCAAGCCAACACATATGCGCGAAGGTCCATACCGTATTCGATCTGATGGTTCATCCCACCATGCAACATTTCATCACCTTTGTCACATCGCATTATGCAGTACAATTCAGAAAGTCAAGCGTTGTGTTCCGATTTTTGACCGGCTCGCCTACACCACTTCCGTTTGGATAATTCGGCAGAACAGACCGTGGGTACATTATCAAGGACTCATCACTATCTCAGCCATGGGCTTTATATAATAATCCGTTGAGCTTGGAGCGGCCACCGTGCACCTCCCCCAGACTATCCGTGGGTAATTATTGATGTCCAGGAGACTCTTCTGAACAATATTGTACCATGTTACAGTCGAAAATGTTAGGTTCGTTGCTGTCCGGAATTGTTGGTCTTTATACCTTTATTCTGGGCAAGGTATCCAGTCCGAACAAGAGCATTATTAAGCTCATCGGTCCCGGAGGGCCAAATGAGAAAATTGTAGTCCACTTTCGCCATTTTCACTATATTTACTGTTGCTGGTTTTCATAGCAACGTTACTATGGTAACCATAGTGGTAGTTAGGTACCATCCGCTGAGGGGTACCCTTGGTGGGGTAGCCGTGGGTGCCGGGTGATCCGCAATGAGGTGCACGTGCCGAAAAAATGTCCGTTTTTGTGTGTGCTTGTATATGTGTGCGTGGGTGCGCTTTTTGCGTGTCGTCAGATTTTTCAATCTTTTTTCGCAATAGCTCCATTTTGGAATGGCTGAACAAGTCCAAATTTTTGCTCACACTGCATACGTCCCAAACACATATCGTTTTCTCAGAATTAGGTGGAAGCTATCAAAATTGTGGATTTAGAGGGCAAAAAATGAATTTTTGTGCAATTTCCTCATTTTCGAATTTTTCAACATATTTTCCCAGATATTCGCTGATTTTGAGGGCTGAATGATTTGAGCAAGTAAAAGGCACAAATTTACAAAACTTTTCCCATCAATCATCGAAAATTACCAAAGATGTGGATTTTAGGGGGGAAAAATGGATTTGGGCCAAATTTTGGGAATTTTCGAAAATCTGTTCTGTTTTTCAGTAATACTCAGAACTTGGGAGGACTGATGATTCCAAATTTTAGCACAAGGTACAGGGTATCACACAAAGGGTTTTCATGCACAGCAATTTATGCTTAATATACTGAATTTCTATGAATATGAATGAGCAGTTCGCCAGACTTATATTGATAAATTTTGTCTCTTTGTAACTCGCAAAAATGCCAGCAGTAGAAACACTGATAGTTCCACATTTGCCGATGATGATTCCGCAACGCTGGGATTGCGCTTGTTATTGTATTGGCTGGCACTGATCCGTCACCAGATTGACGATTTTGATAATTGTGAACATACCCTTATCTTAATATGAAATGAGCGAATTTTGCAGGTTATTAATCATTAATGATTTGGTATGTACATGATGCAACGTTCGAAGTGAGCGTGTCCTTCCGTGTAATCAGGTGCGATGATGCATATTTTTCAATGAAATGTCAGAAGTTTACCTATTTATACATAATCAACATAAATACCACCAATTGATCCGCTTTAATTCCGTTTTTAGCGCGGGGAACTAGTTTTTTAAAAAAAAGAGTGTCAAAAAGAAGAAAACAACTCAGAATATTATTTTCCTTGTTTATTTTAATAATGATATTATTATTTTTATGATTTTATTACCTTACTAGTATTATTATTATTATTATTTTATTATTATTATTATTATTATTATTATTATTGTTTTTCATTAAGTTTAGTAGAAAAGTCCGATAAAAGACCCTGAAGCCATAACCCCCAAAATCCTTCCACTTCTTGAGAATAAATCAAGGCTATTCTTAAAGGCATTCACTAAAGTGCATACAAAACACATCTCAGGAAAAGACATTCCACTCATCAATAAATATTTGAGAAATAATTCCGATTGTACAATTTACATCGTTTACGCGAAGCTTGATGCATTGACCCCTATAACTTTGGAAAACTAAAAAATAGTCAAGAAGTAATATAATAAATGTATTACTAGTATAGAAGTCGCAGTAGAAGTAGAGGTAGGATTAAGAAGCATAAGTAGAAGTAGTAGTAGTAAGTAGTAGTAGTAAGTAGTAGTAGTAAGTAGTATTAGTATTAGTAGTAAGTAGTAGTAAGTAGTAGTAGTCCCTACCGACAATCTCTTCATTTGATTCATTGCAGACATTCGAGGGGACTTCGATGGGAATACTGTCACTCACTCGCCGCATGGTTTGAGGCAGGCCAATCGTAGCGCGTTACCTCCGCATCAACCCGGTCACTGGAAAAATCACATCACCCTTCTGTATTTCGACTTGCTGGGATTTACAGTCAATAAGTCACTTGGCTCGCGAATTTGCAGCCCAAGATGCCGAGTCGAAGACTTTCGAGTTTGCTGACAGGAAGCCCGTTTATCCTTTTTTTTTTTCTATTTCGGGGGGTGGGGGGGGGGGGGGGGGGGGGAGGGTTATAAGTCGAGCGTTGAGCTCTGCAGGAAATATTCCCATGGCTAGTCTCTATAAATTTTCGACATTAACAATTAAGCCAAATATCAGTCGACGTCCATCAGACGGATAATTAAAATTTCAATCATCAAAATACTATTACGGTTCCATCTAGTCCCACTATGCGATTTTTATCCCGGGCTGTCACAAAAAATAAAGAAAATAATGGGGGTGTTGGTAAATAACATTCGTTATCAACACTCCAGCCAATTTCAACCTGAACCACTTGTGTTATTTAGGCATCCCATCATAAACTATTGGTGACTTTTGTTTAGTTTTACATTCATGCCCCCCGAGATTCCCGGAAAAGTCACACAAGTCTTACAAATATGCCATGTCCTCAATCCGTTAGATCATGGCCGTAACACTTAGGAGGGAGGGGGTGTATCCTGCATCGGGGGTGGTTGGTAGTAGCGAGTCGGGCTCGTCACCGATATGGCAGGGTGGTTTGTTTCCCATCAATATTTATTGACAACACAATTCAGATTTATTTACATTTTCCTGCGGACAATCTTGAGAACTGATTGTTCTTTGCTCATCTTGGCCAAACTTCCGCGCATTCCATTATTATCCTTTATACCGTTGTTGTAAATTATACAGCGAACTCCCGCTTCCTCAACATGTTAGAGCTCGTTCAGACACAAAGCACTGTGAATAACTCATCGCAAGAGGCAAATCCTTCTCTAAATTAGGCAGAACATTCGCCAAACATTTCTGACCTTTATTGGCGGAGATTGATGCCCATTTATTTCCCAGCAAATCCAGAAGCTAATACGTTTTCATGAGCCCCCAAACTGGGCACCGGTCCTGAAAGTCTCTCTGCCTCGAAAAGAATAATGCAACAATGTGTGTACCGAAAATAGTTCGAACTCACGCTTCCAATGTGAACTGCTATGAAAATAGCTGGTGCATTAGCTGAATCCCACCCCCAGAAAACAACAAAATCACTAGAACACAAAAGTGGGCGGGCAATGTTGATGACTGCTGCGATCAGACCGAGTCGTGGTCCTTGAGGCTGTTTTGTGGCGTCCATGTGACTTTTTAGTGAATTATTAGAAACCCTAGCTAGCGCTTCTACGGGTCAACATATTTGTGTTCCTGCCTATCAAATTTGGTATTATTGTGGTTTAATTAACGTGAGACCGGATTAACCATCGTTCTTTCGATGTGGCACCCATATAGGAGTGAGATTGACGGTCAACCCAGTCAATCTCTTTTTTTTGTTTTGAAGTCCATTCCTTCCAATCTGTCTGAGAAGTCTGCGCTGCCCACTGATCCATGCAGTTGTCTTATTTATACCTCTAATATCCACATGCCAAGGACATTTAATTTCCTTTCGACCGTCTAACACCCCTACTTTAAGTCATTTGTGTTTATTCTTCGCACTCGTTGAACGATCGCTGGTGAATAGTCCATGCTGAGCAACAATCCCCAAACGCATCATAAATGAATAGTAAATCAAATATAGAATGAATTACCTTGAATCAATCGAATATTGAAATAGTTTAATGATTAATTAATTCCGAAAATGACATACGAATCAATAATAAAAAGCAAACAAAATAATGCAATCGTAATGATATTTTACTCAACAGGTTGATGTTCAAATCAAGAACTAATATAACAACTCAAATCTATTGCAAAAAACCTGATATCAATGAACCGTTCAAAACACTTAGTAATGCACAACATATAGGGATCACAATGAATTGTTGATCAAATGCCTTAAATTGCCATCTTGATATTTTCGTCTCATATAGTCCTAACTGTTTTTTGGTATAAATTTGTAGCATCTTACAACATTGTACGAAATCAACTTTCAATGTTAATCGGTTTCCCCCCACCTGTGAGAATAACTCATTCACGTGGATGTATTCAAATTACGTGAGTCGTAGTCTCCTTGAATGGAATAGTTCCCTAAGATGACCAGGACCCGGCCGTTAACACGGTAAATAAGCATTGATACGGCTTCTTTTGCCATTAATTAATTGACATATTTCCAAACATATGTTAATAGACTAGAAGGTGCAACTCCGCTTCGCGATCCTCCTTCTGAGCTTTTTGTGCTAACGCATGTACCCACATAGTACTGCTGGTAGTTGTTTCGATGACGTGTGCTTCTTAAAAGTGTTATTCCACCTTAAATATCTACATGGTCTACATGAACATACGAGAAACGTTGGGTAAATATCCACGCTCGGCATTCCTCCTAGAAATGAACTCCACATGTTCCGCTGTTGTTCATCTGAACAGAAAGTTTTTCATAACTCACCAATTCTGACAACTGTCTGTCGGGGTCCTATCAACATATTTTTTGTTCCACTTGTATTCATCACCGATCATTCCTCTTACACTTTTCGACTATAGCCCACCTGTTGGACTTTGTCACTTTGTCATTCATCCATTTAATTTTTGTTATGGTTTTGCCAATTACACGGAATTATTTTTAATTCAATCATATCACACATACTTATTTCAACTGAGACAACAATTCATTGAAATATTCTATAAGATAACGTTTACCGAGCTAGAATAGATCCACGAACGTCCATATCGAGACCCCAACTCATAGATGAGAACATTAGAAAGCCTCCCATAAATCTGGAAATACTATACAATAGCCTGCAATGCTTTCAATCTATTCAATCAGTGATCTTTAGAGAGATTACCCGTGATTACGGACCCGGAGAATGTCACGTCAAGGTGATTATTCTCGATAATGTTGTAATCGGAGTGTCGGGCACGTGCTTTTAACATTCCAAGATAACTCTGATGAATAGATATTGGCTGATAATTCGAAACGTCCAGCTGAAGCCCATCCTAAATCTTGAGTGACCCTTGTTTGAGTCCACTTAGATGGAACACATCATGGGGATGCATAAATTGCTGATATTGGTGACAGTTTGGAATGATATGTGGATTTGGCCCTTAGTATATATTCACCTAATTCTTCGAGGCCAGTTGCTTCCTGTGTCCAGAGCAACTTAATGAAATATAATGCCAGAATCTGTATCCGAAGGAAGTCAAAACGCTTTACTTTAGAGAACTTATTCATTATATCATTTCGGTAATTAATATCTCATCAATTGATATTTCATACAGTCCCGTCTATCTGATCCTATATCTGTAGGTTCTACACACTTGCTGATACAGTGTGGAAAACCTCGTTGAATGCATTGATATCGTTGAATTTCATGCCAGTACCATTTTGAATTGACCATCTCGGGAAGCTTCAAATTATAAGCATCATGAAGTATTCCAGCATTGGTATTTGTTTTTAATTTCGATGGTTGGTCAGGATAATCATAAAATAGCGCGATGGTTATTACCGATCATCGACAATGAAGCTAACATATTTTCAGTGAACATGAACAAAGTTGCACTATGATTTTTCAATTCTCCTTGGCAGTTTATATCACACAGTCTTATAACCGTTTTACAACAGATTCACCAACTTACCATTGACCACGGAATACCAAAGATCGGAAAGAACGAACTCTTGAACATATGTCCACATAAAAGACAAGAACCATCATTTTTTCGACTTTAACTAAAAACCAAGTGTATTCTTTCGTTTTACTGAATAACGATTACAAAAGTGGATCAATGGAATGAAGCTAAAAAATAGGCTGAATTCATTCAGCTTTACAAAAGTTGATTAAGGGAATGAAGTAAAAGTAGCTGATTCATTACTCAAACGTCAACGGGGGAAAGAAAAGAAGGAATAGGACCCTGAAAATCGATACGACAAAAGACGAATACTATATCCATTCCTGTGACCATTATGTCCCGACACACAAAACAAAACAAAAAACAGTCGAACCAGGCAAATTGTTATTGTCGTGTGAATACAGAGATAGTGACGTCGGTAGAGATATAGAGAAGCGTCGGCGACGTTTCATGACGTGCAGTGTTTCATCAGGTATGGGGAGAGGAAGGTTGTCTCTTCAAATGAAAATGTAATAGTAGTATGCATATATGCAAAAACAGCGTTGTCTTCGGAGACGTTCGGTTTACTGTATGTCGTAGCCAAAACAATGCAGAAGTGCGCAGTTATCCGGGCACGCACAATATTGAGAAGAGTAAAAAATATGGGGAATCGCTGCCATTGACCAATATGGAAAGCATTGGTATCCATGGAAGTTTTTATTTGTTAAATTAATGACCTAAATGGGATTGTTGGAACATCCATCAGTCTATCCTGTGGATCCACTTCTCAATGAGTGAATATACTGAGAGCCTATTCACGAACGAAAGACGTAGACCAAATCAGTGGGGTGAGGCTAATACTCAGACCACAGATACAAACTAAACATAACATCATACTATATAGTATCGAAGGGAATACCAAAATGACAAGACGTACGGCGATTAACTGAAGAGATAATTAAAATCATGCTTGGACGCTGAGGGCTATGCGATTCACCTACTCTTATCGAGCTGATAATTAGGCAAAAAGATCAGTAGGAATGTCGATATCGCAAAACCTAATAAATCAGTTTGCGGTAATCTTGGCAGACTTTATGGATGTAGTTAAATATTTCTTTGAAATGTCTCTTTCCATTTAGCACTAAACTAACGTAACCAAATTTGTTTTTTGTCACTTTCTAACCTTTTCAAAGAGAAGAACGTCTCGAGATTGATAAAAAAAATCTGCTTTGACAAAAGAACGTAAATAGTGTCCACCTCTGTTATATCCGATTTTACAGAAAGCATTTGTATATAGTGTTGATTCTCCCTCTAACAGCTGTTTGAAAAAAAAATGGAGTTTCGTAGCACAATTGAGCTCTACGTTATAAACTTTTGACATCTCGCAAATCTAGTAATTTCCTATGAGAAATAGAAGATAGAAGAAACAGCGTGACATATCTCCTTTGCCTGGTTTTGGTCCATCTAATTAGTAATTTGGCTCTGACCCAGCTAGAGCACTACTCGGGATATCTGGATGGAATTATAGAACCTGTGTGATTTTTGAAGTATTATTAGCAATTTCCTCTGCCTCCATGTCAACATGCATGGATCTGCCGTCTCGTTCATATATTGTTGTCAGATAATTTCACAAGTGTAATGTACATATAACCCACATAGACCTACTTTCAAATAGTCATATGGCTTCGAGGTTGATACGTGTTTCCTTCTCTTCTCTTGTTTTGGTAGATGGGGTAGTGAATTTATTCTCTTTCTCGGAGGACAGTTGAGTTGGAAAAAAAAATCGGCGTTTTGACCATACCTTTATTGAATCCGCCACCTTCTCCTGGGTTTGAAAAAACAAAAAACATGGAGGCATGGCTGCAAAGTATATGCACGGGTTGTGAGTTACGAACGCGTGGAGACTGTATCATGTTGTCAACATGAATTGTTGAAATGACAGAAAAAAACAAAACAATTGAGGACTATTTTCGTTGAGTAACTTTACTACTTCCCGAGGATCGGTCACCCGAGCGAACCCGACCAAGTAATTTTGCATGCATATGAAAACTACAAATTCAATGAATATACAATTCATGCATAACTAATTCATGGCAAGCTCTATTTAATCCCTAATGACCTTGGGAATGACTTTGACCCTAGGCAAAAAAACAATAGGTTCTTTCCCTCCATATTTTTCAACCCCCATACCTGCTTTGAGCTTTGTATGGCATGAGGTAGCCAGTGCGTCATGCGCCATTACCACCTACCCCGACGTAGTAATGCGTCAAAATTACTACGCGCAATAAAATATACACGGTATTTCAAGCGAGTGACAGCAAATTGTGAGAATTTCTTTGCTCCTTGCAACTTCCTTTTTTAGGGTACACAGTGTCCCTTTTTCAAATCGGGTTTCCCACGTGTTGAAGATATGTTCCCCATTATTTCACTTTATGGTTTGGCTGCCCTGCAAACTTCCGAACACATTCAACTCACAAGTCATGTTTCATTTATGACTCGCCCACCGGAATAGGGGTTGATTGATCCATCGTTGTCGTTACGCTGTATGTGATTCTTCATCAACTCGCTTGGTGAAACCGCGCCCCCGGTTATTCATAGGGTCATTACATGCCCCCATCAGGAGTCGTTTTACCCATGTTCCTTCCTTGTCACGCGGTGCTCGTCACGACCACTGGAAACGGCGGCCGCATTGAGTAAGTTTGGTGGAGCGTGATGTGACGTCACTGATGTGCCGTCTGACTACCCATTTGATTATGATCTATTTTCTGAGACATCAAGGTGTTCGCTGCATGCCGTTATCAGACCCGGGGATATAGCGAATATTTGTAATTTATTTTTTAGTTTCCGACGTCTTGGGGATAATGACTCGTCTACATAATATTGACTCATATAACTATTTATTTTTATTCGTCAAAATTGTTGTCTCTCGCTGAACTTCGTGTAAGGAGACTACTAAAGTGGTTTTCTCCGCCGGGTTTGCGCTGCCTGTCTGTCCTTCAGTGTCTATTCACATTGATCTCCAAGAAGTGAATCCCGCCATGCACAATCGTGCGGAGGTTTATTCTTGTCATTAACATACTTCAATGGACAATAAGAAATTGCAATGCACAATGATAAGGCTCTCGAACTCGTGCCGTCTTACTTGATCGCGTTTCCCACATGGCATCATACTTTACGAATCCATGATGGCCTGGTAGTTCCATAGTATAATGATTATTCGTTTGTACTGCACAACGTACTCCATTATCCCACGGAATGTCGATCAAAGGACCGAAACCACAGCAAATGATCTCGGCAATATCTTTTGAAGCACGACTCCAGTTCCACACGGAAAAAGTGTACGGCCGCAATGATTGAAGCGATTTGGCACAAAGAGGATTTCCTAAGCGAAGAATACATGCGCTTCTATTAAATTTAGATGCACACGTCCTATTGTTCGTCTAGACAACAAACGATACTAAGCCAATCACTAGTTACGTATGGAGGACGGCTCTACCGGAATCATCGGTGTTCTATTCGATAAGAGGATGGAATGGGGTCACAAGGTAAGGCAGACATGGCTCAATGAAAAGTGGTTAGAGGAAGGGCGTATATGAGGCGACCATAGAACACTACTTTGCTACAGAATGAAAATATTTGGGACATCCAGGGCTTGAAGGTCGAATTCAAAATTGATAGGAAGAGACTTTACAACAACGTAGGCATGCTCGCTCGGATGATATTCAGTGACATCTACAAATTCACAGCTGCGATGCCAACGCCGCAAAGTGTATCAGCACTACGGAATACAGAACACTCGGCAAAAGACATACCCCATAAATCATGCTGGTCGATGTCTCCTACCGAGTCGCCACAATATATCTCGCAAAGAAGGGAAAACATCTGGTTATCGAGGCTGGAATGCTCTATAGACAAAGACGTCGGTGCCTCGCAATGATATATTTCGGGAAATAGCGGGAGGATAGGGTGTGAAGGTACTCTTCATCCGTGGAGCACACAATATTCAACATCCACCTGTTTATTTATTTATTGATTTTTGCTTCATCTCCGATTATTGGGATTATTGATTATAACATCTCTATTCTTTGCACTTATCGCATGCCTTCTTGGTATGTTCTTACAATAAAGACTTCAAATAATAAAAATGCGACTATAAGAAATCTTCCCCTTTCGAGTGAAATAAATATGACCCAGCACCTGCCAAGGTCCTCGTTGGTATTCATGTGATCCCACGGTTTCGGCTGTAACGCACCATGCTCTGGACAGATCCTACACCATTGACAATATATTCAATATCCTTGTTAATATATTTTCTTTTTAATATTTATCACCTCCAATTGACGCATGCTTGGGCCCGTAACTGACATCTAACAATCCCCTGATGCACCACATGCATCTTATCTAATATAATCGACTGCACCTACTAGAAATTACTAGCTTATCACCTTTCATGATGGTACCATTTTCAACAGACAATGTATCTCTGATGACCAAACGTGAACTGGTTTTAGGTACGTTGTCCTACTTTCATCGGGGCAACCTTGATCATAACACTTTTGAATAGCACGAGTTAATGATCTAACTCAGTCCCGTCGCAATGTCATCAACCTTCTGTTCGGAAAATTGCTACAAAGTTAACAAACAAACCTGTTGTGGCTCAACAGGGCCACTTTCAAGTGGTCGTAACTTTAGATAACGCATTGCCATCAACATTTCTTTTGGGTCCTCTCCCTCATTTTTCCCTCCCCTCAATTTTTATTAATTTTTCTCATTACCCCATATTTTTATTCGGGATTGTTACATATAACCTTAACCTTAACAACAAGAAAAGTCTAGGGGGAGCTGCTCCATGCTTTTCAACCTATATATCTCCAAATGGTGATGATAAGATAACACCGTAAACTGTTTCCCCATACCACAGTAAGTAGGACAATACTGCTAGCAGTTCACGCTCAAAGTGGCGTAACGTTGCTCAGCCTCGGTAAATGGCCTTCGAGGCAAATAAAATGTTTGCCTTCTCGTGTCAACACGCAACTACCTCTTCAACGAAAGCACCAGCCTCAATAACCGGTCTTTATTGGGGTTGAAATATGCAAGGAACTCTATACTAATTATTAGATTTTTAGTTCGATCATGTTGCCAACCACTCAAACTTTGCATCTTTTTTCAAAATCGCCCACAAAAAAACGATGTGTGATGTGCAATCGGGAATAAAGGGGCCATTAGGTAGCAATACCTAGGGATTCATGTTAATCTGAGGCAGTGCTGGGTTGATTGCCCTTATGGCTTCTACTTTCTCCGAATCCTGGATGGACACCACATGCATCATGGACTTGTAAAAAAAAAAAAAAAAAAAAACCCCTGATACTGGATTTTTCTTGATCTCAATCAAGCGCGATACACACAAGACCCTATCCCCAGCAGACTCATCGACCTATGCAGGTTTTTGGGCATGTTCCTGCTCAGTTGCACCAAAGAACCACACATCATATGATATTCCTATATTGCCTAGATATAATTCCAATTTTTGGTTCTCCTCATTTGAGAACAACTGTTGACATAAGACAAAAGGCCAACTGGTAACGTTGAATCAATAGCGAACGATATGAAGAAGTTAATGTTGTAAGCCTACTAGACTCTTCTTTAAGCACTACAGACCAACATCTATGCTTGGCTTCCTTTGGAACCACTCTCCGTTTAGACCATTTGTGCGGTAATTTCTCCACACGTAGGGGAATATGGGCATGAATTCTCTAATATGCATAATTATGTCCTCGGTCAAGACAAATTCGCCATTGCCGCGAGGCTTACGAACAAAGACTAACTGAAAGCCAGTCAGAAGGCTCAGTTATTGGTCCTCAATAATCGAGGGAAACCAATCTCAAGCTCTTGCTTAATCTCACCACTAATGCGAATCGGGAACATACGCAATCATGCACAACAGGAGGCACAGACTTTCAAGCGTTACAGAACACCCCCCTCCAAACTTGCCAAATGCCTTCGAACCTGTCGGGGTACAATTTCTGATATAGCGGTCTCTGGATCAAGACAAATTCTCCATTTGGCCGCTAGGCTTACCGGAACAATAGACTAGACTTGCAAACGAAGTCAGAAGGCTCAGGTATTGGCTCAAAACTCCGAGGGACACCATATCATCAAGCTCTTGGACTTAATCTCACCAATAATTCGAATCGGACACCTACGCAGATCATGCCAAACAGGAGCCACGACTTTCAAATCGTTGACATAACACTCCCCTCCAACTTGACCAATGCCTTCGAACCTGTCGGGGTACAATTTCTGATATTTAGGTCCTCTGGTCAAGGACAAATTCTCCATGTGCCGTTAGGATTACGACAATAGCCTAGACTTGAAAGCAGTCAGAAGGCTCAGTTATTTGGCCTCAATAAACTCCGAGGGGAACACCATATTATCATCACGCTCTGCTTTAATCTCACCACTATTTGAAACCCGCGACAAATCGCATATAATGCACCAACAGCAGGCACAGACTACTCAATCGGGACATGACACTCTCCTCCACACTTACCAATGCCTTCGAACCTGTCGGGGTACAATTTCTGATAAACGTCCCTTGATTATGCTTACACTCACTGACATCGGAGACTGCGATAAACAGTCACAAGCACAAGGCAATTATGGCTGGAGGCCTAGCCAGGGCGGCCTCAACATCAGCCACAAATATTAACCATACCACTAATTGCCTCATGCCCACAAGTTGAAAATGAGGCACCATTATGTATATCTGCTACCATTATGGGCTGTAATCATAGGTGTCACTAGGCTGTCAATGAAGCATGATAAATGTTTTTTCTTGACCATCAACCTTATGGGCAATGGAAGAAGAATGTCTCCTTGAGCACCAATGTAAACTTTTGATGTTTTCTTATTGCCCAAATGTCTACATTTACAGATATTCGTTGTGAAACGATCGATTCAGGTTTGTCTATGTTGATACGCTCAAAATTGTAATGATCAATACATAATTCGCCATTGGTCACTTCTTTTAAATGCATTGACCTTCGAGACGTTTTACGAGATTGTGACCTTTTTTCTAGATCGAGAGTAGTGTGATGTGGTGTCTCGATTTCAAATCGACAAGAGAGATTGCCAATGATTCACTTTACTTCACACGAATTACTTCGGTACAAAAGTGGAAACTCCCCCGGTGGGGGATTCTTTTTTTCAACCAACAACGATTACATTTGATGGAGTTACGATCATTTCGACATGGTGTTGCGCCCTTGTAATGAACGAACCGAGACTTCTGTGAGAGCAGAAGGAAGGTGATGCTCTCATCTGCTTTTCACGTACGAGCTGAATATCAATTGACGCATCTAATGTCAAACTTTCTGCCTTAGTCAAAAGCTTCTCTTGGACATACTAAATTGGGTATCATGAACTAATTGTGAAATCTACCGGCTTCCAATCAGCTAGTACCAAATATCCACTTTCCAGTTGATCTTAAACCTTGCAATAAAATTCATAACACTTGAATAAAGTTCATCAATCATCTCATGCGCTGACTGAAATTTCGTTGGTATTGGATATGGGTGGAAAATGTATATCGAAACAAGCTGAATTTCTTTGGGGCTTCCTTTTGCTTTGCAGTCAGATCCAAGTTTCGTAAAACACTGATGCATTCTTGACCAAACCATGAAAGCGAACACAGAACTTTTCTTTGTCAGGACTTAAGACCAGTTTCCATATCGCTGGCGTTCCATATGTTATGTCACTGGCGTGGAGAAATTAAAGGAGTAAACAGGATGTTCTGTAACCAGGGCCCACTATGTTCAAAAGGAATAACTTCAGAACTGAAAAGAACAGGTTGTCTCTTCAATAACAACTACCATCCTCACGCGAGAAGTAGATAATTACAAACGCATCTTCACGTCATTAGTTTTAATGAAAGCAATGCTAGAAAAATGGGAACTTTTTGGTAGATGAAGCATACATTACCATGGCTATCAACAATAACATAAAATCAGGTATAGTCATATGCCAAATCGTGGAAGCACGGAGGAAGTACAAATAACATTACAGGCATATGACCAAGGAAAAAACCTGTTGGATTTCATCCGTGAAGTCCATTTAAAATGGGGAAAAAAATATATGATTTCAAATAATGTTAGCCGGTAAACAGGATGAGGCAATTATGTTTTAAAAATTAGCTCATAGCTGGTTCTTCGTGATGCTATAAATATATGCTCTTTGAAGTTCTTCAAGGTCATCTTTAGGTTAAGAGGTTTAACTCTAAAATTGTTCACTGCATATGTGTGTGAGAGTACTATCTGAGTAATCTAGTTGCCCTCAATTAGATAAAAAGCCTGAGGGTTTTGTTGTCACTCTGGAAGTAAAGGTCTAATGAAGTAGGTGGTCTGTGTGGTGTTGTGGGAAACGTCATGAAGGGTCAACATCAACCCAAGGACTTGTGGGGCTGATTGGCTAATGTTTAAACCGATTTGCCATCTGGTTCCTTAGATTGGACACGCGGGGTCATAGGTGTCTTGGGAGTTCCCTAAAAAAAAGGTTACATGTCTGAGGCTTCTTGAAAATATTGGTGTATTTCTTTTTTTGGTAAGAGCTTTTAAAAGATCCCTGTTAATGTCCATGAATACCTTCCAGAGTTCTGTATTCTGATTGGTCGGGGAAGTAATTCAAAGTCCACTGCGAATGCAGTTGGAGAACACTTTGGCGTAATTAAAATGTTTGGCAGACCATTTTCAAGGTTATTAACAACAGTTACTATGAGTGATGTAATTATGTTCTGGGGCGCATTTGTCAAGTGAAAAAGTATGCTGTTGTAAACCTACAATGCTTTACCTAGAAAACCTGGACCAAGTTAGGGAATTTGACGAACCGATTTTCTGCTTTTAAATCCTGGAAAAGTCATTGGAATTTGGGGCAAAAACGCGTTGAAGTCCTAGAAAACTGATGGAATTGGTTGGCCAAAAAGACCAGCACAGGAGAATTGATTGGCTAAGGTGTTTCTCGGAGCTGTTCGAGAATGGTAAAACGTTTTCATCTTGAATTCTGAAATTTATCATGGAAAAATCATGGAAAATTTATTCCCGTGGATTTGGGAACCTGTTAAATAAAACTGTAGGGACAGGGAGCATAACTTGGCCAAATGAATGCCCAGTCACACTACATGATGTTGTGCCCGTCCTATGATACAATTGTCTTTTTCGACCAAGGACCAAGTCCTTCATCATTACAGCTGAAAAACCTGCTACATGGAAAGGAAACAAACCTGCCAAGTGTAACGGCTCTTCCCTTTGACTTTTATTCACTCATTTTCTGTATTCCTTGACGCGAGGGCAAGGAATCTATGCAGTAATGTAAGTGGTCTGGTTGGGTAGTGTGTATGTGTGTATGTGTGTATGGTGTGTGTGAATGTGTGCATGTTTTGTGTATGTGACGCCCAGCTGAGCTTGTAAACATGAAACCTCGACCCACCTGAATGGATGAGCTCATATTCGTTATGTGCGTGTTTCATGATGAGTAAATGAATCCTAAGTAGTGGTCATCTGAGGGGGGTTCAAACAGAGGTCAAAATCTCAAAACCTTGTAAACACATAAGTCCGGAATGGTTGTTTTGATTCAAGTTGGAATTTAGGTATAAATTTTATTTATGGGGATTTACAGGAACCTAGTTCTTACTTGAGTCGGTGAATTTGGGTCAAACAAAATAGACCAATTTGGCTGGGTGAACCCGATAATTGACTCACCTGGATGGATGAAGCTCAACCAGATATGTGTATTCCTCATGATGAGTACATGAACCCTTTTATTTTGGGGGGTCAGGTCAGAGGCATCTGAGGTCACCAAAATCGAAAGTCTGAAAACCTGCTTGAAATGTAGTGTGTAGCTTTTCTCATCAAGAGTACAGGAACCTCTTGGGTGGTTGGGAAAAATGGAAATTTGTCCGGACGTTATGTTGCCATAATCTGGTACAATCTCCCATAATGTCCTGTGTCTGGTGCTATAGAGTGATGCCAGAAGAGGTCAAGGGAGATCACTAAAGGTCAGCATTTGGATGTTTGTTGACTATTATCAGTGTATCTGAATGAACTTGACATCCAGAACAATTTAGGGAACCACATCACAGTAATTGCAGACCTGACTGGTTCCTAGAGAAGGTAACAATAACCATTAGGTACCTGAGATGGGAGAGGTTGCAGACCTGACTGGTTCCTAGAGAAGGTAACAATAACCATTAGGTACCTGAGATGGGAGAGGTTGCAGACCTGACTGGTTCCTAGAGAAGGTAACAATAACCATTAGGTACCTGAGATGGGAGAGGTTGCAGACCTGACTGGTTCCTAGAGAAGGTAACAATAACCATTAGGTACCTGAGATGGGAGAGGTTGCAGACCTGACTGGTTCCTAGAGAAGGTAACAATAACCATTAGGTACCTGAGATGGGAGAGGTTGCAGACCTGACTGGTTCCTAGAGAAGGTAACAATAACCATTAGGTACCTGAGATGGGAGAGGTTGCAGACCTGACTGGTTCCTAGAGAAGGCAACAATAACCATTAGGTACCTGAGATGGGAGAGGTTGCAGACCTGACTGGTTCCTAGAGAAGGTAACAATAACCATTAGGTACCTGAGATGGGAGAGGTTGCAGACCTGACTGGTTCCTAGAGAAGGTAACAATAACCATTAGGTACCTGAGGGGGAAAGGTTGCATACCTGACTGGTTCCTAGAGAAGGTAACAATGACCATTAGGTACCAGAGATGGGAGATGTTGCAGACCTGACTGGTTCCTAGAGAAGGTAACAATAACCATTAGGTACCTGAGATGGGAGAGGTTGCAGACCTGACTGGTTCCTAGAGAAGGTAACAATAACCATTAGGTACCTGAGATGGGAGAGGTTGCAGACCTGACTGGTTCCTAGAGAAGGTAACAATGACCATTAGGTACCAGAGATGGGAGAGGTTGCAGACCTGACTGGTTCCTAGAGAAGGTAACAATAACCATTAGGTACCTGAGATGGGAGAGGTTGCAGACCTGACTGGTTCCTAGAGAAGGTAACAATAACCATTAGGTACCTGAGATGGGAGAGGTTGCAGACCTGACTGGTTCCTAGAGAAGGTAACAATAACCATTAGGTACCTGAGATGGGAGAGGTTGCAGACCTGACTGGTTCCTAGAGAAGGTAACAATAACCATTAGGTACCTGAGATGGGAGAGGTTGCAGACCTGACTGGTTCCTAGAGAAGGTAACGATAGCCATTAGGTACCTGAGATGGGAGAGGTTGCAGACCTGACTGGTTCCTAGAGAAGGTAACAATAACCATTAGGTACCTGAGATGGGAGAGGTTGCAGACCTGACTGGTTCCTAGAGAAGGTAACAATAACCATTAGGTACCTGAGATGGGAGAGGTTGCAGACCTGACTGGTTCCTAGAGAAGGTAACGATAGCCATTAGGTACCTGAGATGGGAGAGGTTGCAGACCTGACTGGTTCCTAGAGAAGGTAACGATAGCCATTAGGTACCTGAGATGGGAGAGGTTGCAGACCTGACTGGTTCCTAGAGAAGGTAACAATAACCATTAGGTACCTGAGATGGGAGAGGTTGCAGACCTGACTGGTTCCTAGAGAAGGTAACAATAACCATTAGGTACCTGAGATGGGAGGAGAGTGGTAACAATAAATGTTGGGTATCGAGATGGGGCTTTAGTTATAGATTTGCTCTTAAAAGAAAGTCTTTTCGGCTGTGAACCTTATTGAAGTTGTAATGGTCCAATTCTCAGATAGTATGGTTTACAATTTTGAGAGGCTTCAGAACCGTGGTGCATTGTGATAAGTGACCAGCAACCATGTCTCCTGCTCAGCATTTTGAAAAAATCCTCGGACTTACCCGCTCCAGGACTCAAACCCTGGATCTCCCAGGTTGTAAGCTAGCCACTTGCCATTGCCAATAGCCACTTGCTCAATGATGAGGGCAAATACAGCTCGCAGGAGAATCCGAAATGGTGAGATGATGCAAATAGCCCGAGTCCATTTATTAGTGAGGAGTTTATGAATTGTGGAAAAAATAGAATGGGAGACATACATTATAATTGTCTGGCGATTTGCTGGTTTGGGCCACTAGTGCAGTCCAATAACTCGCCAATGTCCGCTATGGAGATTGCGTTCCAAAGTGGACATCACTGCATGGCAGGGCCAGCCGATTTGCTGGTTTCGGCAAGTTGTCAGATTTTACCAACACTTGACCAAGCCAAACAAGCGTCAAAGTGTAGTAAAAGTTCTCACTACTGCCACTTATAGGCACTTGCTGTGTGCGTTGAAACTTGCTTCCAGAGATGGATTGATGCTCATATACTGATTGATGCTTATGCCTCATGTACTGATTATTAAGACTATGGACTGCTTTCTACTTATGACTGATATATACTCAGTTGTGTGTTGCGTGATGTTTGTCGACTGATGGTACCATGGACATATTCCTACTTATGACTAATTTCATTTCATGGGACTTATTGATACTCATGTACTGAGTGATGCCTATGGATGATTGGTACCCATGGGTTACTGATCAATACTCATGGAATAATAAACACTCTGAACTGAACTGATGATTTTCATGGACGGATTAGTGCTTATGGGCTGGATTATTATTTATCGAGTGATTGGACCACTTGACACTCGATGATGGAACAATACCTAAAGATTATGAAAATATAGGCTGATTATACTCATCACTAGTACTCCTCTATAGACTTATTTATGGGATTGAGTATGTTGGTAGACTGAAAATAGACACTATTAAACCCTGACCACGGCACAGATTGGTTCATGAGCTGAAATTCATTAAAGGGCGAAGTCAGCCAAGAATATTTGAATGTCATATGATTGGCATAGACAAATCATGCAATCAAACTTTGTTCCCAAATGTTCATGCATGTTCGGTTATAAAGTTTTGACATTTTCAAAGATAATAATGTATCACTGCTAAGTGGCAACTTTGCAAAACCCAGACGAGCAACATTTGATGACGTATAGCTACAACTTTCAAAGGGAAAAGATGGAGAAATTGTCTAACCTTCCTTATAATGGAAGATAAGACATTATAAAACGGTGTTGCCAGTTTGCCAAAATGCCACCGAATTATATGAAATTAGAGGAAGCCATATCTTCCAACGAAACATTCTATAACCTGGAACAAAGTGATATTTTAAAGATTTTTCTTTTGCTCCTTCAAAATATAATACATAGATAACTCATTGTGACGATACGCTTCCATTCAGAGCACACTCAGGAACACAATCAGTGGTGACCTCACAGGTCAAGTGCCCGATTGGCTGTCCAGACAATGGGAGAGACTAAACTGACGAGAGTAAATTGCCGCGGTGTTAGCGGGGGAAGGTACCAGCTTAAAGGTCAGGTTATGCCCTCGAATAATGCTGTTCTTCCAGGTTGGTAGTGCATTTGATTTTATTTTACCTTGTTTACTTTTTTTGTTCACTTTATTGCCCTGAGGAAACGTCCAATAACTTTGCAGTTGTCATTTGCTATAATTCCGATTAAACTGAAGATGAACAGATGTTGATGAAAAAGTTTGGTGCCAGAAAGTGCATATAAGTTCCTGGACGTCAATGCTTCTCATATGGGCACAACTACAAATAATTTAATCAGTTTGTCATAACTATCAACTGTTCAAAAATGTTCTAGAAGCCGAGCTGTCTGTGAAAACTTGCAGAAGCATAATAAACCTGTTGGTGTAACATGGAGTTTCGGCTTCAATAGAGATGTTAATTTCTTTCAAGGAGC
Organism: Sclerodactyla briareus; assembly: GCA_026419785.1. Lineage (NCBI taxonomy): Eukaryota > Metazoa > Echinodermata > Holothuroidea > Dendrochirotida > Sclerodactylidae > Sclerodactyla > Sclerodactyla briareus. Next base: position 3,803 of record JAODTK010004965.1, on the reverse strand, counting down.
TTAAAGAAATCTTTGCATCACACAAGCAGTAAATAGGTCAGTCACAGATGCAAGTTATATTGGCATCTGTGAACGAGACCCTGTGATAACATTCTAAGATGGGTATGTGCAAGTCATGAACAATGCCAGAAAGTTGGTAACTGTGAGCAAAATCCTTGTGACCAAACTGACAAATGTCCGTTAGTCCGTTCACAGATACTAGCTACAGGTACTGTAAATGCAACCACACTGATCAAAATGGCCATGATACATTTCAGTAGTTCACAGATGCAACCTTCAGGGTTATTGCTAATGGGATTCTGTCATGAAATGATGAATGTTTCCCTTCAACAGAAGCAAACTACATGGTATTTGTTTTATTTTTTTATGGTATACTCGCGGAGACACATATTCGAACCTATTTTGTAAGGCCAGTAAGGGGCAACATACAACAACACCTAACCCCTCATTTTTTCCCTGGTCCAATCCCTTATGCTGAGCAGCCAGCGAGATGCATTCAGTTACCATTTTTGTATCTCTTGGCTAGACCCACCGGAAACCACTAATTAAACTGAACAAAATGTAATTCTGCTGATGAGCCACCACGTTTTACCCTTGCTGATAATTCAATGTTTACTTCCATATCGACTTACACAGTGCGGTCGAGACGTCGGACTTCGTGTGGCGGGCACTGACGCCAACGTCTTCCTCGTCATGTTCGGAGATAATGGCAACCTTTGAAGCCTGAAGGCTGCGGAGTCACAGACCCACAGGGGCATTTGAGAGGGACCCAGTCAGCCGTATTTCTTCCCTCCTTCCGATGCTGAGCCTCGAGCCCTGACCCAAAGTGAGGCTTTGCACGACAACGCTGGTGAGCAGTAAATGTCCAAAATAGATAGGTGGTTTGGGTTGCCATTTTGACTCTTGTAGGTGAATCTTCAGGATTTTCCTTCACATCATAACCAGATACATAATTCTGGCCATGAATGGCAGTCCCCGAGCAGGTTGGGATCAACATCAACTGAGTGCTTTTTGCAATGAGATAGTTTAGAGAAGTTATCAGCCGGCAGATCGCCGGGTGCTCAATCTCAAATGCCATGATTGATAGGGACGATTCCCCCGCATAGCTTTTGCTTTCTGAACCTGTAGAAATCAATATCGAAATCTGACTTAATAGCGTACAAGAGTAAGCTTGAAAGGAACTAGTTGGACGTAGTCTCGCTCCCCACACCCACCTGAGCCTTGGAGCTCTCACTACAAACTACAAAAAGTCAAATTAGTAGGGTAGCCAGGTTGGTTCCCTAATTGAATAGAGATACACTGAATTTGTCTCCTTTTTTTTGGGGGGGGGGGGGAGGGTTCTCTTGCTCCCGTGGCAGATCATTTCAAGTATTACGAACAGGACTCGACCTTGATTTTCCAGGTGGTAACCAGCCATCGCTCCACGTAAATGTGCTAAAGCCACACATTGTCACTTAGGGCAAAAATAGAGATAGCATGACAATCTGCGAATGGTGATGATTACCCCAATATCCTGTTTGGGCCCTTCATTAGTGATTCATTAGTGATTGGTACTTGTGGACGGATACATGAAAACCCATTTTGACCTTGACTAACAGACACGTTGGTTTTTCTCGTGAGCATTGCTTGGCTTTCTAGATCATATCAATATCAATCTAACATGATGATAAAACATGGAGGATTTGGTTTCATTTCATTTTGGAAGAGTGTTGACAGCATGAAAATAAGCTTGTAATGGTATTCTACTGAACGAACCTTGTAACTGTGTACAGTCTTACTGGGCCTGTAATTGGTCTGTAAGTATTGTCGCTGATTGAATGGATTTTATTTTAGATTCGTAAAACAACTCATATAACAAATAATGTACAAATATGGAATGTAACCAAGGCTACACATGAAGTAAATGTACCTATTTCCAATTTGGTCCTTTAGGTGAGTCACACAAGAAATCCCATATTGTAAGTTTTCTTCTGATACAGTGCTCGTGCAATTCCTCATATATAGTTTTCATGCTAGCTGGTACCAGGATTATTCTGTTGCAATATCTGTGTGATTGTTGGTAGTGGAGTGTCACTATTTCAAACAATCTCTATGCGTTGACCACTTGTTTGTCCGCGGTCAATTTTCAGGATTGAAGGCCGGTTTGGCATCTGGAGTATGTTGAGGTCACGGACGAGACCGAGGGGGTCCATACAGTCCCATGTAAAGCAGGTGGCTTGCCAGGGCGAGTTGACGGAACAGATCATGAAGGAGCTCCATTTGTATACGGGCTGGACAACCGAAGAACCAAGCAAAATGCTGAGTCAAGGGTAGATCAACACTTGATTTCTTACCTTGAATTCATTTTTATTTACAAACTGTTTACAATCTTTTATTGATTTCATTCATTTCAATCTTGTTTACATTTCCAGCAACAGTTTGCCATCAACCCATTAAGCTGGTAGGAGGGATACAGCACCGGCACACAGCCCACCGCTCAGAATACTGTTTTTGGCATATGATTTTATACATTTTATTCCTATTAGTTTATGTTTTGTGATCTTGTTTACATTTCCAGCATAATAAGATTACCATCACCACTACCAACAAGAGGAATCTAGCACCACAAGAACACCATGAGAATGCTATCGTAGCCATAGATTCATATTTTTGGCATTGTGATTACACTATTTGTTTGTCGTTTGTGCTATTGTTTACATTTCTTTTATCAACGAGTTATTGAGGTTACTCCTCAGCCACTACTAGTACTACTTGGCATAGATTTATGTGGCACTAGTATACATTTTGGTTGATCTTGTTCACGATATAAATTCATTCATATGAGATTGCTGTCACTACTACTGATGAGATGGTCAGCATCTTGCAGAGTGTCCGCAGTATAGTAATATACCACAGGCAGTTAAAACATGCTTATCTCCTTGTTTTAACATACACCTGCTTACACTCAAAAATCTTTTTTCTTGTTAACCTTCCAGTGTATGAGAATGTTGTACTACTACTGACAAGAATGTGTCAGTAGTTTTGCGCAGAGTGTCCTGGAATAGTAGTAACGCACAGTGCATTTAAACATAAACTTGTCTTCTTGTTTACACTCTTTTCCTTGTTTACAAATTCAGCATATGAGAATGTTGGTGTCACTACTTATTGACAAGAAATATGTCCGTAGTTTGCAGAGTGTCTTGATAGCAGTATTTACCAAGTGTCATTTAAAAAACATGTCTTATCTCATTGTTCTAACAAAAAACCTGCTTACACTCATTTTCTTGTTAACATATCCATGGTATGAAGAATTTGTCACTACTACTGACAAGAATGATGTCAGTTAGGTTTTGGCAAGAATTGTCTGGTCGTATCATTCAACCAGTGCATCAACCAAATACTTGTCCCCTGTGTACCTCATTTTCTTGTTTCCATTTACAAATTCAAGTATGAAGAATTTTGTCACTCTTGTTTTGACAAGATGATATCTGTAAGTTTGCAGAGTGTCTGGATAGTAGTATTTACCAGTGCATTTAAACATGCTTAATAATTCTCCTTGGGTTTACACCCTGCCTTACCCTCATTTTCTTGTTAACATATCCAGATTTAAATGAGAATGTTTTCACTACTACTGACAAGAATTATTTCAGATAGTTTGCAGAAGTTTCTGGATAGTAGTATTCATAACACCATGTGCAATTTTTTCAAAACAAACATTCACTTGTCTCCCCTTGTTACAAAACTCATTTTTCTCCTTGTTTACCAAAATTCAACGTATGAGAATGTTGTCCCTATTGTGACAAGAATGATGTCAGTAGTTTTGC
>JAODTK010004955.1:0-13194 GCA_026419785.1 Sclerodactyla briareus | reverse complement strand
AACAAATCAGCTTTGTTGTTTGACTGATTTCTCACTGTCCTGTAAAGTAATTGAAAGACCAAGCTTACAATATTTTTTACTGGTGCGCCACAATTGAAAGTTTGTTCAGCCTTAAGGTGACTCCCTCCACAACCCGAAGCATTATAGCTTAGGCCATAGACTGTATTTAGGCCTTCAACTTCGTCACTCATTTGACTGACGTGCCCACCCTACATCCTGTTCTCCACATGCCAGTGATTTGAGAACATTAATGCCAGTAAGCGGAACCTTATGGCAAGTACAAGCCTAGCTAGCTATTCATTTACTCACAACTCATAGTCTACTACCACAATTAACATAATATATCCTAAGTAAGGTCTTCGCGAATGAGATTGGGCTGCATAGTGTTTAGGCCTATTCTATTCTTGCGGCTACGGTGTACCGAATTTGTAGATTTGGTAATGTGAATTTTTATGTCCCGCCGAGGCTTGCGGCAAGCTAGGGGCCGAACGTTAGGCTTAACTAACGTCCTAAGGTCGGAGACTTCACTTCAGCCTACTTGGTCAGGTAACGCACGTAATCTAACGCCTACAATATTACTATTAACCCGCTCATAGTCCGAGAACTCGTTCTGTTGACGCGTGCGGTATTGTAACACGCACATGTCTGGTAATTCAATTCAAGTCAATCAATTCATCAATTACTTCAATGCCTTCGACTCCCGCACTTCCATACACAACGCAGTCATGCATGCATAGCATGCCGCCCACTACGATTTTCTTGCAAGCCTAACGACTGTGGCAAGTCAGGGCAATTTGTGCTGTCCGACTTGTTGTTGTTGTTATGTTGTTATTGTTCTTATTGGTTGTTGTGTGTTATTATTGTTGTTGTTGTTGTTTTCGTCAATAATGACCTCGGGTCATAGGTTATAATGACGAAAGAACGATTACGTAATCCGCCCGCAAATCCGGGCCATAGGTTATAATGACGTCAGAACGAATTACGTAATGACCCGAAAATCCGGGTCATTGGTTATGACGTCAGAACGATTAAGTTATCGCGCCCTAAAATCCTCAATTCTCGGCCAAAATAACGCGCCTGCCGAATATTTCAATGATTTCTTAGTCCCCTTAAAAATATAACAGTAATTCCATGCGTTCAACGCCATCAGGGCGGCTATAACAAAAAAGATCATGGGCGTTTCAAATCATTACTGTCGATCAGGCTACTGAACAATTGGAAGTGTTCCATCGAAGCTTGCGTGTGTGTTGCCACCTTACGTGGATTTCCCCGGGAACTTTGCGTCCAGATCTGTCAGACAATACTGCCGCTGAGCTGTGACTTGTCGATCGAATGACTCAACCATCCCAGGAGGGAAAGACGGCGTAACATATTTATGACCAACATAGGGGGCGATCTTTTGCGGAGTCTATTCGACTTGCCCATACATCTCCACGCCCGGTGCTACGATGACTGACACCTACTCACTGAATCGTAATGAGCAAATCCATTTTGGGGGGATTTGTCACAACGAAGTCCTGCAGCCATTTGTTGGTATAATTCGACGCTTGACATATACTAAAGAGTTACCGCCCCCCCTCTATTCTTATGTCGTCTTTTTAGCAGGCTAACCAATTGTGAGGATGTTCACAACTATTCCGATTTTTTTATATGTTCCACATGGCCACAGGGGCCACGATTAATACTAATAAGTCGTGTGGCCTCTTGATTGGAGGTCCCTTTGGGTCTCCCCTCTAATATTTGTCGGAGTAATGATTCTGTTAAAATTACGGGTTTGCGATTTTGGTAGTCATACTTCCTTAATTCACTATGGAGAGTAAATGATACGCCCTCAAGATCATTACGGTGTCGCGGGGCCACACCGTACTCTTCTGGGAAGGTCAAGTTTTGTTTTAATATGGTTCTCTTCCCTTTGTTTTATTATATTGCTGCTTGGTATCCCCTCCCGGATTTTTTATCCTAGATCTGAATAACAAAATCCCCCTTATTTGGGGGAACAAGCCTGACCTGGTTAGAGGGAGTCATGTTCTCGAGCAGGACATACCGGTGGCCTTCAGTTGCACACTTCAAGTTGAACAATTGCAGCTTTATTTGCTAACCATTATTGTTTGTTCAGTAGTTCTTGCCTATTATTTGTTCTTGCTCGTTCTTTTACGCAAGCACCTCCGTACTATCTTCCCCGAGATTTTGGTCTAACCTTTCTCCAAATCTAGTCGCGTAACTGATAAGACAATTATGTTCGGCAACCCTGCTACTCTTACTATTGTGTCTTCCCGTCGGAAGTCAGTGTAACCCGTGCGTTTTGTTAACAATAACCCGTCACGGCAGTGGGAACATATTTGGGGGACATGCTTGTGGTTTCAATAGGTTGTTAGATACTAAGTTGACTGATTCAGGGCGGTTTAATCCATGATGTCTGTATACTAACAAAAAGGTTTTTCTATTTGTGTGAATGTGGATGGCACTTTTGCCCGTTTTAACTGCCGTGAAGTGGAACCGGCGTTCCATATCTTGTGGCAGCGTACTAATAATGATGGTTCTTTCTTGGTGTTTACGTCGGGTATTGAAACGCATGGTTTCTGTCCTCTGATTCCAATTAAGATTCGAATTACTACATCTATGGTATTGCTGCAAAGCTCCTTTGACTCCATTGCGTTTTGACATTATACTAACGCATTAAGTCCCGATCCTCATCCTAGCTTTCCGTGCTATTCATTCTGGTATAAACCTGCGTGACCTCCTACGGAACAAACAGACACTGCCAACCACGATCCCACTATAGCGGTCATCTGACCATCCCATCATCCAGAACAAATCATATGGTGACCGTCCGTTTCTCCACGCTGAATCTCATCTATGGAACCAAAACCTCCCTCAAACTGCGTTCCCTGGCCAGTATGCCGCTTTTTTTAGAGCTGGACTCAAGACATTTTTGTTTTTCTCGGTGTTACTAATATTTTTGTATGTGCCTGTGTCTTTCCCCTACATCACCCGTAAAGGCGCTTTTGACTGTTTGATCAACTTGGTTTGGATATAGCGCTCTATAAATCACATTGTTACTAGTTGTCGGCCTGTCTGTTGTCTTATAAGGGCAGTATTATTATAACATTTGAGTAACACTTTTTTCCTCTCTCTTCTATCTCTTTGGTGGCGGTAGAAGATACCAAAGGCGGTATCAGTGTCGCTTTGCTGCACAGGTCCCGGGTTCGAATTCCCAGATCCGGCCGATCAGCACCGGGCGTTTTTCCCATAATTGGCTGTACTTGCAGTTTTCGACTGGCGTGTTCCTGGTCTTAGGTTTCCTGGTCCTGCTGTTGAGCGTGGGCTTGGTAATTTTCGGGGGTTTTTTCGGGGGCACTTGCAATAGGGTCCTCGTCGGTCGCTGTGAGCATCCGTCGAACATCTTCCGTTCCTCAGGTTCTGAGAAGTGGCAGGTCTGGAGTTCACTGATCGTCCCGTCGATGGGACTAAAATTTGCGGTCCCGGGAGCAGGGATTGGGTCACTCCTGCCCTTGGGTGCGATCGCATCTGAGCCTAGTCGAGAAGAGAAGGCGAGTTTGTCGCCGGTGCTCATCCACGATACAAAATTCGGTTAGGGTTCATCGATGAGTCGGAAATTGGCTTCCTGAACCGTAGCAATCAAATCAAATCAAAATCAAATCCCAATTCTAATCAATTGCATAAAAAACATATTTCATTGTATATATGTTTTGAAATGATTCAATTAGAAACAAGAATATCAGGCTTCTTGTTAATGCTGACCTTCGAGCGTTTTTTTCATCGAGTGAATGTGGTAAAGTTTGGATTGCAGGAAATTCTTTCGTAAAATTGTATCAAGGGGAGCCAATTCTGACTGTGTAGTTTTCTGTTAAGTTTCTCTCCCTACAACATTTTTCCACTTATCATACAAAGTATCTTACTTCCATACCCTATATTGAAAGTTACTCAATTTTATTTACCTTGTAAATATTATAATTTAATTGCACTCTTTTTGTGCAGAGAGAGCAATAAATTGGAAAAATATAAAAGTCCTCCTGGTATGCCACCAACTCAAACCATTTGTACTTAAATATGCACTTTCACTTGCGCAAAGACAAAACCCATCGATAATGATAGTTGACATAGGAATGGGTTTCACAAAAAGTTTTTAGCACCATTTTGTTACGGTTTAGCAAAACCTTCTGGGTCGAACGTCGCTAATGGCCGTACGCTACCTAAAGGACATCCACGGCAGACCTTTGGCGTTTCATTGGCTAGCTAGGTGTGGACTGAGGGTGAAATTCATCAGTTCACACGCCAAAGAGATTCATTAATCAATCTTTGTGCCCCGTACTTTCTTCCCCCGACTCAGTTCGGGTCTAAGTCGAGTATGGCAAGATGTGTTGGAACGCACGCCTCTTTATGACCGTCTCGTTTGCCTCGCAGACCATTGACATGAACTGTTGAGTACATACCAAATGATTCACTTCATACGGAGAATGGCGAGCAATAGGATTTGACCCTCGGCACAAGTGGGCTGTGCGAAAGGATTAATATACATACGAAAAACTAGCCCCTAAGATTTATCGAGGATCTGATCGAGTAGAATCTGATACCACTGCCTATCTTAATCGGGTAACTGGAGAGTATTCACACTGTGATTGGGGAGAGTTTTGGCTGGGTCTGAGAACTGGGATTATACATATAATAAAAAATAGCCAACGAGATTTTATAATAACCCATGCAGAAACAAAATGCCCTAAAAATTCATCGAGGATCCCGCCTAAATGAGCTATGTTTTCCCCTTAGTAGGTCAGCTTCCCACTATCTTATCAGGTATACTGGAAAGTACTCACACTGTGATTTTGGGGAAGCTGGCTGGGTCCTGAGAAATGGGATTAATACCCAATATAAAAAATGGCCTCTAAGCTTTTTAACCAAAAATAGACAATAGGCGCCTTAGATTTTCATCGAGGATCCTCTAAAAGAGCTCTCTTTTTCCCTGATAGTCTGATGTACTGCCTATCTTACCAGGCATACTGGAGAGTACTCACACTGTGATTTTGGGAGAGCTTGACTGGGTTTGAACAAGTTTCCGGAATTGTTATCCGCGTACCGAACTCCGTGACCACTTACAACGGATTTCTGCCGAATAATCGATTCCCGATTTTAGAAATAGCGCCCTATAGGGTCATCAATGCTGGATCTGAACCCCAACACTTCCGCCTTCAACAACGTTGTTAGTATTCACACGTTGGGTGGTGGAGGGGGGGGGGGGGGTGAGCTAATTTAAGGGAGTCACTTACGTGTGCGGTCCTTTCGAACATCATTTTGCTGTTGAGTACATGTAATGCTAACTTGAATTTACCTTGACCGTTTACTCTACCGGGAATTACACAGGATGTTATTGCAATGGGTTTTCCTTTACCGTCAATAAGAGAAGCACTTAGATGACGTCAAACTCTTTATATATAATTTGGTTTATACCCTTACCTCTACTTCACGTTGTGAGGGTATGTTGGTCTCTGGCGTTTAATAGTGCAACACACTCGTATCGAAAATGAGAAGTGCTGTCCATTCGACCTTAGAAGTTCCGAAACTGTTTCACAGCTAATGTGATTCTCCTGTAACCGCTGAATTAGTCAGGTTGTAAGAATCCTTCGTGGATGAGCATTCCAAGTTGTGACAACATGTACAATACCTCCCTTCAACGACTTTGTATAGAATGGGGATGGCAGTTATGACCGTCGATGGTTGTTCCAATCAAGAAAATGCATTGCATCTTCAAAAGTGGGCGAACAATCGATGTTTCTCACCTGCAATCCGGGGCAAAATCGCCAGACGTCATTAGAGGTATTGATGACTTTCACCAGAGAGGTAAGTAGTTTCAGTGTTTCCTTAAGTATGAAGGATGGGATGGAATCTGACGTGCAGTGCCGTTGGTGATTTGTTCCGCGAAATAAGCTTCTTCAGCTTCCTCCTCATCTAATGTCGAAGTGTTGCATCGCATCGCATTGCCGTACTGGTTAAACACTAAACAAACGGCTCAGACTCATTCAAGGCCTCCGGATTTTGAGATTCTTTTTTTTTTTTTTGTTCCCCCCTTTTCCAAAAGTGAGAGGCGAACCGGGGTCGCTAGCGCTACGTTTGCTTTCTTTCTTCGATCTCTGCTCTGGCATTGTTTGGTGCTTCTAAAACTACCCATCAGACCATTAATGACCCTGTATTATGTCTGAGTGTCAGTACCACCAAAAAAAAAAAACACAAACACATTCTCTGATCGAATTGTTCATGTAGCCCATTTTAGTTCCTCATCAGTTTGCGAACTCGCACGAGCCCGATTTAGTGTCATTCCTGTTTGCTTTCATTTCATCGTTTTGTTCCTCCTCACGACTACGGGGGGCCCCTTTTTCCTCGGCTTTTTGACAGTTTTCTTCATTTCAGATCAACGTATACAGTCAGCAATTTATTTTTTTTCCACCTTCCAACCCTACACTGATCATTTTTTAATAATTCAACCTTTGGTCAGGATAATCCATTAGTCAGCCAGTAGCTAGTATAGCTTTATATTTGGCTAGCTCAGTGGCGCTACGTCGTACCGAATCACCGCCACACAATTTCACAATCAACACAAATGGGCGGTTGCCTGATGAAAAACCGTACGCGATAGGCCTCGCCTGCCTGGCTGGGCTGGCCGTTTTCCGATGCTATTTTTTTTTTAGACACCTGCAGGGCTTGACTACTCCCAACAGAGGTTATTCGTGGAGAATGGAAAGCTGTCTCTATAGGTCCAACCCCCCATTTCAATACAACGTTCCTATGTGGAAGTTATTGCTTTCAAAGTTTTCTCCATCATGCAGGAAATGGGGAGAATCCCAATTGGTGGGCATAACGCATGAATGTCACACATGGACAATACATGGAAGTAGGTTATGTATTTCATTGTTTTTTCAGTTTGTTGAATATCAACATTCACAATCCTCTCCCATAGACTGAATGCTTTTCAAGTGAAATTTATGTGTGAATTTCGAAAAAAAAAGAAAAAAAAATTTTCGCTGGGTTGTTGCAAGTAGGACATCATTTTCATGCATGAATGGGATGCTTTTTCGTCTTGTGCCCTACCCATGGACAAACCTCAAAGGACTGCAACTCCCCGTACGTAAATTCGTATGAACTTCGGGTTTCGACTGACAGCATTCAGTTTTTCTCCATGTATATTCGCCTCTTTATAATTTATATCCTGCAGTTTCTTGTCTTGTCTATAGGTACTATGCAAACCCACTAGTGTTACACTGTTAGGGGACAAGCCCACAACATGCACAAGCTCATATAAGAGTCAACCAGTTGAGATTGCGAAAAGTCCACACAACAGGAGAGTGGGGGGGAAAGAAAAAGAGTAGAAAATAGGGGGGGGGGGCACAAAAAAAATCCCCTATCACCAGAAAACAACCCCAGGACCCACTTTCATTTCTGCATTGAGACTAGATGCATTCCAATCTGGAATGGTTCTGGGCCAAAATGACCGCCTGAAGACGTCGGTATTAACTATAACATGTCTACAGTCATCATTCATTCACTGATTACAATCTGTGCGATAGTTAGTCTGCAACTCCCAGAAATCGACCGGTAAAGCCAATATGTCGCTAAAAGAATTATGAAAAAAGTTTGAGACCTACATTGGCCTTCTCGTTCCTTTAAAGTAGGCCAAGGCAAGATGTTCAAGGAGCCTTGTGACCGGTTCCCGGGGTGATACTTGCAACAATCGGGCAGCTTTTTGCGCTGAACCATTTCCAGCTTCTAAAATTTTTCAATCTTGTATTGATTCCTGACTGAGGAGCTTATTCCAAACGGGACAACCTGACGACGTAATCTGGCATCAATCCATGGATTTGTAAATCTAGATGATGAGGTTCTGCTCGATAAATTCTTCCATTGCATGAACATTTCTCGTTTTAAAGAAAATCTATGCTCGTCGACTGTGGTAATACCTCGAAGTTTGGAAAAGAGTGTGAGATTGAAAAGTCGCATAGCTTCTCTTTGAATGCCTTCGAAGTTGCCCCTTTGAAACAAAATAGATCTTCTCTTCTAACTGGTCGCAGAGCGAGTGTGATGATCGAGGCTCAAAAAAATGAACAATATCATGATCACTTATTCATTTTTACTTGAGATTTAGTTTCTATTAGTTTGTTTGGTAAGCCTAGGTCCAGGACTGAATTCCCTCTTGTTGGAGATCGAAAACCATTTGGAGAAGACTGAAATTCCTGACATGTTCCAGGTAGCTCTTGCTTGGAGCAGGATACCGCCCACAGCTAATAAAAGAATTATTGCACCAATCAAATATCTTGGAAGATTAAAATCTCCACATAAAAGGATATTGCAAATGCGTGTGATTGCACATGACTTATAAGTTACTTCACAACGCAAGAAAGAACAGAGTCTGGATGCCGATAAAAAGCACCAATGTAAATTGGGGGACTGGTCATGTATCCTGGAGTCCCCTTTGACCGCAGATAGCTCATTGTCGCTTTGAGTAAGGAGATTTACCGTCGTAGAGAATATGGTATTCAGTCACTGCGAGGGAAGTGCCACCATGACCTTACCCTTAATCGTGTCCTTGTTCAAGATAAAGGGGGCGGCGGCCAAGGGTTTTCGCGGGATAGGGGGCGAGATTTGGCATGGATGGTCGTGGACATGGGAGGGTCGTGAACTACTAAAGATAAATATAAAGGGGAGGTGGCGATTTTCGGTCTAATCTGCTTAGATGCAAAATGGTGGCCACATTTTCTACACTTTGTAAGTGTATCTACGTCAACGAGTTTTAAAAAAAATCCATAAATTTCTGGAAAAAATAAATGCATACTTTTTCCAGGCCGGTCATATTTCATATCTTCGATACACTGACAAAAAAATAAACCCGATGAAACTGTACTTACGGTCTGTACAGGTAGACAGGCTTAATTTTTTTAAAATGCATGCAATGTTATTCTAAAATAGTGGTAAATATAAACAACAATGACCATATTGTTAGTTAATTTTTTCTGTAATTTTTCCAAATAGAATAACTCTAGGAAAAGCAATTAGAAGCAGTTTTAATTCAGAATATCTCACATTATATCAAAGCCTGCAAAAAACCGGATATTTTACTCCTTCATCACAGCCGCACACTCTAAAGAATGGTGGGTAAAATCACTCCAAATGATTCGTTTTGAAGACATCACGCATAAATAATGTCCCCGCCCAAATCACTCATGTGGAGTAAATTTAAACACAATGTTTTTTAGAGTTTACACTGCAACAAATTGGAGCATTCATACTTCACACCGCACATAAATAACGCGCTCGGGCCTAATGTCAAGTACAACTATAGTTTCTTTCTAGGCTCTCTTCTGCCCCTTCTTTTTTCAATCCCCTTTTAATTGGGAGTTTACAGACTGCATTGTTTACTTAGGTGTCACACTCTCACATCCCCTCAGCGCACCCTTGGGTTTTTGCGGAGACGGGGGGTGTGCTATACTTAATATAAAAGACGATTGGCGGGAATAAAAAAGGGAACAACGCGTTCCGTTGAAAAGTTCTCTTTTTCATAGTAAATACATAGCTTATTACATAATACTTAATATTATAAAAAGGCACTCACCCACCTAGCTGTCCCTCCCCTTCGGGACTTCTGTCCACCCTCAAATCATATGTTGGTGCTTGCGATCTTTCATTTCATATCGTAGCGTGTCACGCTCATGGACATCTATCTAGTCGCCGGGCACCGTGTAGCTGTTAGCTTAGGCTATTTCGTCGTCCTAAACGAAATGCAAATTCGAGATATCTAATGGGCGGAAATCGGCTTGGGTCGGAGTGATCACGCATTCCACGTGGCTCCACACATAAGTCCGGACGGCGCTGCGGGAAGTTTTGGCAAGTTAAACATTGAGGGTCCTTTCACCTAAATTAACAACTTGTCTATAATGACCAACGTGTTCTCAAAACCGGTAAACATACGCTTCATTTGCTACGGTTTATAAGGTCACAGTTTGAGTCTCGATTTGAGTCTCGATGGAGAACGAATAGAAAATAACCTCAGTTTGATTCCGTATTTGACACTTCAACAACACCCCACCCCCGACGAAAACGAAAACCCCAAAAACCCATAGGCGGGGGGGGGGGGGGCAGCCGCCCATCCCTGCCCTGAGATAAGTATGATTCCGGAAAGCATTCATGTGAATGTATGTTGCGGCGTTCAGCCAGGATTCTCCTCCGATAAGTAGGCCCGATCTTCAGAATCAAATAAGGGTCTGCAAAAGTTCCCCCCCTTAGCTCTGACACTCTTACAGTTCACGTTACGACTTTCAGTTTAATTAAAGCCTTTTGATTTGTTGTCTTCGTTAGATGTAGGATGTTCGTGGAGTTGTAGCAACATCTCCTGCACAATCAACAATAGGTAGCAAAGCCTTCCTTCCAGAATTCGTAATATTTAGAAAAAGATTTCAGACCAACAGTGTCTGAATGTGGAAAACCAAGCTCACCTATTGTATGTTTTTGTCGTGCTAGTCCCAAGTTTCCATTTGGAATTGGTTGAATATGTTACTACTCCAGTTGTGTGACAATGTAAGGCTTGGGTCTAAGCTGTGATGTGTTACAGCCAGCCAACATTAACACATAAGCACACAAGATAAAAATCCACTGCCCCCTTTGAAATACTGTTAAAAGTCCTGGAATATTCGGTTAATAACAGCTGCTCCATACTCTCCGTATTGCCGGGATGCGTGACTTGTTTCCGATGAGCATTTGTCTTTTTTGTCGCTATGGCGCATAGTGCGGGGTAACTATTTTGTCAAATTTCGGTAGTTTCACTCTGTTCGTATTGTGTCTGCTAATGGTGTCTGTTGTTATGGCCCCGGAAATTGCCTCATTGCGCGGGGATGTGTCTTTATTCGTTCACGGGATTTCCGTTCTCGTTGCGCGGGGGGTTCGCGTCTTTTATATATTCGTTCACGGGATCCCCGTTGTCGTAGCGGAAGGGGGGGGGGGTTGCCTTTTGTGCCTTTTTTCGTCTCACGGGACACGGGATCCTTTGTCGTTGTCTCGGGGTATGTCCCGTTTAGTAATTTGACGACCCCCCTCTTTCATGGCTTAAAGCGTGTTCACACTTGTGCGATACGATACGATACGATCGATAACGATAAAATTTATCGGACGTCGAGTTAAAAACCGTGTTATTTCAATAGGATGTTCAACACCGGCGATACTATACGATACCAATAACGATACGATAACTATAAATTATCGGACGTCGCGATGAAAATATTTCACTTTAAAGCGTGTTCACACTTGTGCGATACGATACCGTACGATACGATACGATACGATAAATTTTATCGGATGGAGTTTTCACACTTGTGCGATAAAAATGTCGTAAGATATTTTATCGTACGTCTCGACTCGGCGCCTAACATAACGGGAGAAATCGCGTGATTTTAGTTGAGAGAGCATAATTTTTCCTTTTTCCCCTTTGTCGCTTCAGCGGGGGAT
The DNA here is from genome assembly GCA_026419785.1 of Sclerodactyla briareus. Taxonomy (NCBI): domain Eukaryota; kingdom Metazoa; phylum Echinodermata; class Holothuroidea; order Dendrochirotida; family Sclerodactylidae; genus Sclerodactyla; species Sclerodactyla briareus. Next base: position 1,692 of record JAODTK010004955.1, on the reverse strand, counting down.
AGCCTGTTCGGGGGCAGAGTTTTTCTGAGTAGCAAGAATTGTAATTTCAAGCATTCTACGCTTGTGTCTCTCAGTACTTGTTGAGGCGTGGAGAAGAAGCGCATTGACGATCACGATCCGACAGCTGCTGACCTCACCATCCCCGCCTACCCTTTCGTAAAACACCCAGTCTTAATTTACTCCGGTACCCAATAATACGGCGAAGTGAGGAGCCAAAAGCAATTCAGTCCAATTCAGTCAATTCAGCCATTGAGCTGAAAAAATGTGAGCTTTGAATTGGTGTGCTCAGAACATACATTGTGAAAATGGATGCCTACGGCTCCACCGGTACCTTACACTTTCTCACTGGTCACAAGACATAATTACTGTTGGGCGTGCATCGACATTATCACCGCCCCCCCCCCCCATAGCTTATTTCCGTTGCCTCTCCTCGTATCTATTCCCGCCTCTTTCTCACCATGGGGTAATGGTGAAGTTTCCGTCAATACGTTCCCATACGGATCGAGACCCTCGGGAAAAAACCCTTCCTACCCTGCTCCTCTCGAACAGCCACAGCACCGCCTCCACCGGCCACTCACTACCAACCGCATATCTCTTGCCTTTGAATGCCACATGATATTTTGGTGGCGCCGACGGAAACAGACCCTCCCCAATACCTCACTGAGCATACTAAACTAACTATCGTATGTGGGAGGGCTTCATGATTCGAACTGAAATAATGGTTTCGTAGGTCCGCGTGCATGGCGGCGAATAGGTCCGAGAAGCTCATTCAAGGCCAATGGCCTCCCCGGATACGTCACTACCCAAAAATTGCCATCAAACCATCCGATTTAATCATAAAACCCCCCTTTTCACACTAACCTTCCCCCTAATAGCCGGTTTGGCGTTCCATACTCTTTGCAGAATTTGCGCATGGGTGGGGTTGTTTATCACTGCATTGCGCATTTATCGCATCCGATAAAGTTATCGACATAAAAGTTGAAATATTTCAACTCGACGTCCGATAATTTTATGGTATCGTATCGCATCGTACCGTATCGTATCGACGATCGTATCGCACAGGTTGTGAACACTCCTTTGAAAATAACACTTTTTAAACTCGACGTCTCCGGAGTAAATTTATCGTATCGTTATCGTATCGTATCGTATCGTATCGCCACAAGTGGTGACCGCCCTGTAATCGTACGATAAATTTACTGGATCAGCGATAAATTGCGACATGCAGTGATAAACTTGCGCAATTCTGTCTGCAACGATAATGGAACGCCAAACTAGGCTATTAGAGGAAGTTTAGTGTGAAAAGTGGGTTTTAGTGATAAAATCGGGATGGTTTTGATAATGTTTGGTAGATGGACCTATCCGGGGAAGACATTGCCCTGAATGAGCTTCTCGGACCTATTCGCCGCCATGCACGGGACCTACGAACCATTATTTCAGTTCGACTCCATGAAGCCCTCCCCAAATACGATAGTAGTGTGATCAGTGAGTATTGGGGAGGGTCATGTTCCGTCGCGTCCCACCCAATATCATGTGGCATTCAAGGGCAGGAGATATGCGTTTGTTATAGTGAGTGGCCGGGGAGTGGGGTGGTTTGCGGCTGTTGAGAGGAGCAGGGTAGGAGTGTTATTTCCAGAGGGTCTCGATCCGTATGACGATTGACGGAAACTTCACCCTTACCCCCTGTGAAGAAAG
>JAODTK010004954.1:65000-263296 GCA_026419785.1 Sclerodactyla briareus | reverse complement strand
GCACTCAAGTCCACATTTACGAAATACAGCGTATGGAGCTGTTGAATTGATATAGTATTCTACTCCATTGTCCGTCTGTCGGTGTTGGTTCTGGTTTTCAGGAGCCTGTTACTCTCATCTACCATGAGAGCAATTAAGATGAAGAACTATGAAATCTCCGCGGAAGTTCTGTATATTTGATTGTCTATGAATCAGCAAATTGCCTCCATTTGTAAAAACACAATGTTTCACTTGAGACGTATCAGCCAGATCAGAAAGCTCCTTGACAAAAGCACCACGGAAAAACTAGTGCATGAGCTATCTCGAGTAGAAGGACTATGCTATTCTCTGTCTATGGTTCTCTACCTCTACCCAACCTGTCCCACTTAAATGCAGAAGATTCAGAAACGGGGCTGGCTAGACCCGCGCCGACAGACGTAGTCAATGACTCAATTCGTAAGGAACTTCCACCGGCTTCCCTCATGCCTGATTGATTGAATACAAATTTATTCTGTTGTTGGGCTCTAAAATTTGGCACACCGGCTCACTTACGAGATGTCCTGGATCGTCACTCCAGTACGAGGTCTCTCTGGTCGTCACAACAACCCGAGCGTCTTCAGTTCCCCGTCTCGAGAATGAAGACTTTCGGCGACCGGAGCTTCCAGTACTCCGCGCCTCGTCTGTGGAACGCCATCCCAGAAGACCTCAGATCTATGAACTCTTGGATGCCTTCAAACGCGGACCTAAGACTCACTTGTTTTCATGTAATTATTGATTGTCTGTATATATGTGATTCTTTGTTCATTTTTCTTCTCCCGTAAAGCGCTTCGAGCAGCTTTAGGCTGATTTCTGCGCTAGATAAGATTATCTATATATTATTTTATATTATTTCTTGCGCGCATTTTTTTTTGCATGCCTTTCTTCTTCAAAATGTGGCTCGTCTGCATCAGCTCGCGACCCCGGATTATCGGACTAAGAGGATGAATAGATGTCCAGCTTTTTGATTTACGACAATAAGCACCTCTTGACTGGAGACCAGTTAGCCTGTCTTAATACTTCACTTCCTCTTTTCATTTCCAAATTGAACTGAAAATGGTCATTAAAAAATCTTCGCATCTTTCTATCGACCACATGTCGCAATAGTTCATCGGGAGCTCTGACCATCTTCAATATGTTGCAAGACAAATAATTCAATGGATGAAGAGCATGTGTTTCATGTATTTCAGCTATAATGCAAGAATTTCGTTCAGTTTACTCACTATCCGCCTCTGTTATGCTTCCACCCGAAGGTGCTCCAGCTGACTAAGGACCCTTAGTCGGAAATTGTACAGGCTCCTGTTTTGGGTGTGGAGGCCCACACGCGGAATTCGCTACTCCTTTCGGAGAGTCCCACGAGTAAAGAGGTAGGGGTGAGAATTCCTGCTCCCGGCTCGTATTTAACGACCCCATCCGACAGACGAGAGAGTAGCTCCACTCGTGCAGCTACTGCCGTACGAGAGAGAGAGGAGCGGGAGTGAAAAGTTGGTGTCTGTGACGACACCGGGGTGTGAACCAGGGAAATCAGGCATGCATTACAGGCGGGGACACCTATCGTGCCGGCCACCTCGCCGCTCACCCTATCACGACTCCTACAGCAGGTCTCGAAGTCTGCAGAGAGACATTTTCCGTTGAATGTGGAAATTCCTATCATCAACACTTACGCTGAAAATTAGCATATGGTGCCTGATGCATTACCACAACTATTTTCCAGCTCCAAAGAATGCACATAGAAATAGCTTGGCGGACTGTTGCTGAAATATTATATCGTGTTTGAATGATGAACGTTTCCTAGTTCATGTGAGCGAACGATGGTTATCTGTATCGGATTCCGCTGTCTGATGAATGTGTAATTGTCGTCAGAGGAGTTTCAAAAGATGGTTCTGTATTCAGCATGTTCTTGCAACCTCACACTACCAGTGTAGGCCTAGTGGCCTACCCCTGTTACCGCGACACAATTTAATATTATCATTAGTAGTAACTGGAACAAGCTACAATCTATAGCTAGAAAACATATAGACGGATTTTAGTTTCCATTCTCATAGTGACTGAGACGATAGTGTGGTGACGTAGCCGAGGCTAGCGAGGCGTGCCTACTGTCTGACTGTAGGCAGGCTAGCTGCAGACCGCCATGTACGAAGTGCGTATCGTAGTAACAGCGAAATACCTACGAAGAACCCGGTTTATCGGTTACCATAGCAAATCGAGAAAAATCGGTTATCGGCCCCAAAAAATAGATTGAATATCTGGACGAGGGCAGAGATGAAAAAATGGGTTTCACAGCTGTGAACGATGGCAGAGTTGGAAAAGAAAAATGGGTTATCCGTCGATTTTAAAAAAAGTTTATCGGCCGGGAAGAAAAACCACCCAGGGTTATCCCCGGGCGAAGGACCCGTCGGAGGAAAACCGGGTCATCCTTCGAAATACTCGGTTTAAGACAGAAAAAAAATCAAACGCGGTTTTTGGTAGAAAAACCCAAGTTTTCATTCGATAACCGGATCTATCATTCAATAAACCCGTGTATCGGTCGAAAACCCCGGTTTATCGAATTATTTTCATTTCGTTGCGATTATCTTCCTCAGTTGGGATCATCACATGGATTTTGATGAAACATCAAAAATTGTGAGTGCAATTGCTATGCAAGTTGTAGAGCAGAGCCTACAGACGATCTCTGACAGGCGACAGCTTGTCAAACACTGTAGAAGAGTCGACACTCCTACGACTAGGTCATCGAGCCATTGCTTTTTCAGTACGTACCAGACATGGTTATACATGACTGGTCGTCACTCATCGCAATTGGTTCTAGTTGTAGACAAGACGGAGTTGGTCGCACCATGGAGCTATTTATACAATTTGATGGACGTGTAGACGAGTATTTGTCCCCGTTCAAAGCAGCACGTAGTCAATATACCGACACTGTCAGTCGCGTTTTTTAGGCAATACGTTGGGCAATTCATTTTATGACTAAGCAGAGCGCCGCATTCGGTTGGTGCGTATCGTACGAGAAAAATAGGCCTTTCAGATCACAAGAAGAGGCCTTTCCCAGCTGCAAAAGGGCATTGAAGTATTGTCCTGTTTGGCGCTTCCATCATGTTCATATTTACATACCATGGGCAATATTGGGAGGGGCCCGGGGCTCAGGAGAATTTTGGGGCTGGAGCCCCATATCTCCCGGCAGAGCCGCGCCTGGACACTTTCCACAGAGTCATCACTTACGAATAGATCCACACCGCTGCAAATCACAACCACTAAAACACCTACCCTACCCACGTCGACATCTACATATAAAGTATACTGTATTTTTCCCATTCCCCCCCCTTCCCCGAAGTTTCATGGACATACAAAAAAATAACGCCAGTTATGTCTTCAATAGTATCCTCCAAGAATTAAGAGTATCCTAAAATAAGTTCAATATACACTCGAGTGTTCCATTTATCAGTTACACCCTGTATGAAATTGAGACTGAATCTGTCAAAACGTACTGGTGTCCTGCGCAGTATCCCCGACGGGGGGTCCGAATTGAGTTTTCTCTCCCGACGTGGTGGTCCAGGACCGTTCAAAGATTTCATTCAGCCTCATCACCCCTACCCATATGTCGAAAACCCCTGCAATTTTTCATGTTTCCATCTCTGGATTTTTTTTCCGAGGAAAACTTACGATAAACTTGAGTACTCTCTTGAGGCACTCTGAGAGTAGACTAGTCTGCATGGCAGACGTTCCCCCTCCCCGATGGAATTATAACATTGATCTCTTTCAGGGACATTCGGAGATGTCCATAAGAACTTGTAGAGCCTCACTATCTAGGCCACATTGTAAGTTTGTAGGAAGATGGATCCAGTACCTAGTCTCAAACTGAACGAGGAAGTCCGCAAATAGGATAAAATATATGAGGCGCGGGCCGAACCTTTTCAGAAGCTTTATACTATAGGAATTGTCAACCATAAGGAGGTGAGAATAGTTATATGTCGGGAAATAGGTCCCTCTCGTCGGGGTGTGTAGACCTTTGTGCGTAGCCACTCGGGGCCCGACGAAATTAGAACATTCCCGACGGATGGGGGGGCAAGGTTTCTCAAATGGGGGAGGCTGTCCCTCCTGCCTCCCCGGCCCCCACTCTGGGTGGCGCCCACATTGACCCCTGTGGATGCAGTAATGGTCTTCTAATTATAATTAGAACCTGGCGAGCAACACAAACGTCGGATCCTGACCAGGGTATCCGCAACAAATCCCCGTAATATTCAACCTGCGGGCGCAGTACTTAAAGTTTCACTACGTTGTAACTTCATGTCATTAAAAGCCTAAAAGATGGCGCTTGTCACTTTCCCTGGTGTAGTTAGTGGAAAATCAGTAGCACGATCATTATATCTCCGCGACACTGGAAGTGTCCGGGGATATTATGGCTTTGGGTTCTCGCCGCCGTCTCCGTCCGCGCCGTCTCCTCCGCCGCCGCCGGAAACTCTATCGTTATAGGCGCAATCACTCTCAACGCTTTATTTCAGATTGCATTTGAAAACTTGTACACCTGTCTTCCCAGTGAATTCTTGGAGGAGTTCGAAGGTGGGCTGCACTGCATGTTTGATGACCCTCTATTTTGCAGGTTTACCGCAAAAAATATGAGTTTATTTCGATTAAACATGACGTGATTTCAAGGGTCACCAGAGTAGTGGTTTTTGGCGCAAATTGCAGTCAGTCGGATTCCACACGGAACTTGTGGGTGGGACTAAAGTTGGTCCCGAAAATCATAACGTGATTCAAGTCATCAGAGGGTCAAATGTGTGGTTTTCGCAAGTTTTCTAACTTTAACGATTTAAACAAAACTTGGGGAATGTGGGACTACTGTTGGACATGAATAATGGGTTAGAGCATTTTGAGTCACTGGGTTCAAATCTTACATGATATAAGGGATTCCTCTAAATAGGCTCCGAACAATGGCGTTTCCGCGAAGAAAAAGCCTGTGTGGAACGGACCATATTCTAATATCTGACAAAATGCGAATAATGTCGCCCAACTCACATGTCACTTTAACATACTGTCGGTTGAGGGCGCTGTGTTAGGGGCATAGCAACGGCTCCACACTGACTCCTCTTCTGCATGGGTGGCTTCGGTAACATCATGTGGGGCTGGTCCCCATAGATGCTGTGAAGTGCTCATTTGACTACGAAACATGTCAGATTGGAACCGTTATGCAAGTAGAGCCTTAAAAACGCAGATCCCCATTCTTGCACTGATGCGTTTGTTGATTCATCTTCAGGTTTAAGTTGTACATGTGTGTTTTGTGTTCCTATGTAGGCCGTAAAATTGGAACAATGTGGCCCTTTTCACTGTCCCGGGAGGCGCCCAGGGGGAAGGGGTCCAAGGGGTGGGGTGTGCCCGAGACGGTCTGAGTGCGAAATGATAACTTCCTGACATGAATCCAGGTACGGAGGAATCCAGAGTATTAATGTGTGCTCCATTTTAACAATAAAATTTCAACCCGAGCTTGAAGAAGAACCGGATGTGGGAGGGGGGTGGTAAGTTCCCTCCCGTAGCTACGTGCCTTCCCCCATGCAGTGATAACCAACAGTACGGTAAGTGTTTGCATATTATATTAGGTACAAGACGAGCGATAATCTCGCGCAATAAATAGCTATGGATTGCATTTATTGTACCTGTTATAATCGGCAAGAATAATTGTCATACAGATGCGGATTCCACAGAAGTCATGTCTGAATTTACTTAAAGGTCATGGTCATGTGAGGTCTCTTGATCCAGCACATGTCAGAAGAGGATTATCAAACCACATATACCACATTCTCTAAATATTGAAGGTTCATCTGTTGCCAAAACGCCTTTTTTTTGAGTTCCTTGTTGAGTTATTTCATTTTGCTTTCGAGGAATCTATATGACATCACGGGGGAACGCACATAGGCTCCACAACGGAAATGCCTGCATTTGCACCTTACAGCAGAAAGACGGAAAATAAGCTATACTACGAATGAATTACGTTATCTATTACCGTTATATTATGGAAGATTTGTGAGTTTCTATCCGGATCCATCTATACATGCTATAGTTCGTTTTTACAGGGTCTTCAAAACTAAATGTATTACATTGATCAAGTGGTTCCCCTGTGATGTCACCAAATACTGAAAGCAAAAGAAATAATATCAGCCTGAGGACAGGCTGGGAATACCGTTCGGGGGTTTGGTGCTATATTAAATGAACAGAATGTCTGGAATGTCAAGTGTATTTACACTACCCCCCCCCAAGGACCATTGGCCTTGAATTTGAAGGTCTATATACACATTGTGAGAAGGGTGCAGACCATGCAACCATGCCATTTCGCGACTTAGAAGTTGCTATATAAGTTATTCAAAGTGTTTATGTAAATGCTAAAAAATTGCTCGGAACCTGCACCGTCACGAGGCCTACTACGTTAGAACGTCCAGGCCTTCTTGTTCAAGACTTCGATAGCCAAATGTTGCACCGCTTTTTCTACGACGCTCCAGTTATAAGGCTAATATGTATTAATTCCCCCCTCATATTATTCAATACCTCATACAGTTGGTCGTTTTCTAAGTTCATGTTGGTTATGAGGACTTTTGCTAATTCAATAGTCAGGCTCTTTATCGAGGTTTCCTCCAGCGAAAATCAGGTACTTATCAGCGTAGGTTACCCATGGATGGAGGGGGGGGGGGGGGGGTTCTAACACTCTAATTTACAGGTACTAGCTAGCTTACCGGGTTCATTCGTTCAAAAAAGCCGCAGCATCAATAACCGCCGTATTTTTCAAACTTACCAATATGCGGAACGGAAAAAGATTGGACGCCGTGATTCAGACACCAGTTGAATCGAAGAAACGTTGTTATCATACCAAAAAAGGATATTATGCAGTGTCGTGCATAACAATTAAGGCTTTTCATTTATGATTCAGATAATAACTACAATGGCGGTATCAACTGAGATTTTCCAGAACAGCGACAGAGGGTAGTATTAGCCTCCTGTGACCTCTATATACAGCTATTTCACCATTGAATTTTTCTCGCGGACTATATTTTGCCGGTATAAATTGTAATACAGGGATCACTCTGGTGTGAAGATCGATGTTTCGCCGGCCTTTGTCCTAAAATTGCATTCTTCACGATCACTAAATTCACCACAAAGTGGGTGTATTATCCCGAGTATACCTCTTCTTAGACACAATCCGCGAAGAATGGTCGATAACATTGCCTATTTCTCCCTGAATTATTCTGCCAAAACATGAATAATTATATACACATTTTGTTGGCGTGGATCCGACAGACCTAAAGAAACGATATTGTGTTTGCTTTCATAGGTCTCTCATATATATAGATGGACGGGGATAACGAAAATTAAAACGTATGAATTATAGTCGGGCACTGTGCGTTTTGAGGAAAAAAATCTGTCACTATCCAGGAAAACAAACAACACCCGTACCGTGTGCAATCCATTGTGGCGACACCTGCTATCAGCTCACCTGGTATCGATTCGCCCTGTACGTGATTACAGACCGTGACTGAACGCTGAACGCGTACGGACGACAGGGCAAGGATTGTCCTCAACGCATCGCCAGACCCAACGCCAACGGTGGGTCTTATTGCGTGGTCTTTGTGGTGGTTTAATCAGTTATTTTGTGATTAGGCGCCGGGTTCAGGGGAGTATAGGATGCCATGGGACTTGCGGGAGGTACTGTAAACACCCCCCAAACAAAAAAAAAAAAAACATGATCACATGGCTATTGGTCTAGGGAGCATCGAGTTGAAACAAGACTACTTATTCGAAGCAGAAGATGGCCTGGTGCCTTGTTTTGGAATAAAAAAAAAAAAACAATTAAACCGGGTCTAACATTCATACTATTCTGGCTTATGAAGGATGGCTTTTGGGAAATGCAGGGTGGCACGTGTGATTGGATCTCCCCCCCCGCCCCCTCCAAAGAAAGGCCACAAAACCTTTACGAAACAGACTTTATGTACATGACTAACAATCTCCGTGGATGTCAATTCATCTGCGTGTGATGTTGTCATATTTTAACTAGAGCATGTGTAAGGCGGTGACCCGCCCACTTGTATGTCTCGCTTTTGATCAATCTTGGGAAGAAGTACTAACACCTCAGAAACCTCCATTTCGATCATTAACCAGATAGCCTTAATCCACCAAGTCTTTTTGTAATCCATGAAGTTTACAAAAAAGTAACATAAAATATACACAATCTGACCCCGGGCCTTGAAATGACCTCAACTCTGTCAGGAACACTGTAGCCCCCATCTCAAGTTTTCGTCAACTTTGACAAGTTAGAAAATCGCATAATTTTATGACCATTTGACCTCCGATGACCTTGATTGACCCCTCCACAATTTTTCGGATTAACTATAAGTCCCATCTACCAGTTTTGTTCAAAATCTGACAAAGTTTGGAAGATCCGCATAAATGATGCAAATTTGTCTCCGATTAATCTTAAAATGACCTCCACATTTTTTCGTCGGTATCATATAGTCCCCTACCCACCACGTTCGTTCAAATTCGATCTACCTGAAGATTTCGGTAAATTATATGCAATTCGCGTCCCCCCCTGCATTGCAGTGAGCCCCACTTTCGAACTCATCCACGATTTCACTAGGGTGGCCATGTGACGTGTACCAGTTCGAATCATCGAATAAAGCGTAAAAAGTTATTGCGCTAAAACGCCTAGAGTCCTGCGCGGCGGGCGGAGCCTGGGACGGCGGGGGCTCCCCGCCCAAAATCATCCCCGGACACTTCCAGTGCGCGGGGATATAATGATAAATGGAGTATGTTTGGTGAGACCTGCTAAAAATATATGGACCCCTTCTGCATTTTGCTGACAACTGCGGGAATTGCTTTCAGAGAGCGTCAATGCGCAGGAAGGGCCGGGGGGGGGGGGGGCGGCGCAGTGTGTGGATTCAAAGGTTGGCTAGGCATGTTAGGAGACATCATGAGTAATGCTCCCAGCCTTGAAAACCCGGTGAAATGGTGTATTCTACCAATGAACTTTCGCCAAATATTGAACTGGTCCAATTAAAATTAAACTCATTCCGTGTATATTGTGGTAGTCGCGCTTTTTTAGCACCGAAATATTATCAAAGTACCAAGACAACCCCCATGCACAAGGATAGGGAAAGGAGCAAACTCAGCTTGTTGATTCCATTATGGAACAATTAGATATTGAAAGTAGATTGTGAAGGAAACACATACTGCAGCTAGGGAAGTATGTTTCAGACATACTAACACATACTAACATACTACTACACATACTAACATTTCTTTTCCAATTATTATGGCATTCTACCTTCATATTACCAAATTACATGAAGTTACTGACCTTAACCATGCACTCACGAAAAAAGTGTTATATATATCAGAACTCCAAAGCTTCCAAGTAACAGTTACATTAATTATTTATGAATTTACTAACAACGAAAGTATATTTCGAAAATCAATAATGTGATAATTTCTATAAATTGAGAAATATAACTTTTACTTGGAAGGAATGTAGTTCCTATATCACCTAATTTGTGTATTTTTTCTGTGACGTGACGTTTACCGTTTTTCCGTTGAAAAGAGTTCTTCACATGCTACAGTAGGTGACTGAAAGGTGATGATTGACACTTCTCACTGGCATTCGAGACACACCAATTTCAAATGAAGCACCTCGACTTCGTCACGCCACCGGAGGGCGAAGTCATACTCGATAGGTTCGCATAATAGTTTGATGAGATCCACTGGAACAAACTGGCGCGAATCATCGAAGTCGTAATCACTACTAAAGACGAGATGGCTAAACCGCGGTGACGAAAAAAGAAATAGGTACGGGGTCGATTTATTCAAGGCAAGCCCCCTGAATACGTAACCATTGTAATTAGTAGGTTTTATTACCTGTAACCAATTTACCTTCTTGTATAGTCGGAAATAGCCTCGATGAACCTTCTATGCACCCAATTTGGTGGTTTGGGCCCCTACGCCACCCCGATACAACTATCGGTTGCACACGTTGCCAGATTTTATGGTGAAAGTTGCAACAAATTACTGACAGCAAAGTTGACAGCAACATTCACGTTCACAGTGAGTCACGAATATTCTAGAGAAAATACAGTAATAGAGTGTATATGACAATAGACGCAAACTAGCGAAGTGATCCTTGTCATGTCTTGAGAATTTCCACTTTCTCTAATAAATCTGTAAGAGGGAAGACTTCCAAGATTCCCAAAATCTATTCTAACAGACAAGTAGCAGCAGAATAATTACCTTACCACACACCAACACGTCCGGGTTGCGCTGTCGAGTTGAGTTCCAAGTAACACGTTCCCTCCTTTAAGTTGCTCATTAATTACATACAAAAAATACCATGTGCCTTTAATCACTACTTTCCCGAAATGGTAGGGGTTTCTATCTGCTTACGCTAGTAACACAGCACAATCACATACCTGCGGGGGTTATTATGTATCCTAAAAAAATTGGTTCACTCCATGATTGACACAATATTGCCAAAAGTTAATGAGTCCTGCGACACACACCTACACACACACACACGCACACACACACACACACACACACACACACACACACACACACACACACACACACACACACACACACACATACACACATGTCTGCATAGATTCCTTTTCCATTTTCGCCGGAAGGAATAAAACAGGCGATCGCTAAAAAGTGTCTCGCCTGGTTGCGCGACCGGTGGTTTCTATACTACACAAACAACCAAAGTTCATGCAGACCACTCCATGTAAAGCGAACATCACATATTTTCACATATGACACAAAAAAAATTCTAAATAACTGACCAATAAAGTTTGACACTTAAAACAAAAGTCTCTTAATTGTTTTTTTTTTCTTCTTTCTCCTCGCCCCCACTCTTCTCTCAATAATACCCCAATTTGAATAAATTTCATCGCTTATTCACTCCGATTTTGTGACCAAAAATCCACTTGAAATGTTCTAATCTCCTTAGCAGCCCGGGCTTCTTTGTCCTTTCAATCCTAAATTCCTTCATATTCATGGCTTCTTTTTTCAAGAAGCCAGGACATGCCATCCCCCCTGCCAGGCAGCAAACACTCTCCCCGCCTCCCCCACACACCAACGAACTATCCACATGCAGCAGGCAGGATGTCCCAAATCTATCTTTCTAAAACCTCCACATAATTGTCTATCTATTCATTGCCTATGTTTGCATATAATTGAACATATTATAGCAACACAGTCACGGACCATTTCCAAGTACCAGGCCTTTAATAACAATATATAGTGATGACAGATTGAATGTTCTATACTCTTGACACCTTTCAGCCCTCATAAAGTATTGATGGACTGCCCAGTAAGAGACGATTTTCTATTCAGGACCTTAGCCGTTATGGCATTGTATGCACAAAGTAAAATAAAAAGAATGAAAATGGTGCGAGCCAGGCAAACATATCCAGAAGGGATGTCGGGGGGGGGGGGGGGAGGGGGTTGGACATGCGTCCCCATGCAGGCAAGAAGAGAGGAAAGAAAATTTACAAGTATTTTGTAGGTCTAATAAACCTAATCAAATTGGTTGGGTAAGAGAGGGTTTGCATGGTGGGACCGCTCATAACAGCAGTAAAATTGTCACAGGACTATGGTTTACTCGTTCCTCAGTGCTGTAATTCTAACAGAAGCTATTATCTGTGGCATTCATCAAATTCTTGAACATCGAACACATCAGATTTAGAAAAGTTAACGGACCATACCTACTGAGTTGGCGAATTCTTACCAAGTTGGAAATTGGAATATTATTATGCAATATTATGCACTACAATGACCTCTACTGTTCCCAGCTGTACCTTCAACAAGGATCAGGATCAAAGGTGGATCACATCTACCAAGTTTTATGGAAATCAAACAAACTTTCAAAATTGCATAAAATATGCAAGTTAGACGCATTAAATGACCGCTCCATGACCCGACTTCACTTTTAAATTTCTCGGAAACCATGGTACGTCCACATCCACCAATTTTCGCTCAAATCCGACAAACTTGAAAAAAAATTGCCTAAATATATGCAAATTAGACCCTTAATTAGCATATTTTAGACTGAAAATCTAATCAGTTCATCTACCTGTCATCCAGGCCCTACAGCCCAAACTACATCACTGTAGCACATACGGTGCTTGTGTAATCTTGCTAAAAAGCCTAAAAAATAAATACATAAAATAAGCTATAATTACCACCAACTTAATTTTAGATGACTTTGTGCCCAGAATCTAACCAGAATAGTGCGTACACCAACACCCGCGTGCTCACACACAAGATTCGTCATAAAATATGGCTCCTCACGGTTATGTTACGGAATCCATGCTAACAGAATAGTGGACATATACACACCACACACGCGCGCGCCCTCACACCACACACACACACACACGCCAAAGTGACCGTTAAGTCTCTTCCTGAATTTCATTCAGGCGAGACAAAAAGGTGAAACTCCGTATAGCTCATTATATGACTTGACACTAGACATCGACAGTCATTAACAGTCAATATTGTTTTCAGTCCTGGAGTGGGCCAAGCTTTTGGAATATATTACATAATAAGCCAACAGTGTATTGTAGTTGCTCATTACCAGCATTAGCAGATAGAAACCCCTACCATTTCGGGAAAGTAGGGATTATATATAGACAACATAGTATTTGTATGTGGTTGATGACCCAAGAAGGGGACATGTTACTTGAAACCAAACGTGACATCATGATCCGGACGTGTTGGTGTGCGTAAGTTATTTATTCTACTACCAGTCTGTCCAAACTGAATACTTCAGATTTAGGTGATCGTGAAAGTCTTCTTTCCGTTACAAAAGTTGGTTATTACTCAAAGAAATTACAAGGAATCACTGCGAATAGTTGCGGTCTTATGTCTAGCACTCCTATCCAATGCATCAGATTCGTATAGTTGGGTCTTAGAAGTCCATTTGCTGCCATCGTGGAGGCTCTATTTCCCATAAATTTCTTGTATATGCTACAAGCCAACCCATGGTGGCGCACGGATTAGATACGGCGTTATATGAAAATTTTGGTCACCAAGCGCCCCCACTGAGGAAGTCCTAGCTACGCCACGGATCTCTAACAAGGTTTTCCTCCTACCTGCTTTAAATAACTATGAAACAAATCTATGATCTTTCTATAATCAATGGAACAAAGAGGCTGTTTGGGGACAACAGGCCGTGCTAGTGATACTCTGTATCGCCTGCTCATTCCCGTAAACATACCGGACCCTATTTGTTGCCGATCACAATTGACGCAAAGACAATTGTTGTTTCAATCGTCACACTCGCCTGTTTCGTCACTGAAGTATACGAAAAGGTCATAAGCCATCATATACAATGAGAAAAATAAACTGTTTCTTTCCTTTTCATTGCGCAAGACAATAGGTGTAAACCAAAGGAATGCGTTACGAGTCAGTCTGTAATTAATGTGGTCATTAAACTCGTTGGCGGAAGGTTTTTCTCGGAACAAGGGTTACTGCCAGAACAAAATGTAATAACTAAGTTGGTCTGCGTATTACTGTCTCTCTGACGGCACAGACGATATGCTACGATTGCATCCGGGAACGTTGGTCACAGAAAAGGAAGAGAAAAGAAGGGTGGGGGGGGGGGTCAACCTGTCAACCAGGTCGTTAGATCTTCCCAACACATTCGTCTTAGGTCGATAATGAACGTTAATTAGACCAATGAATCCAGTATCAGAAATCACTGTGGGTGATTTTGTTTATTTCAACATTTTTATTTTTCAGGAAGCCATATCGTGCTCATCAAGGATCCTGACCACGTTGATGACCATGCACCGATGCTTACTGTCTTGATAACACGCCTTTTGTGACTTCATGCCACACAGCCAAAGGTAGCATTCAGGCGTTTATGAAACTCACAATTTTGTTCACGGGAGTAGGCCTTTCATTAGACGCCCCTTATCCAGCGGGCCCAAGTGAAAATTCCAGTCGATAAACTGCTCAATGGTGTGTGTGTGTGGGGGGGGGGGGGAGGGGTTAGAGTATGGAGGTTATAACCATTATGCACCACTGCTGACAGGGACTTAACTCAGAGGGGTTCGAGTGGTACCTCCCCCCCCCCACTATTTCGTGAAAAATGTGTAATTGGGCAGCGCAAAAACGCAAAATCCGCATGCCTGCAACCAAAGCAAATTTCGTAGGGGCGAAAACAACATATTTCGCAGCCCCAAATCACGAAGGATTATGGGTAATACAGACCGGGCATAAATATCTTGAAACGTTAAAGTTTATTGAAGTCGCCGCCGCCCCACTACGCTTCTGTCTTTGTCTTTCCTGGGAAGAAGTTACATAATATATTGGCTAAAAAACTATCGCGAAATTGTTCTCAGTGCAAATGTAATCCCCCCCCCCCCCCCCAATGAATCACTGACTACTACTGACCAACTACTTGCAACAATTAGCGATTGAAACCACACGACCACCAGTGACCCATGCGGAGTGGAGGAATTGAAACAGGGTGTCGTATATGTAACGTTACCTCGTTGACTCTCGATACACTCACTAGCAACCCCGAATACAACATTTAATTAGAGTTGTCCGATGGCCTCGAACGAAGGCACACACACATTCTTTCGATTTGTACAGTACATTTGTATTGGTCTTCAACTCATTTCACTGCGGTCGTCATTGTACATCATATGCATTAAGCTATATATCTAACTCAGACTGACGGAAAAGAAGCAGCGCGACTGGCAACCCCATCGACCATTACTCATTAGTTATGTTCCCGCCACACTCAAGTAACATCGCAATTTTTTAATTGCGATTCTGGCATGCGATTGTGCGAATTCCTTGGAAAATCCTTCTTCGATAATCATGCAGTACAGTACAGTTGTATTGGTTTATACACGATTTTAATCGAGCTTCCAGACTCCCAGAAGTTGAGAATACAAGCGTGTAATTACATTTCTATCCCGCCTACTCTAACAGCAGTTGCGTCAATTTGACCCATCAGTATATTCGGTCAGTAGGGAACCGATAGGAACCAGATGTCCATATAAAAATTTGACCCGAGTTGAGGCGAATTTACCAGGTTTAGTTACTAGGTTTAGTTCTAACTCCCGCCCAGAATGAAAGAGATGCTGGAAAGCCTTGAGTATGACATTTTTAACTAAGCGTGAGACCTCATCAGTAGACCGAAAATGCGGCAATTCCCAACTAGTAACCCAACTAGTCCCAACTAGTAACCCAGTAGAGAATCTAAATACAGACCGAGCAGCAACAACAGCGGCAAAACTGGTGTTAGAACACCAGGCACCGAGCATGATCAAATATGTACCCCTTGACGGCAAAGCCTTACAGTCTGCCTGACACCGGAAGGCTTACGTTAGGTGGTCAGAGTCTGCTTGCCCGCAAGGGGTGGGGCGATGACTGCGGGACCGTAGGCACCGCACGCGGCCAGATTAGCCGCGAGCCGTGCAGCCATTTTTGAACGAGTTCAATTCTCTTCAGTCATTCCGAGAGGCCCGTGTTGGCAATTTATATATCAATAAGCAGGCAATAAATTGCTGGACTCGGAGAACCGATAGTATCATTTTGCTATCAGTGCATGCGAAATTCTCCAGAGTGCGTCGAAGAAAATACAGTCACCGTTTGCAAGACTCCGCTAGTAGCAACCGGAAGCAGTGTGGCATTGAATTCCGTGCAATGTCACGCAGGGGACTGATGACTGTTGCACCTCACCGGCACCGAATGCTACACATAACAATGATTAGCTAAATCTAACTACTTGTAAATCAGATCAGTTTTTCTATAACATTATTTTAAACAGGGCACATGTAGTTTCCAAATTGTATGATGAAGCCCTGATGAATATCATATATAACTAATGATAGCAAATAAGTTGGCATTTCTTTCCGAATATAATCTCAATTAGATTGGGCCTCGGGTTAGGACAGTTTAATACGTTTCGGTAAGAGTGCTCGAGTTGAGTTGTAGCCCACTCAGATCGGCTCACCCAATACCCTGAATATACCCAATACCCTGAATACCCAACACCCTGAATACCCAATATCCTGAATACCCAATACCCTGAATACCCAACATCCTGAATATCCAATACCATGAATACCATTGCAATACCCTGAATACCCAACACCCTGAATACCCAATATCCTGAATACCCAATACCATGAATACCATTGCAATGCCCTGAATACCCAATATCCTGAATACCCAATACCATGAATCCCAATATCCTGGATACCCAATACCCGGATAACCCTTGCAATCAATGGATGTTTCACGAAAGGTCCTATTTCACACAAGAGAGATCATCCCGGGTGAACGTAATAATAATTCGGATATAAATATTGCCTATTAAGTTGCAGTTTCGATGTGGTTGTTCAGAAGTGACACCGAAAAGCCACACAGCAGTGGGATGCAGTTTCTGGGCCCTCAAATCAGCCCTCGCCTCGGGAAATCCCTCTGTCGGCAGCCAGTGTTTTTCAGTATTGAATATGGGCATGTATGTAATTTCACGTCGCTATTTTTGAGATGTCACGGAAGAGGCCTATCCATAATCGAATCAGCGATTATCTGTAATACCTTAACTACTATTCCCTGATAACAGTGTTTTCAGATAAAATTCCACTGCGTAAAAAAATGACGAAAAAACAAAAACATTCAAACTACTATAGCAAGTTACAATTGAAAAAAATAAAACAATAGAATGTCACAAATTAGGGCAAAAAATTGGAAACATTTAAGCACGAAAATATTAGGAATTAGGACGTAAAATAGAGAAAAAGCGAAAGTAAAATTAGTGTTAGAGTGGTATTAAATAATAAGAGCCAATTTATACCCAACCCAAGTGTTGCGCTAATAACTTGATCTGGTGCTCAAGAGTATCTCCCGCGTATAGCCTACAATTGCGGTACACATGCTGGAGACCGATTGGCGACAGATATGGTTGACAAATCCCACTCGAGAGTGAATAACATCAGCCCAGACGACACCATTCTCGGAGGATTTGGAAGAGGATTACGACATAAAAGTCAACTGTCCCCTCCTTGCCATTTCCGGTGTGTATTCTCAGCCAACTGTTTATCGATTGTACTGTGGGCGCTAATAGTCGTGTTGTCCCACTGGACTGGTGTAGTCCCCGTGAGGACCACTCGAACAAGTTCAAGACGATCATTAAGTGCTCATCAGACGACACGCTTTGTGGTAGCGACCTACACACGGCGTCTCCGCTTGTACCGCCCACCGGGGACTGACAAAGGTTCTTAAACAGTACGCTATAGCAAAATTCTGTAATCTGGTAATTAATTGATTGCCCGTTTGTCACAACAGCCGATTTCAGTTAATGACACTTCATTGGATTTTACAAGTTTTTTTTCCTGTATAAAGCCAGTTCGGAGTCACAGTTAATGAGATGATAATGATATTGTGTCAAAGGTCGTATACAGTCATAAGGGAATGACCGCAGTTCGACGTTGAACGTACAATGTGCAGAATCCTGCCATCACAAAACTTCACAGAATTCCCCCCTCCCCCCCCCCCCCCCCCCCC
The DNA here is from genome assembly GCA_026419785.1 of Sclerodactyla briareus. Lineage (NCBI taxonomy): Eukaryota > Metazoa > Echinodermata > Holothuroidea > Dendrochirotida > Sclerodactylidae > Sclerodactyla > Sclerodactyla briareus. Next base: position 245,719 of record JAODTK010004954.1, on the reverse strand, counting down.
CCGTACTTCAACAATAACATCCGAAAACATGGGATGAATTGGTTGCGTTTTCAGGTAGTGCAGTGACAGTTTAAAATAAGCCGTAATGATATCGCTATGGGGGGGAATTGACCGAATCTCCTCGTCTATTCCCCCGAACTGTTCTGTGGTGAGCATGCGCACTTAGAACTACACACTGGCTTATTGGGTGAACGTAATTGTAATCCCTGATCTAATCTGTAATCTAACTTTGTGTACAACTAATTTTTATTCCAGAAAAATCTGTGCGTCGCGTGCCGTACTGGAACTGGAAAGCAGTTTGGAATACTACGATTTCGTACTGTTACAAGCGCGTTAAAACCCGGTGTTGTAACATCGTCTAAAACATGAACATTATTTCAATGATATAGTTGTTCGCGAAGGTATCTGCCCATTCGGACAAGGGTTATTATTATTTTTATTATTTTACATCCACAAATCAAGATCATGATTGGAATGATTGAAGTTTGAAAGGGAATTGTCGTCGGGTAGCAACTGGCAGGAGAGTGACGGCGACGTTTGCATAACGCGACTATAAAACTTGTTCCGATACAATTCGATATCGATACGGTATATCGCCACAATGATATGTCAATGTCAAATTAGTCTCGGACTCGTTCATTTTTTGCAGGCTGTTGCGAGATGAGAATGCCGCTATACTGAATCGATTGAAATTATTGAATGATATTCGAAATGTAAATAACTGTTTTGTTCCCAGCAAGCCTGATACGAAGGAATTATGTTTTCCGGAAATTCCATTTAGAATCAGTGTTCCAGTTCAGAGATCGATTAGGGGTTGTGGCAGGAAATTGATACAAAAGTTAAATCCGTCGGAATTAGGGAAACATCCTGTCGACTATCAAATGTGTGTGATGAAAGATGTGAAGTAATAATTAACTGCCATAAGTCAGTAACTGTTGCCTTCTTGTGGGAAAATCGCCTTCGACAAAGTCAGTGGCGGGGGGGGGGGGGGGGGGGGGGGGGGGGGGGCTCCTAACATTTTCCGATAAACATTTTCAAATGAAGAATTGGAGTAGATGAAGGCCCACACGTCAGTCCCAGGCTGATTTATTTTGTCTGTTCAATTTTGAAACAATTCATCCCTTTGAACACGTCAAGATACCGATCAGGTGTGATTTAGCGCGCTTACCGTTAACCATCGGGTTTAGCCAACAGCGCTGCACTCTTTCGCCTAATGGACGTGGGATAATAAACAGTGTACATAGTCCGATTGCCCAAGACAGGTGTGCCAGATTCCCCCTCTAATCCTTCGTAACGCGAGTGCATTCAACATGGCAGTCAGTTCAATTAGCGCTGGTTTCCCACGATCACACGCACATGATGGCCTAGAAGAAGAGAAGATGCAGATAATAAAGATATTGCAGCAACTTCAAGTCCGTACTTGACAAAAAAGCGAATACTTGGGCACGCTATTCAAGACGAGCTCATTACGACAGAGTATTGTAGCGAGTTGAAATACTTGAGCCCCTGGTCATGGTGATGTCCATCCATCTGCCCGAGGTACGTGACTGTATTGAAGGAGCTTCTCCTCGGTTTGAAAAAGTGGACACCACACCGGGGAAGTACTCTATAACACACCCGGAGTTTGCTTCTATCAAATGGTAATTGACCTCGCCACGTTTGGACAATCCCTTTTTTTTTCTGTTTAAACAGTGCATTTTAATGCTCGCGTGCTAATTCTTGCGCACATTGACTGGCCAAAGAGGTGTCCGTCGTGAGATATGCTAGGCATACTGCACATTATATGCGTTCGCCAACGGGTCTTGAAACGCCGAGACAAGGCACTTCTTGTGCCCACTTGGAAAGGTCTCAGTGAAATCCGTAGTCGGCCGTGGTCCGATGCCTTATCGGCATTGCCCAATCGTTTCTCTTCAAAGCTGGCCATAGAAACATTAAAGGAACCTCCCAAGATAACATGCTCCTCGTTCTCAGTCTAATAATACAGGAGCACTGCGACGAGGGTATCATGCCTTCGACTGTGTCTCTTGGTGGTTCTGAGAGATGTATATTTGGAGATCACGTGATGTCCGAGTGGATCAGGCGAATTGTATCTGTACTTCAGGGAAGTGAATTGAGCTGAAAGACGGCATTTCGTGCATTCAGGGGGCGTACAACAAACTTTTCCAAGGGGGTGTGAACTTTTGGGACCGACAAGTTTTTCTGTCTGAGACCGACTTTTTTGATTGGCTATTTTAAAATTTTCCCAGTTTTTTCGGCGACCGTGGTGACGGGGGTCGGGGGTCTATTCAAGGTTCCTTACAAATCGACTTCGGCCGCGCAGAGATCGTATTTTTGCCGCTACGGACCGATTTTTCAATAGCTCAGGGGGTGTCACACCCCTCCACACCCGCCATATTTACGCCCCTGCGTGCAGGCTCTGTGAGGCAAACGAACCAGTGCCACATTTTAGCACTACTATATCTTCAAAACGACACAAGTGCTTGATCTAGAAGAGCAGCGTTTGCTCCGTAGACACACGTGTACCAAGCAAATTTGGTGGAGGTACAGGTATTCTCTAACGCAAAAGACTACTATAAGGGTGAACCATTATACCTCCTGTTGAACACGTTCAAACAACGTATAGGGAGAACGGTTTTGAGAGAACGACCGATCAATCTCAATGACTTGGAAGGTTGTGTTGCAGACAGCAATGAGTATCCAATCACCCGAGAGTTTCCCTGGAGATACAGCAGAGGTCTTGGCTTGAGGAACGCGTATAATTATCTGACAGACCAATACCCGCAGATCAACCAGAGGCAAATCTACACTGACCAACATGAATGAAACAAGAAGAACTATACGAACGCCAGAAGAAATCACCTGACAATGAGGTCGATATGCTGCCCGATTCCGATATGACCGAATGCGAGATGTCTTCCCTGTAACTTACACATCCTCTTACAAATTTATGGACACTTCCAATATCCTACCCTACTGCAGAGAGATCGTTTTTTGTGTTAAGAAGACTGAGAACCTACTTGAGAAATTCCATGCATGGTCAGACTCGACTGTCATCCTCAGCTTTGATGGTAAGAGAGAAAGATTTCCAGGTGGACATTCTAAATAGCATACTAAAATTCAGCAGCAAATGCGATCGCCGCCTCAAGCTATGACTGTGGTCTTGGGCTAATGTCACAGGGTAGGTATAGTTAGGACTTCGCCCAAGGCACTGCATGTCTGTCTGCAAATTCTGTATCGACTAGTCTTTACAATACCGTGTCTAGGGTTTTTAGTCGCGCTCGTGGTATACTGGTCCCCTCTATAGTTGCGGACACCTAAGGAAAATTTTCCATTTCAGAGTTCCGAACAACAACAACACAACACACAGTAAATACACACAAACGAATTTACATTAGGGTGTGTAAGAATATATTAGTTTTCCCAGGCCCGTCACTCGGTGACATCCCGAATAAGAACCAGCCATATACAGTTTCATACTATCACGAATTCACATAACAAGACCTTTCAAAATGATAAGAAATCACCACTAATCAACCCAGTTTGACAGGATAACAACTGCTCCCTTCATTAGTTCCGCGAAACGTCCTAACCACAGTGACATTCGATGAGAAGGCAGTGTCCGCGACTTTTGCCGGTGTCCGGGACTATGCAGGTATAAAATACAAAGCGGAACGCTTTTATTAGTGAACTCCCGTAAATTTGTGTTCCTCATAACGGGCTGTAGTGTAATTATTTTCCTTCACATTACTACTGCACCTCCTGATTCTGGTGTAGCATGTAGGGTACTATATTCACGCCAGTATTAAATACGCTTATACAACCGTTGTTCTTTACATTATTTGGTTTTTTGTTATTGTATCGCTTTATTGTCTCATGACAAACATGGACTGGTATATCAGTTGCGCAACTTCTGGCTACTTCAGTTCGTAAACTGGTTAGTTTGTTCAATTAGGACATCTATTTTTGATGTTTGCGCACTACAAGCGTACAGAGGTATACGCTCCAGTTACACAATGACCCATAAGATAATCTTATGATTCACCCGATGCGCTGACTGGTACAAAGTTATGTTTCCAGCCGATGTATTTCAAGGTCGTCCAATTTCAAAACAGGACGATTGAAAAAACCAACAAAAAACTTGAATGCCAAAACACTTCTGTGGCTGTCCATATCAACCTTAAGGACTGACTCCCGGACCGGAGGTACCGTGCTGTTGTCCGTATAACATCCATCATGGTGGCGATCGTCTTTGTACGTTTCCATATTTCACAACCACATGGTCATATATGCAAATGTGCGATACAGCTTTCTTGAACGCGAAAATGTATTGCTTTTGCAATAGCATTTTGACGGAGTATATGGACGCAAGGAAATACTCGATCAATCGATGCAGCAAGTAGGCCTGAGGATAGAACCATTTCGAAATACATTTAAAGTTATGGGAAACCTAATGTCCTCTACCATACCCGACCCATATGCTCCAGGATAAGACCTAACGGTTCCTTACTGCCTAAGTTGAATAATTTGTCAATAATGCCCGAATGTGCAGTATCATCGTTATTATGAACTAATTATGAGAACCCTCCTGGCACGCGTAGGTAGTCGCGGCTTGCCCGTCGGTCACTTCCTGTAACCTGTCTATCCTAATAGTAAAGAAATCCAGATGTGCAAATGTGCGATACAGCTTTCTTGAACGCGAAAATGTATTGCTTTTGCAATAGCATTTTGACGGAGTATATGGACGCAAGGAAATACTCGATCAATCGATGCAGCAAGTAGGCCTGAGGATAGAACCATTTCGAAATACATTTAAAGTTATGGGAAACCTAATGTCCTCTACCATACCCGACCCATATGCTCCAGGATAAGACCTAACGGTTCCTTACTGCCTAAGTTGAATAATTTGTCAATAATGCCCGAATGTGCAGTATCATCGTTATTATGAACTAATTATGAGAACCCTCCTGGCACGCGTAGGTAGTCGCGGCTTGCCCGTCGGTCACTTCCTGTAACCTGTCTATCCTAATAGTAAAGCAATCCAGCAGTAAGGTAGGTTGGGCTAACATCTGTGCGATAGTCATCAATTGGAATTGGATTAGCTAGGCATATTCAATGCGGTAACGGCATTCACAGAATATGCACCGATTTTTGCAAAGGCGTCGTGCCTGACTATACTAGGAAAGTCAATTGTCAGGATCGGTTGTTGAACTCAGGGCCCCGGAAACGCTGCGTCGTCGTCGGAACAGGTCTAACGTAGGCCTTTGGGGCATGCATGCCCCTCCTACCGAATTATATCCACTACATCGCACGAGAATAGGCCTAGCGTTATTAAAACCGCTCCGTTGTTTAGTGAACAATGGGCACGTCACGCCACGGTAGGCAAGCGGCGGTACAAGCCTGCACTCAGACGTCGGGAACCTCATTGGGACAGATCGAAATCCGAGACACGGGAAGAGACCTTAAGCCCATTTCAAGGATTTTGATGTCAATCGATTGTTCGCTGTTTGGAAACTTCGGTTACATTTCTCTCGGATGAGAAGTACACCAGCCGTGGGAACAGAGGGAATCGGACCCTGACTGGCGAAACTGGAGACTTCGGAAGTCGCACTGTTGAACTGCCTGTCTACCTGTGGCTTGTGCGGCGTCCGCGTCGAGGCTTCTGTTGTTTGTTGTTTATCCTGTTACAGATTTTGTGGTGTTATATATGGGTTACAGTGTGCAAGTCAGCGCAATAATTCAATTAACGAGTGTTGTGGTGAAGCGACTCGACCGTGGCCGCGTGCTGCGAGTGCGGGGAGTTTGAGTTGAACAAAATGGCTACAACTGAAGAAATCCCCATGGAAAGGACTGCACGCACGTCTTCCTTAACCGAAATGATCGGCGTCCTATCGCTGGGCTCCAGGCGCCACGAAACTGAGGGGAATTTCTATTTGTTTGAACCAATTCTTCATGGGTGGGCAAACGTGTCTCTTCTATGTGTATTTATCCAGACGACAGATTGCATGCCGCCGATTGCGTTATCGGAAGACGTGAGTAGTCCCGGGGTCGACACCTTTCTCCTCTGAGGGGTGCTCGACATCTGGGTTACGGGCCCCCCGCAGGCCGAGGAACACGCCAGGTTCCCGAGGAGGAAGCTCACCACAAGACAGTTGTTGAAAACTCTTTCGGTTAAAATCCTTTTTTCCCCTGGAGCCCCGATGACCCAATCACTTTCACACCCTCCTTCATGCTGAACTTGTACGAGGAACTTTCCCGGACAGGATCGGTCGGGGATCACCGCTCGGGATCGCTATCGCTAACACCGTCAGGAGTTTTTACTAAACAGGTGAGATGACAAATATTTCTTCATTGTTTTGAAACATTTAGGGCCCATTCTTGTTCGTAAAAGCAACACACTATATAGTTATCTATGATCGAAAGTTGAAAGAAAATAGGATCACTATTCACTAGTGAATTTGAGCTTCGTATTGCTCTAAAGCCTTCAGTACGACCCGACACCGCCGACACGTACATGTAGCCTGGCTGTAACCGGTATTAGTCAGCTGTCCTTATAATGTATCTGTCAATACCGCTTAGACATCTTTTCAGACAACATTCTGACCATGCTTGGGCCCCCGGAAATTACTGCGAATTATAACAACGGCGCACAGCTTATCCGACAGTCGAAAGAAGTAAGCTGATGTAATCAGAGAATACCGGTTGAGAAGAGGATCCCCCAAAACTAATCCTCAATATAGTGTGCACATAACAAAGAATGTGAGCTCGTTAAGGGTGGCGCCCCCGATCCGGTCTTCTCAGTATCACTCTGGGTGACTCATTATTTACTATACAGTAGACCAATGGATAGAAGACAGTGTACGTGTATGGAAGGGGTGAATATGAACCCTTTTCAGGTAAATAATGCCGACAGAACTACGGCAAATGGTCCACATGGTTGCGGTAGGAGCAAACATTTGAGTGACCAAGAATCTGAAGGTTAAAGGGCCTAATAAGAACGGTCCTTTATGTATCTTTCCAGTTTCGTGTTTGTAGCTTTTCCCGTCCAGAGAATGAACTAACTAACTAACGCAACTAACTAATAAAATCATAGATAAAGAATAAATACATAATTAAAATAAATGCATAAAACAAACCACTAACTAACGCAACCCACTGGGTAGATGGACAGAAAATGACAGCGTTGGTGAATCTAATATACGCTGGTAAGTTCATCAATGAATAGTAAGTGGAATTTCTCAATGTCTGCCGCGAGTTGGGCAAAGTTACGCAAACCAATAGACTTACGTTCATATAAATACAGAGTAGGTGCTGAAGTAAACGACGCGATTTGGAAATAACTTTTTACCAACGGACTGAAAAGTAGGCAACAAAAATCTGTAATCCTTATAAATTCATTTACATACCAAATGAGTGTAATCTTTCAATATTTTATTATGTAGGCCTAATTGGCGAGAAGGATTTATTCGAATATAATCCGAATAATAAATATAATACTATATCCAAATGATATTTGTTTGAATAAAATTAGTATAGTTCAGGGTGGCGATTTGTCATCATTATGGAGGGCGGGGGGGGGGGCATCCACTTGCTCGCACGTCTCCGCCGCCTACCATGGGTACAGAGACCGCGGAAGACCAAGGAAGCCAAGCTATTCCGCCCATTCTAGAGGAGCCAGATCACACACATTTTGCCAGGTGGCGATTTTCTCTTAAACAAATTTATGAAATATTAAGCATAATACAGTTGGAATAACTGAACGCAAATCGCATAAAAATTATTCAACCAGCAAGAATGATTCAGAGCCGTTGGGAGCCATGCAGGAAGCCATTTCGTGCATCAAATAGAGGGCCTAGTTCAATGTATTTTGCCGCATCACCAGATCCCGTTTCCCCTGAAAATCGTTTAAGTTTTCAGTGAGGTACAGAACATATGCCGGGACCGCGCGAGGTCCCCTTGTTTGGGTCCAGTCCGCGCGCGCCCTGGATACCAAACATTCTTGCGCATGCTGGAGGACCCAGACCAGATGAAACAAAAACAGCCTAGCCAGGCTATTGCATGCCTGTTTTCTCTGAAAACAAGTTCGATCTTCAATTAATTGGAGCTAGTAAATTTCGGTACGAAAATGGCATAATTAATGTTCAATTTTACCAGTACAGAGAATTCGAAGCCAATAAGCCGCGCGCATGTTCACCACGGAACAGGTCGGGGGAATAGACGAGCTTCGGACAGATTCCCCCCATAGCAATATCGTACGGCTTATTTTTAAACTGTCACCACTATTTGAGAACGCAACCAATTCATCCCATGCTTTCGGATGTTATGGTTGATAAGTTTGGGGGGGGGGGGCGGGAATGGAAAGTTTGTGATGGCAGGATCCGTAATTTTCGGCAGGGGAGTTTCGAAAATGTTCTGCACCACTTACGTTCAACGACGACTGCGGTCATTCCCCTATGACCTTTGACACAATATTATTATCTTCTCATTAACTGTAACTCCGAACTGGCTTATGCGGATGGAGGGGATTGTCAGTTTGACTATTTTGCACAGACCATCCAACAGTGATCGTTTATAATAGATGCAACAGGATCGGAGACTACTGCCGTACAAGAAATGCTGCATGATGATTGGACATCGGACTAAGCAATACATGATTAGAAAAGAAAAATCGCTTAATCATTACAATACCTTTGGCTATTGCATTTTTTCAACACTCTTCAAATATTGTGGTTGAAATTTGATATTACGCCCTCACCAAAAATTTTGAGCGGACGTTCTCCCCGTCTCCCCGGGTCGATATGCACGGTCTCGGAAATATGTCTGTGGCTGGTTCTGCTAATCCCATAATTCCTGACCCTATAACAAAGGATATAATAGCTACGACATGCAGTACCGAATAGCACTAGCCAATCAGAAAATACTCCCCGAAGCAGTGTATACACCAGCTTCCCCCAGGATCACCTCACATGTAGTATAGTTTAGTTTAGTAAGAAGGTCAGAAAGGAAGAATCCTCACGAATGACCCTGAAACCACTACAACTCAAACAGAAGAAAAAAGCCCACCACTTCTGGTTAAAACGAATCAAGACTTTTCTTTAAGACATTATTATAACACTCTTAGACAAAACAACATGTTCATGGATTCAAGGAGGGTGTTCCACTCATTGATCACTCTTTGGGAGAAAAAAAAATACTTCCAAATATCTAACCTGCAACGTTTGCCACAAAGCTTGAGACGATTACCTCTTGTATTAGTGGTAACATTAGCAAATTCAAAGGAACAGCTATCGAAAACCATAGGCAATTTAGAAATTAAATCACCTCGAATTCGCCCCAGCTCCAATAAAGTCAAACCGAGACGATTTATTCTGTCCACATACAGCAAATTTCACAGGCACCTAATTAATCCGGTCGCCTCCTCTTAACCGTTCTCAATTGACAACTTATCTTTCGAGAAATAATAGTTTATGTATACGCTTAGAATCGTCAGAAAATGCCATTATGCATGCATCCATTTTTGGAGAAAGCCGAGAGTGAATTAGTTTCAGTCACAGTTTTACGAACGAAGACGTGTTGATGTTATCCACCGTTTCCGAGCAAACATGGCAAATTCGAATCTCCTCATGCACATGCCTAACATTTTCACATGAGTAACATTGTCCCCTCTTTTGCATTTCAATGTCATATGTAATGACCATATACATTTGAGAAGAGATTTACAATTAATTCCACTTAAATAAACTTAAGTAGAATTGTATTCCACTTACTGGTTTAATCGCATTCAGAATTCACCTCTAATTCTACCCAAGTGGAATACAATTTTTATTAAATTCTACTTAGTTGATGGAATCCATTTAAAATTGAGTGGAATTCGAAGATGCTGTTGGAACAGCTACCATAATTACCTCACCTGGCAAATGTTTTTCAATGCCGCTAAGTGCAAAGTTATGCACATGTTGGTTTCCACAATCGCAACGCTTCCTTTCAAGTTGAATGGGCAAACTATTCATCAGGTGAATTCAGAAAGGTATCTCGGTGTTCAGTTTTTCTTTTCTTCTGAAACCTTCTAAGCAGTGTGCTGAAGCTGCGAGAGGAAAGGTGATTGGATTCTTGGCTTGATTAGACTCACTTCAGTTTTTTGATAAAGATATTGTTGTCAGGTTGTTTAAGCAGCTGGTGAGACTACATCTAGAGTATTCTGTCCAAGTATGGAATCCATATTTCTCGAAAGACAAGCAGTAATTGAAACGTTCAGCGGAGGGCCCTAGATTATTTCACTGTCTTAGAGAGTTACCCTTACAAAAGAGGCGATATACAGGCGTCTCGGTCTAACTCGTGGAACTGAGTCGAATTCGAGGTGATTTGATTCAGGTCTTCAAATTGTTCATGAATTCGAGGGCCTTCTTTCCACTATTTCTTTGAGTGTTCCAAAGTTACCACCTGTAAATTGGAAATTCGGAAATATTTCTTCTCCCAGAGAGTTATTAATGAGTGGAATTGCCTTCCTGAAAGTGTTGTTGTGTCTAAGAGTGTGAATGCATCAAGAACAGTTCTCGATTTTATTTTTCAGGAACCGTGAGCGAATTCTTCAAGCATCTTGGTTGTTCTTCTCTTTTGGATGTTGTGGCTCCAAGGTCTCCCATGAGGATTTTGTCAGCCTGACCCTTTTTCACTAAACAAATAAACTAAACCTAGAGTATGCTCCATGTAGGTGTGGATTCATCATTCCTCGCAAGATGACTGGATTAATTCCCTGTCGGCGAGTTTGCCAATAATGAAGAAAGATGATGGCTCAATTGGCCTTAACTCGATGGAAATTAGTGGTGGAACGCGGGCTGTTGGATTCATTTCAGGTTTTCAAAATTGTCAATGACGAGAGATTGGTTAAAACGTGACAGTAAAACTATAAGCGCAGACCGCATTTTTTCGTAGGCCAAAACTGAGTATTATGTAGCAATGGATTTAGCAGGGCGAAACGACCCTCTAGCTCGTCACGGCAGAAACCGAAGGTATGTGTGAATAATTTTGGGATTCGTGGCGGGAAAGTCGGTACGTCGTGGCAGCGAGCAAAAAGCAATTTTCACCCCCGAAAATCGCACTAGTTTACGCAGTAGTTCACGCCACGCCCCAAACTCTGGAAAGAGTTGCCGTTTCTGTGTTTGCTGTTCAAAAATCCGAACCATTGGTACACTTGTTTGTATGTGAAGAAAATTATTATTTGTATACAAATAACATTACAAGCAGATATTTACACACACACAACCACAAGCCCATGGCCCACTCAAACCAGTTCAATCTTCGTTAGGCTTATATACGGACTTTACCTGCAGTCTTCGGAAACAGTAGGCTAGACAAAATAGTGTACTGCTGTAGATTGCGGAAACTATTCATTCTCTACGCTATTATAGCAGCGGGGATCCAATTTATATCCAGACAGTTTCATTACGAATCAAGATGTCAATTTAGGTGGTATAACTGCTCCTCGAAATTGAGATGAATATGATTTATGTCAATAAGCTCATAGTGTGAATGTGGATGTGTATAATACAATAACCAGGGCGCCGGACTTTTTTTTTTTGAGTGGCGGGGCAGCCCCTTGGAAAGGGCACTTTAGGGCTATTTTAATTTGTTACAAACAATGTGGCATTGAAATAAACTATAGATTCAACCTCAATTTCCTTTTTATTAGCCTTCAAATTTGTCGTATTTCCCCTCTTCTTCATTGCTGGATCTTGAAAGTCTGTTACCATGGCAACGGATACAATATCACATCCTAAATTTTTCATAACGTACTCCCAGAGGCACCTACGATGTTCATTTTTTCTGCTATATTTCCTTTAATAAGCAATATATTTTCACGAAATTTCGCATTTTCACGAAATTTGGGTCATTTTTGTCAGAAATTCTTCCACATTGGCCTTGCCCCCCCCCCCTTCAATGGTGATATTTTTTATTGAGAATTTATTAGCTGAAAAAATGAGCTATAAATCAGAGCTATAGGGTTTACATAACTCAAGAACATTTTCTTGAAGCAGAGTAAACTGAATCAGTTTGCACGGCATAAGAAGGGTTGAAGCTCGCTAGCGCTGTCCATAATACAGCAGTCACAATAGGCTGTTTCACAAGCAACGCGGCGGACACAGGGAATTACAATGGCTACCCGGCCGCGCACATGCGGGAAACATCCAAACATAACATATTGCCCAGGCATTTGCTCATTGTACAATTTGCACCGGTCGGCCTGGATAGCATAGTAGGGGGGGGGGATAGTATTTTCAGGAAAAGGGCACCACACTGCCCCGCTGTCCCCGCGTCGGAAGGACGGGGGTGAGCAGCCCCCGTGGGTCCGGCCCCCCCTGACACTAACCCAATATTTGGTCAGAAAGGCACCAATTAAACCTAATTCCTGACCCCAAAATTCACTTGGGTTCCCTCCAGTCCTGCCCACTCTTCGAATTCATTAGCTGAACAAATTCGCTCCGTCCCTAGTTAACCCTCCTATTTTATTCTGTGTGCAGTTCAGTTCGAGTGGGTTTTGAAAAGAATTCCTTGTGTACTGTCTCTCTTGTACGTATCCGACTCAGTACGGCACCCTGACATGATTAATTAGAAACTCATTATCATTAATTATTCTATTATTGTATCTCATCGTGTGCTTTCTCTATGAAATAGTACGCTAGCGAAGGCCGTTGTTGTTACAACTATATACACTTTTCCATGAAAATGATGGACAGACCCGTATGCGTGCTCGTACATACAGGCTTTGTAAAATTCGGGAGAAGATATTAAAAAAGAAATCTTATTCCACTTTGGAAACATGGGTCAAATTGACCTAGGATTGAGTCAGGAGGGAATTAAGTAAATATCCGCGTCAAATTTTAATGCCAAATTGGTTGGGTTCTCCCTGACCCAATTTTGGTTGAATCTGACCTGGATGGATTTCAGAGTTTTACAGGATTATAACCGCGAATCTGTTGATCGTGTACTGACATATTTACATGATTCTGGTGCAAGATGATTAGAGCTAGGCAAAATCATTCAAATATTACTCTGATGGCGAATATAGTGATTGGGATAGCGAGTATAAGTTAGTATAGTCCGTTTTGAATTTGGTATTACCAACTAATAATAACTATTGACGGTGCAAATGACTTCCACATGTATTTCAACTGGGGCACGCACCTGTCTGTGATGAATAAAGCTAACAAGTTAGCTCTGCCTCGCGTAAAAAAGGCCCGTGAGGGGTATTGATTTCACGGAAAAAATGGGGGTAAACAAAGTCTATCTTCCACGGCATGTAACTACTGTAAAAAGGTGAGAAAATTCACATCAAATTGCTGTCAGAACAATTAGGTCTTTATAGTCCGGCACGACATATGCCGCTTCACCGAGGCAATATTACCTCACGGCTGTTTGGGCGGGCTTGGGTTAATTTTGTAATTTGAATATGCTATATGGAAAAGAAGGTGTTCATTTATTTTCGAGAAGAAGAAGTACCCTGATGAAGTTTTCGTTAGTAAAGTTAAGAACGACATCAGGACTCGTATTTTGGTTGATTTTGGTTCAAGGGATGGCCAAGGGTTAAGTTCAAGCAAATCTGGGTTGATTCCAGATGTTCTTTTTCGAATGATGGGGTCATAATTAAATTGTAACATATATATTTGTTTGTAGTCAATACTGTTTTCATCTCTGTAAATAACAAGTGTATATACAGGAGCGGAAACCTTACCTTCTGTAAATATTGACACCATGTTAATAATAAAATATACACTGCTTATATGTGACGAGAGAAAACTTTAAATACACTGAAGCAAATGGAATAATACATGGAATAATAATAGACATTGCCGTTTATACACGATGCCACGGCGAAACTCGCTTGCGGTATATCGAAACTAATTTCGAATTGACATATCATTGTAACGATATACCGTATCGATTTCGAACTGCACTGGAACGATTGGACACCGTGACGTCATGGGAGCGTCGTCGTCATTTTTTTTGGAAGTGTTTACCAGAAGAACTCATGTCTCTTCACGCCTATAGGCTACAACTCAAATACCGCGATTCTGTGATTGGAAAGATACAGAATTACACTGCAGATAGCCCACTCTGGTAATAAGTAAGCTGGTTTGAACCTTGATTTCATTTGGTTCACTCCCTCACGAAGCATATGACCGATCAAAATGACTGACACCATTTCTACCAGCTCCGATCGAGTCATGAAAGGAGAATACAGGGTAACCCGTGGGCAGTAGTTGCACTATTTTTCGGATGGGTTTTATGGCGTATTGAATAGAGCAGCTTAACTTTGGGCCTTGGCCCAATTAGTGTCCTGATGATAATAATACTGAAAGGAGATGGTTTTATGTCTTTGTTGAGGCTGGCATCAATAGGCTTACAGTGGTTTAGGTTGGACATACCAGAACACGCATCGAGTGTGACTGACAGTTTATACAGTTCAGGTGTCCTGTGTTGAACTTCTAGCCTAGTGGTATCTAGCTTTCTTGCCTTAGTGACAACCTGACAACGTAGACGATAGGTTCAACTCAGTCGAACTTAGAGCAATCATTTTATATAATTTTCATTTTATAGAAGAAGTCAAAGGAATCCATCCTGTCATAACAGTGTGTGTGTATGTGTGTGTATGTGGTATGTATGTGTGTATGTAATGTAAGGCTGGCTTGTGAACACGATAACCCGGGCCCATCTGGATGGCCCAGCTCATGTACTTTATATACAAGTGCCCTAGTGAATTGATTTTTCTATCGTTTTGAGGTCAAGTCAAAGGTCATGTGAGGTCAACAGAGGTCAAGGTCAAAATTCCTTCCAAAGATGGGTATCGGGATATATCGAAACCTAGTGAACAGGATAAGTCCAGAATTCTTGGTCTAATCATGATTAATGTAGTCTATGTAACTGTACACATTCTTTTCTTATGGGGATACGAGAACCCTATTGTTTTTGGCATAGACATAGATATTTTTCCAGTAATTTCTGTCCGATCTTAGCATTCTAATAATGATAACTTACCCACATCTGGATAGTCGGAGTGTGCCTCATATTTTTGGCGTTTTGGTATGATTGGGGGTTAATTCTAGTGAAAAAATCTGTGAAAATTCGATTTCTTTTGGCTTTTTGACGTGAAAATACGACCCCGCCTCATACTTGGTGTCTGCGTCCCCATAACGAGTACATGAACTGAGGTCAGGTCAAAGGTGATCTGAGGTCAGCAGACTGAGGTCAAGTGAGAATTCCTTCAGGATGAGCTTGGCCCACCCAGGAGGGGTCGAATTATTGTGATCACAAGACAGGAGGGGGGCTTGGCCACAAATTTTAGTCAGTATCAGCTTGTGAACACGGTAACTCGACCCAACTGAATGAATTGAACTCATATTTGATATGTGATTTCCTTATAATGAATACACAGAACTCGACAGTGACCAGTTTGATCAGGATCAGTCATCAAATAAAGTTTAATTTATAACATTTCATTCATTACGTTTTTGCTAATAAGTTTTGGAAGCTAAAAATATGTCAACGATTTCTACACCAATACGGCGCTAGAATACCGTTTGTAAATAAGTGCGAGTAACGCTCACATAGACGTTTTGCTGTTAATCGAAAGTTATATACATTTCGCAGATTGAATATTTTTGGTGAATAGAATAGGGCAGACATCAAAATACTGGCTGGTCAACCAGTTATATAGATGCTAATGGTCACTGATAACTGGAAATTGGCAAATAACCTAATTAGCCTGGAATTACAGCAATTTCGCAACGGTTACCTCAAAGGATGATCAGATAATTCTGGAAATCCGCCTGTTCTGTTAGGCCCTACGGCCTATTTACCATAATGGTGTAGCAAATATTAGAAACTTATGTAGTGAAAGGCTACATCGGTGTTGTCATGTGACAAGGATTGGCGACTACGCCAAATGAATAGACCAATTGCAAATAATGAGGGCGTGCTTCATGAGGAAGATTAATGTCTTTCATATGTCCAACATTAGAACACTCCTATCCCACAATACACTTTAAGAGGATACATCTATCCCACAATCCATGCGCTGTGAGTCAAGTATTTTTTTGTTAAAAAATTAGTGTGATAGTTGGAACCAATGACAAATTAAGCTTGAAATATCTCCACATTTTATTTTTTCTTGACAGCCGAATGACATTTTTTTGCACAAAAACATCTGCATAAATATTTTATTCACAATAATTGTTTGTTAGTTTCTATTTTAATGAATAATTAATGACTCAACCGATCATAGTGGATAAATTGAACTGAAATAGCTGGAAAACGAAATTCACTTGTGAGAGCACCTTGGACTATTGGCGATAAGGTCTATGGAGAGACATTATCGTCTCACATACTGGCGAATTATGGACGAGTCCGTTCACAGGAAATCGCGATGAAAATCGTATCGTGGTATCATCATGATATGCCAAGAGTGTTATTAAGGCGTTAAGAGCCGTTTTGGTTAAAAAAAAGAAAGAAGAAAATTTGCGCTAATTTAGCATATATTAATACGACTAATAACTCAATTGCCATGCCTGGATTGATGAGGCAATATTACCAAAAGCATGCATGTGCTAGATTCATTACCAGTCACAACAATACTCACATTCACAATATTAGACATTTTAACCATGCTCACCGCCAACATTGCAATACTAATTCGGTTGATCGTAACCTGGTAACTGAGCATGGAAGCTGAGTTCCTTAAAAGACTGACTTCGGACATATCCTCACCTATGAATATATTGAGAGCAAATTACCAATCCCAATGCTGATTTTTTAAACAAATAAAATGTACATAGGATTGGACATTACAGTCTTTCATCATTGAGACTTTCCTCATCTTCCTTCTGTTCTGATTTTGTTAATGGGAACGTTCTGCTTTGTTAAGCCTATGCTAACCTTTTTAATGTTTTCTTCAGCGATGTTACTTCAATATTACTAGTTCCGCGAATTCTCATAAACAACGTGAAAACGAAACAGATACACTCTCTTCATACCTGGATGAACGATGATAGCATCCTTCAATTATATTTCCTTCACTAGAAAACATTAAGATGTTTCAAAACATTTAGCAAAATGATTCAACTGCAAATTGTTTTACAATTATTAATTCACCACAGGCTAGTATCAATCGTACGAAATATGTCTATTCCATAAACGGCAGGTTTCATTGGAACACCCCTGCCATCCATCGATATTGAATGAAAAAATAAATAATCACCGGCGAGAAACGGGGTAATCGTTTACAGATTATGGACCGATTTTCGGTTGCGTCCGCTTTGTTCGAGGTATGAAGTTTCGATTTAATGCTAGAAAAGAACCTGCGAAGATTTGCACGCGCGAAATTGGAAGTCATTTGACTGCATTGGACTTCGGTTGACGTATCGAGAATCAGCCAGAAGTGTTTTTCCATTCAAAATTAGCAACACTTCCTAGTTGAGCTATATGTTTGTCCATCTATCTGTCTGTCTATCTGCCCGTTTGTATGGCTGTCTGTCTGTCTGTCTGTCTGGCTGGCTGTCCCCCGTTCGTCTGGCTGGCAGCTGGCTGTTGGCTTACTGACTGGCCTGGATGTCCATTCTTCCCTTTCCCTTTGGAGCTCTCAAATGGTCGCTTCTGGACGGACGTTCACTAAATTTGGACACAATGCCTATTCATGTGGGAAAATGTGAAATGTTTCTCCTCTTACCGGTTAGGTTGGGTTACCATCATACCTAGGTCGGTGTAAGCATGGACTATGCCACCATTATCTCAAACGAGTGTTCAGGGACTTAAAGTCCTAGGTCATCAATGGGGCATAGTGAACTACTATGAAGAAGTAAAACAAGAAAACTAAAGTTTCTACTCCTACAGATAAGGTTGGATTACCATATAATACTTGATCACTGTTATCATGGATTAGTGCTACATATGGTGTGTGCAGGAAGTTCAAGATTGAAATTGATTATGAGGCATATTGAGCTATTATGTAAGAAAAGGCAAATATGCACAATGCTTCTTTCTCCTACAGATTAGGTTGGATTACCATCAACTGGGTCAATGTTATCGTGGGCTAGTGCTACATGTCAGGTGTTTATAGGGATTTCAGGTCGAAGGTAATTGAAGGGGCACAATATGGTAATTTTATCTGTGATTGAATAATTGCACTTGTGTGGTTTGATCTACAGCACCATCAGTGCTCTAGTATCTGCAGTGGAATAATTGTATTCGTGTGGCTTCAGCTATAGCATTGGTGCTCCAGTTTCAGAAATGTCTTTTAACCTGCAAGGCTAGGGTCCTAATTTTTTACGCTGGCTACACGGTCATTAACCATGACTGTGACCTTGTCTTGCGTGAGCACGTATAATGTTCCTCAGGTATACCGCCCCCACTCTGGCACGACTAATACCACATGACGCAACACAAACATTAACATTCGGATACCATAATAATCGCTTCCTCTGGCGTGAGTCTCTGCGGCGTGGGCAGTCAAGATCAATTTAGGGCTACGCTACACTGACTTCCGCTGCTTCGAGATTTCAACTAGGCTGAGGGATGATGTCATGGGCCGTTTCGAATGGCCTCGTGTCGGAAGACGGCCCTTCGACTCGGTGCGTCCCAAAATTGATTCTCATTGACACTAGTGGCTGCTGCGGAGGGCTACTAATGGAGCCAACACGGTTAAACCAGCCCGGACCATGCTGTACTGAAGCTCCTAGCAGAGTATAGTCAATGCGGAGCGTGTTACTATGCCCCGACAGCGCCTTCACTGACATTAGTGTTATAGTGACCGGTGATTTTTGGGCGACATGATTTCGCATTTTGTCGGAATATTAGAATATGTTCCGTTTGAAGCCTCCTCTAGTTCGAGCCTAAGGCCAGTTATTCCGCTCTAGTTCGCTCCGGATGTTTATACTTTTCACGCGCCGAGAAAGTGTTCCTGCCAGACGCATCGATTTGTATTTTCGAATTAACTATGTTGTTCAGTGCTTCCGTAATGATCGGCTGCCAAATTTCGAGTTTGTTGTCAGCGTATCCTGACACCGGGTTCACTCACTCAAGAAGTTCCAGAATCTTGCACTATGATATACTACCATTACTATGAAACCACAAAGGTACGCGTCGGGGCATATTGTAGAAGAATTCCGCAGATATGAGTAAACAAATGAAGGGTTTCATGATGTTGTAATCACACAATTGGGGGGCGCCTCCTCACTTCGAGTTGTATCTCTGACGGGACTTTCAACA
This sequence comes from Sclerodactyla briareus, assembly GCA_026419785.1. Classification (NCBI taxonomy): domain Eukaryota; kingdom Metazoa; phylum Echinodermata; class Holothuroidea; order Dendrochirotida; family Sclerodactylidae; genus Sclerodactyla; species Sclerodactyla briareus. The sequence goes on along the minus strand of JAODTK010004954.1, from coordinate 226,465 downwards.
GGGCACACAATACGCAGTTGTTTTTTTTTTTCTGATGTTCCTCTCAGTAATTATAAGAGTGCCATGGGTCAAACTCCGTGGAATAGTGAATGTTCCTCTATGTCAAAGGCGGAATTACTTCAACGTTGGAAGGGAGAGGTCCAGGAAGGTGATCAGGTGAGGTGACGATTTGTCAGAGGAAAATCATTAAATAAGTTTTGCTTTTTAAAAAATGGCCGTCGGGTGGGGTCACAAGAGGCGGACACGAAAGTTGTGTCCAAAAACGAACGCCATTCTTCGAAACGGCTAGTTGCAATAGAATCTTTTTCGCGGAAGAAATATAATGGTCTCCGGTGGTTTGCCAAGGATGCGTAACCGAAGGCTGGTCTAAAAATGATCGCCATTTGCCAAAACGCGTAAATTTTGACACGAAAAACTTGTTTTGCGAAAAAAAGTTGTGTGCAAGGTACCGCGGTAATGGAATAAATTATCCTGGATCATGTGGTGAATTTTTTCATTGAATATAATATTATCCGGGAGTCTCATAGCATGGCTTCAGAAACAATCGATACTTTAAATAATCTGCTAGAGTTTATGGAAGATGATACTATAATTCTATCGATAAGTGTAACGCGGTTGATGTTTTTTACTCATTTTTCCTGTACATTCAGGAAGCGTTGGACAAGGTTCCTTATAAACGTCTCTTACTAAAATTGGAGAGTTTGGGTATCACCGACAAGGGTCCAGAAAGGTATTGAGAGTGGCTCTCTATAATATGGTGCCGCAGTTTTGTTTCTTAAGGCCGTTCTTCTGTTAGCAGAAGGTCACTAATGGTGTTCCCCAAGGGTTCGGTTTCTTGACGGCACCAAGTTGTACCGATGTTGCAATTTGTTGCAAAAGGATTCAGACCGAATCTCTAAATAGTCTTCCGATTGGCTAATGTTTTTGTACGCCGATCAAATCCAACAGCCATATGCTTCGGTTCTCATAACGGCAAACGCTTTTGCAGTTTGAATGTTAAAGAAATTATGCCCGTAAGTTCCGAGAAAAAGTTCTCGATGTGAGTTCCGGATCTATTTTGTACCTTCTAAGCAGTGGTGGTGGAAGTTGCGAGGAACGATATTGGATCTCAGGCTGACTAAACGTAATTTCAGTTTTCGTCATGAAAATATTGTTTGTTGCGTTTTAAACAGTTGGTAAGACCTCACCTGGGGTTTTCCGTGCAGGTATGGAATCCAAAATCCTTGTTTCTTCTCGAAACATATTAGTCAATTAGGACGTCAAAGGGGGCTACTAGATGAGTAAGTGTCCTGCGAGATTTGCCGTATGATGAAAACATTAAGCGTCTCGGTTTGACTTCACTGGAGCTAAGGCGAATTCGAGGTGATTTGATTCAGGTTCTCAAAGTTTTCACCTAGTTTCGATGGCCTTCCCTAAGACTACTTCATCGAATTTGTTAATGTTACTACTAATAGGGGTCATCGTCCAAGCTTCGTGGCAAACGTTGCAGGTTAGATATTCAGAGTATTATTCCTCCCAAGGAGTGATCAATGAGTGGAACAGCCCTCGCTGAAGATGTTGATTGGACTAAGACTGTTAATGCCTCCAAGAACGCCTTGATTTGTTCTTCATTAAATATGGACGCGTTCTGTCCTGTTTTCCATCTTTTTGGGCTGTAGTGGTTTCACAGGGTCGTCATTCACGAGGATTCTTCATTTCTGACTTCTTACCAAACCAAACCTAAACTATATTCCCAGTTCCACTGTTTTTTAAATTAACTCCATTTTCCCAACTGGACTCATTATTATTATTATTATTATTATTATTATTAATAATAATAATAATAATATAATAATAATAATAATAATAATAATAATAATTACTACTAATAATATAGTGTTGGCAATAAACAGTGGAGATCTCACTCCCGCCATCAAGTGAGAACTCGCAATGACATACAGCTGTCAATATGATAACGATTATATATCTCACCATTACATGAGCTGATTCACCTCACATTAGCGACAGAAATTATGTAATGTAAATTGAAAGTGGAAATTAGCGGCGATTAGGGGAAGTTCATGTTATACGATTCATGACTCGCCTGCTGTCGGTCAATTCCCGAGTGGTTAAAACTACATCTTCATTGAACTCTTCTCAGCTCTTTCTGTGATCAATCGCGAATAACGAAACGCTGGAATTATCATTGTCGGAATAGACAATTAGGACATTACACGTCTGGACCGGAATAGCGACGGAGGGAAAACTGAAAAAACAAAAAACATTTCCCGGGCTGGATGAGGCCTTCAGCCAATTGGAAAAATTGAATTATCTTGCATTCATATGTCTTGGCCGTTTTGTTCTTGTTTTTTTGGTTGTCCCCCCTCTAATGCGAAATAGACATACCATATAGCTCAGACCGTATTATCACAGTACCTTTGTCTGAAAGCCCCGAACGGTATTCAACATGGAAAGGTACCCGAATTTGGTCATCTGCACGGCCTATTTCTCTTCCCACTCTGATAGGTCATTTAAGATTTCCCAGTAATTTTAAAGAAACTGTGTCAAAACTATGGTTAGCAGAGGTCTTCCATTCCTCAACTATGTTTACAGAGTGCATCGGGCCAATGAATCCAAAAAATGCCGAGCGTTTGTGTTTTCGCTCGAGCACCTTTTTGCATGAAACACTGTGCAGTATCAGACGAGAGGTATTTTTCGGTACTGCCTGCACAATTTGTAGGCGGTATTGAACCTTACCTCATATACACGACACATCTAGACCATGAAACCCCTCAAAGATGGATGGTGTTATTACCAACCTTTCTTGTCCCGTGTTCATCGTCCGGCCTAGAATTAGTATTCACAGAGGTACTGGGTCGTTGGTATACCAGTCGTGTGAAATCCCTATTGTCCTCCGCGGTGATTACCCTCTAAATTGTAACATAGTCCTATTTGAAAAACAACCTGTTTAGCTACTCGCTGAAGACGGCGCCAGCTCGGAGCTGCGGACACAATTGCTATTGTCGTTTTTCGCCTGGCTATAAACCCAACCACTGTGGGCGGCTTTTTGCCGGTCATTCTTTTCATTTACTAGTGGTACTATAATTACCTATGCATATCAATGTCTTCCAGTTAATTTCATGACAAGAGGAGGCTCATTCGAACTCCGGTCGATAGCTGGGGGAATTATAGTACATGCGCACTCAGTTGTCATAATGTTAAATCACCGTAATCGTCTCTAAAAATAGAAAATAGGCACCTCCAACGGACCCGGTTGCATCCACATAGTCCACATGGGGGTGAATTTTAGACAACAATTCTATCTGAAAGCATGTGACCTAATGATGACTGAATATTGAGTTGCATAACTTGACAGTTTTTTTTTTAACACAAATCTGCCATCACTTTCGTAGTGCCTTTTATACAGCACACCACCTGTTTAGGATATTAATACCAATCAATTAATCACTATGCTTCCAGCAACTACTTTTGTTATTTGACAACATGCTTACATGAAACGACTTAAATGGCAAGATAACTGTTTTTTAGACAAGTACTAAATTGTTAAACATAAATCCGGAAAGTGCATCGTCGGGCTGTTGATCCACCAAAGGCTGTGTTTCGAGCCCACTCTTACAACCATTGGCATGTCTTTATTTCCCGAGTGCCCACTTTTGTGGCGGTACAGCAGTTGGTAAGTTGTCCTCGTCCGCGTGAAAGGACCACTGCAGGCCTTGATGGATACACAGATGTTGTATTGTGGAGAATGGAAACTGTATTTGTAGGTCTAAACCCCATTTCGAATAGCTGTTCCTATGTGGAGTTTTGGCCTTCAAAAATGGTCCTTGTGCAGAGAAACTGGGAGAATTCCATTGCGCGTAACGCATGACGTCCACTTGGACAAACCCGGGAAGTTATGCCATGTATTTCCATTGTTTCTTTTGGTTGAATAGGTCAACATTTAGCAGAAGTTCTGTTGTTTTTCTCTCCCCAAAGTAACCATCAAGACCTTTCACCCATACTAAAACTACTCGCCCTCTCTCATAGCTGAATGATTTTCCGAAGTGGAAATAAATGTGTGAACTTCAATAGAAAACAAAGATTGTTTGCATGTTGTGCAGTATGACCACATTGATTATTGCTTGATGGGATTCTTGTCGATCTTGCGCAAAACCATGCACAAGCTCCAAAGGACTGTAATTCCGTAACGGAAAGTCGTATGAACTTCGAGTTTGGACTGACAAACATTCAGTTTTCTCCAGCTATATATTAGCCTCTGTAAAATTAAATTCATCCTGCAGTTGTCCTTTAACGTATCATAGGCAGCACTGCATTTTTCGTGTCCCATGACATGACCCGGTGACCCTTACTCATTACCCTCCCCCCCCCTCCCCTGCGCTTCCGCGCTCTCGTAAGATCTCTGCGAGATGATTTTCATCGGAGACCTGGAAATTAAGATACCACGATGGATGGTCCGTTGTAACTATACTTGATTGTTGAATACACACGACAACAATGTTTTTGCGATTAAGAGTTTTTATTATTATTTGGTAGTTTGGGTTGAAGTATTTTTCTTCAGTTGATAGAAGCATATTCGTAATAGTGTGCATATCCGGAAGTAGACCTACGACGGTGCGAAGATCGAACCCTTACTTGGTATCATACGTTATATGACTGTTTTTTCCAGTAGGACATGGTTCCCGTCATAGTTGCAGGCGCGAGTCAGATTTTCTCGATGCCTGTACTTCTGTTAATAAGGGAACGTCACTCGCTTGATTATTTTTGTTTGATAGGATAAATTGATAAGAAAATTAGCTGGACATGAGGTCAGGTTATTTGTGGCATGCGAAAATCCGTAGGATTCGATTTCATCATTCCCAATTAAAACTGCTGACCTAGTTCACAGTTAAGGTTACAGATTCTGTAATTTGCTTTACTTTAATAAAGTTAAACGTTACAAAGTACGCTTTGCTCATCAATTAGAAGGTTGAACGCCAATATTCCAGATGCGCATTTGGCTTTATTATTATATAGTTTTCATTTCGAATTAAATGTTGATCCCCATTTAAAAGCAGAATTAACATTATGCTTGTCTATCCATACCGAAAGAGTTTCGTTCCAGTGATTTTTGTACTTACCGTTTTTTGAAGTAAGGAAAGCGAAACAGTAGAAAATATACGAAATACAAACATGATACCAATTATTACGAAGACAAAATAATGAGAAAGTTGGAAATAAAAATAAGAAGAAAATTAACATAGTACATACATACCGTGGAAATCTATCCATCTGTTCCATCGTAGATTAAAATATATTTGGTTATTTTTCCTGTTTGCGCCAGAGTCCCCGCCATTTTGGTAGATAGAGGGTATTGGTCCTTGTTTTCTTGTGTCCTTGTAACTGCGCCCCTCTCGCCTTCGTGACACCTTAAATAGCTTTAAAGTATGGCCTCTTTTTTTGTCAATGAGCATACGTATATGCTGTTGGCTGGGCTGCGTACTTTTGGGGCAGTGATGGAATACCCATAAAAAAAATCTATATCCCCCTATCTATATATTAAGCAGATTAGCGCAGGAAATACTTAGATTCCGAATCAGCGAGAGAGCAAAGGGTAAATACACCACAGAGGACAAAAACCGTTATGTAATATAAAAAAAATAAACCTCCCCCCCCAAGAACCTTCGTGTAAAATGGTACTCTATATCTTATTCATTTTGTTCATTTGTTATATTATATATGAAGAAAAAAAAACCGATTGCCTTTTTTCAGCCGAATCTATAGGTCGCGCTCTATTCCACAGACAAGTAGACTGCAGCGGCCCTTTCAATTACATAAACAACGTAAATGTTTAATTTGGATGTAAAGCTGTTTTTTGTTGTTGGGGTATTATAGATCACGTTTCACAAAACATGGATTTTTGAAAATTAAATATACCATGCTGAGTAAAATCGAGCTTAACTCACAAAATGCCTGACCAATGGTAAGAACGTGGTAAGCTAAACCCTTATTGTTTTCAGGAGTGGTCAATGGTCAATGGTCGTTTGACCAGGTCAACCACTGGACAAACAAAAAGTTCACATTGGTAATTCCAATGGAGTTGAATACTAAAGTGTAGTGATTGCTCGTTGTCCTCAAGCAAGTGAAAACCCTCAAGTCATTTGTGTTTTAGTTGAAGAAAAGAACTTCTGCAGTTTTTTTTAATTCTTACTTTCCCGCAGTGTTTGAACAATGAAACAAGACATGTTATGCCTGGATTGAACGATATTTTCAGCTTTCCGAGTAGAGCCGTGCAAATCGATGCTATTATTCATGAAAAAAACAAACATTATTCGCAACTGTTGTTTTGCGTTTTAAAGTGTTGTGCGTAGGCCTATACTCATATCCTATATAATATGAAGTAAACAAAATAGCGCAAAACGCATTTGCTACCTATATCAACACGTTGACGGTATATATAGTCTATATACTGACATACCATATTAGATAATTACCTGTGTATTTTTGTCAGTAGGATTACAATAACGTTAAACTATTTCCCAGCTCAGAGAACTATGGCCTATTGTTTGGGATAGCACGAACGCGACAGGGGGGGTGTCCTCTCCACGCGAACCAAGGGGGGTGGTCCTCTCTACGATATTGGTTTGCAACAGCTCCGCGCACAGGTGGGCATGCAACTGATTGCAACCTTTTTCAATGGAAAATGGAATGTGGACTTATCAGATATGATGAACCAGGTTATGTTGTGTTCAACTGTTTATAGTATTTGTAAACGATAGGGGGAGTGTCTGAATGACAATGATCGATTTAAGCAGTGCTGTCCATGCGTTCCTCACAACTGTAAACAAATATTGTAGAATTTACAGGAAATCACGGCTAGCAGAGTTGCCAGTAATATACTGTAAATTTACAATAAACTCTATGAAATTTACAGTAAAATGATATTACTGTAATTTCACTGTTTCAATGTACGGTAGTCTACGGTAAAATTCACAGTAAATTAATGGCAACTCTGCTGTCAGTAATTTACTGTAAGTTCTAGAGAAATTGTTTACAGTGCAGAATCTGATATGACCCATACGTCTCCCATAATGGATCGCATTCTAGTATGATAGAATTCTTTCCTATGTGAAGGGGAGCAGCAACGTACTTGGTCTCTTGTTGGAATAATAAGATACATAATGTACGACGAGTAATATTCAGGAGATATCAAAGGCTCTCAATGACTTACTTACTTTTCTTTGGTCATCAGTTGGGAGAATTCAGATGGATTTAGTGATCCTTTTGTCTTCATATCTCCTTATCGGTCTGACAACTTCATTTGTACGCCAGAATTAGCGAAGCTAATAAAAAGAGGTACAATTTTTTTTTCTTTTACTGTGAATTGATTCACACTTTACAATTTACAGTGATTTACTGTGAACTCTACAGTAGACTTAAGTTCACAGTAAATTACTGGCAACTCGGCTGTCAGTAATTTACTGTAAGTTCTAGAGAAATTGTTTACAGTGCAGAATCTGATATGACCCATACGTCTCCCATAATGGATAGCATTCTATTATGATAGACTCTTTCCTATGTGAAGGGAGCACGTTTACTTGGTCTCTTGTTGGAATAATAAGATACATAATGTACGACGAGTAATATTCAGGAGATATCAAAGGCTCTCAATGACTTACTTTTCTTTGGTCATCAGTTGGGAGAATTCAGATGGATTTAGTGATCCTTTTGTCTTCATATCTCCTTATCGGTCTGACAACTTCATTTGTACGCCAGAATTAGCGAAGCTAATAAAAAGGTACAATTTTTTTTTTCTTTTACTGTGAATTGATTCACACTTTACAATTTACAGTGATTTACTGTGAACTCTACAGTAGACTTAAGTTCACAGTAAATTACTGGCAACTCGGCTGCAATTCTACAGTTAATTGTTGACAGTGTGAAGTCCTGGGTCCAGACGGCGTGTCCACTCTCTTCCTGCGTTGAGTCTTCTGCTGATCTTTCTTTTGTTCCTTCAACTGTCATGTTTTATCAAAGCTTTGGATGATGATCGAAGAAGAGCAAATGTGTTGCTATCTTCAAGAGGGGCAATCCACCTTGACTTATCCATCGAAATTTATGGACGATGCTACCCGTTCTCTCGACTATGGTGATGCTGTTGATATTGTATTTCTGGACTTTCAGAAAGCGGTTGGTAGGGTGCCTCATAAGAATCGCTTGCTCAAGTGGGAAAGTTTTAGTGTCATCGGCGATGTCCTTAAGTGGATTCGAGTGAGGCTTTACCATAGGGGACAACGGATGGAACAAATTCGGACGACATCAGCTGACCATGCTTGTTGCATCGGAAAGTCAAAAGAGTTAGATAATGTAGATTCAAACTCCAAATGGTCTTCCTACTGATTCCTTCAGTCTATCTGGCCATGGTATCCATCAGGTGAATTGAGAGAATGTCTCGAGGTGTATTCCGATTCATCTTTGAAACCTTCTAAGCACTGCGCAGAAGCTGCTGATGAAGGGAATATAATTTTCGGTTTAATTGAACGTCATATCTGTTTCCTTGATTTTAGGCAATTTGTGAGACCTCACCTTGGAAATCCATGTGTGTAGCTCGAAAGCTGAGCAATTAATTGGAAACGTCCAAAGGAGAGCTACTAGATTCATGAAATGCCTGGAACATTTCCCATGAATAGTGAAAGAGCGTTTCGGTTTGATCTCGATGGGGCTGAGGGAATTCGTGTGATTTGATTCCGGTTTTCAATATAGTTATATATATTTTTTTAGTCCTTCCTTCCTTGAGCTAATCAGGGGTCGTCGTCCTAAGCTTCCCAGCAAACATTGCAAATTAGACATTTCGGAATATTTCCCAGAAGATGCTGTTCAAGTGCGAATGTCTTCCAAAACAGTCTTGACTCTGGGCGAATTCAGTAGTTGGTTTTCTTCTCTTGTCTGTCTCGTTCCGGGTTACTGTGCTAGTAGGGTTATATGGAGATCATAGCCTTCCTAACCTTTTCAGGATGAACTTAACTACCTTTATTGATAGTCCCCCGCTAGCCTACAGTTCATGGTGATTCCACTATTATATCGGTAGTTTGGGGTTTGTTATCACACGTTTCTTAGCTACATTATTGGTAGCTATGGTATGTTCATCAGTTTTATAAAGCTACAGACCATTGCACGTATTCCGAATGAACTGCATGAGATCGGCTTCAACGGCGTTGTGGTGGGTGCTAGTTATTTTCTATTTTATGGAATCGTTTCTTGGTAAGACAGTGGACAATCATCAAGACAACGAACAATTTTTTTTCGTATTCCTGCGGTCATTGTTTACAAGAGCCTCGTGTACTATTCAGGAAAGGGACAAACTCCTCAGGAAGGGGGTTACGGTAACTGTTTTGGAGTTCAGTGCTTGCTTTGTAACGTTCACAGATAACTATTTATCTATTTATAGGCAAACCCCCTGACAATGCTATGTGCCAGGCTAGACGAGAGCCCTCTTAATCTACGACGCGATGCCGTATGTGCATTGTTTCATGTATCGAACCTGGGCGCCGAATAGTTAACACTCATCAATTCCCATTTAACACCTAGACGAAATGTTACACCATCCAACAGTGGCGGTAGCTGGCATAATACACAGTACTTACCTGTATAAACACAACACGTTTGTAATTCGAGAGTCAACGGCGGCTTGCTGAAAGGAATTCAGGTTGTATACCCAAAATATTTGAGGATAACAAGGCACCTCGGTATCCTGTATAGCCCCAAATTACCGGAATCCCTGAACCATGTCGAGTTGTGTCCATTCACTGGCGAAAGATTTGGGGTACTTTGACGTCGAAAAGGCTTTAAAAGTCACTGACTGCTATTATTTGTCGCGGTCGGGAGTCGATGTACGGGTTATTGTTACAAGATCGATGGTACAACATCCCACACAATGGAGATACCGGTTAAGTCAACTGGAGGTGTAGGCTATAGGGAGCCTACCGTACACACAGATCCAGACTACGTGGGCGCGCGTTGCACGCGAGGCCATGGACAGACGTCGGAATGTCTCTTTGATGTGTCTCCATACCATGTGTAGAAAAGGAAATATGTATTATTTTGTGAGGAATAAGAAAAGGTGACGGTTTGATTGACAATATAGTTGCTCATTCGACAAACAGTAGATGTAGACCTACAGACTGTAGACAAACCGTCATACACCAAGGTTGATGACATAGCCTATATTTTCAAATGATGTGTTTTTATCAGTGTCCTAGATCTGATGAATGCGAAAATGTTAAAACATCACGAGGAACAATTAAAACCAAATTCAATTTGAGAGTCATCATAACAACCGAATACGCCCATTAAATAGCTAGGCCGGAGTCATCGCATACATGCATAGGCTTACACATACGCCAGGGTACATGATTGCATTCCTATCGCTGTATGGCGACGAAGTATCTTCCTCTAAATCCGTGATAGATATTGATTCTTGATTCTAGGCTTACGGCATCTGTAGAATATATATAAACTCATACGATGCCTAGACAGCACTAGAACCGAACATATTTTTCATGCATTTGTGACCTCCATATTTGGTTTACTGCAATGTGCATAATGCAGAATGCATGGCTCATTCACTCTTACTGGCTTGATAGAGCCGGTGTTGAAGCAGAGTCTTTTGCTATTACCAACGGTCTCACCCAGCTCATCAATTCTCCCACCCGTATACCAGATCGGGCCTCGGACTCTTGTTGACTCATGTTGGATCTTTGGCTTCACCATACAGCCATCTTATTTACGTCCATCCATGTCCTGCCCCCTATCGAGCTCCTCTGACCATTGCCTGATTACCCTGATTACCATTTAATCACTATACTCAAGCTCCCCACCAAAGGCAGAACTCTGGAACTACTCAAAGCTGACTGGTTTGGGTCTTCGGGATTTTTTTGGCCAGTGATGCCACCTGTAAAGCAACACTTTTCCCGAGCTATTCTCTTCTAATTCCACTATGAATACATGCTCATCCTCCCCCATCTTTTGCCGCTCTAGTGTGAAACATCATCGGACTTTTTTTCAACACTCGCATAGTCAGCAAACACTCAATAGCTCAGACATTAATCAGGCATCTGGTCCTGATAGCATTCCTCCTATAGTCCTCCTGAAGTGTGCCCCAAAACTTGCGCCCATCTTAGCAAGCTTTACCGTCTTTGTTATTCTATGGGATGCTACGCTTCTGTGTGGAAACATGCTCATGTCTGTCCAGTCTCTAAGGAGGGTGACAAATCCAACCCCCCCCCCCCCCCCCCCCCCGATCTACTGGGGACCTACTATCTTTTGTCAGCAATCAGTGGGCCCAAGCCATTGGGTTTTCGGCAAAAGTATGGCTATTGCCCTTGATATCTCTAAGCCCTATTGACCGTGTAGGTCCCATCTGGTTTCAGCCCCCTTCCAACTTTTTGGACTGCCAGCTTTCTTACCTGTCGCTCTATCTCTGTTCGGGATGATGGTGCTCTCTCCGATACCTTCCCTATCAATGCTGGTGTTCCTCGAGGTTGTGTTTTTCCCTACCTAACTCTTCCCGTTTTTTTTATCAATGACTTCTTAGCTTCATCACCCCCTATAGTATCCACTCCTTTGCTGATGACGTCTACCCATCACCACTCTCTGCGCTTTCCTCGTCCCCAGAAGCGGAATGATTTTGTCTTAACCGTTCCCTAGTTGCCAGTCAGCTGACACTGCTCTACATTCTATTTTGAACTGGGGTACTGCTAATCTGGTTACTTTCAACCAATTCTAAAACTCAAACTTGCTGATTTCTGGTCGGCGTGTTTCTGATGCACCGGCTATTTTCATGGCTGACCAGATCCTCCCTCAGTCTACTTTCTTTGGATATCCTTGGTATGGAAATCAGCCTGTCAACCTGTCCTGAACTCTCATATCAAGTCTAATCGCTACTAATGCTTCTAGAAAGTTCGGTTCCTTATTTCGTGCAAGGAAATACTTCACCTCACAACTGCTACTTCTGCTTTACGAAGCCCAAATTCGCTCCCTAATGGAATATGGTTGCCATATATGAGGTGGGGCTTCGCCATCCCCTCCCATGTCCTTGACCCGTACTCCAGAGAAAGGCCATTTGTCTCATCAGCGATGATCATTTACTTCCTCACTTAGCATCTATCCATCGAAGATCTGTACCATCTCTCTGTCTCCTTTAATAAACCGCTAACTTTTATGGTCAATGTTCTCTGAGTCTGGGATGCTGTTCCTCCTTATACTCGGGTTTCCTCGCCATACTCGCCTTCTTCTTTCTTCTTTCCAGCCACCCGTTCGTTGCATCTCCCACGTCATCGCTCTGAAACCTATGCTCGCTCCTTTTTTTTCCTTTTTTTCCTCGCCATCGCGTGCCGGAATAGGCTTCCCCTCGGATTGTATTTGCCACGTGCTTTTGATCTCAAGCGGTTCAAGAGTAGACTCAACAAGCTGGATCTCTCTTCTTTCTTTTTAGTTTCTTGTGCTTGGGTGTTGCCTCATTTTTTTTATAGGGCAAAAATGGGTTCGCCCTTCCTTTTGTCACTTGTAAAAAAACAAAACAAAACCTAAAACAACCCTACAACATCAATCAAGGGGTACACGCCGTACTTTTAGTGCTAAGGGGACTGCATGGCAGCCCGAGCAGCGCGCCTGCAGCACGTGCGCCCCGCGGGGGTTGGCCACCCAGTACTGCAGCGGGCCGTGCCGGCATAGCAAGAGAGGTTCGCGCCTACCACTAGGTTAAACCCGTGTCCGTCCACAGAAATAACTTATCATTTTCATCACCCCGCCTCCTTTCTCGTGTAGAAAAGTGGCTGCACGGTGACGCTACCTCTCGCTGAATGGCGATCCCGGAACAGGAATTCTTACCCCGGCCCTCGTTACTCAGGGCACTCTTCGAAAAGAGCAGGCGAGATTCGCCGCTGTTCTTCCACACATACAACTGGAGCTTCCACAATTTCCGACTAAGGACTTCCTTAATCAGCTGAAGCACCTTCAGGGGAAGCATAGCACGAGGCATATATAAAAAAGACCATGCGAAGATTCGATGTTCAGGTTGCACCGTGAGGAGGTTGGGGCGGTGCGCTCGCGTACCGATAAGTAGTGCGTAACAACATAAATAAACACATACATACAACATACATACATACATACATACATACATACATACATACATACATACATACATACATACATACTAAATGCGTCAGTCCAACCGGATGTTCATCGACTTTCCGTACGGAGTTACAGTCCTTTGAAAGTTTTGGTATTGTGGAGCAGGGTATTGCGCAAGATCGAAAGAATTCATCATGCAATAATAAATGATGTCAATTGCACAACCTGCAAACATCTGTTTTCTATGAATTCACACAATAAGTCACTTTCGAAAAGCAATTGGTCCATGGGAGAGGATTACATGCAGTGGGTTGGAAGGTGTTGATGGTTACTTTGGTGAGAGAAAGACAACAAAACTCCTGCTAAATGTGACTGATTCAACAAGTGAAATGAACCATGACATAACTTCCCGGTTGTCCATGTGTGACGTCATGCGTTTATAGCGCAATTGGATCTCCGCAGTTTCTCTGCATAATGGCGCAAACTTTGAAGGCCAATTAACTCACATAGAACATCGGATTCGAAATGGGGTTTGGACCTCTAGATCAGTTTTCCATTCTTACGATATAACTCTGTTGTATCCAAGCCTGCAGTTGTCCTGTAATCTCCAGGATTATCAGTGTGCCCAAGGCTTATGACTTATGACAGCAAGATACCGGCTTTGGTCCGATCAAGCTGAAATTGGTGTGCAGCTTTCCTATGGGCGGTACCGAAAACCCAATAGTGCTTTGATGTAGACCGTGTGTCATTTTTAGTGAAATATGGGAAAAATTGTGAGGAACGTTACCACGATAACTCAACACATAACTGGATCGATCGTTTCATACTGATTAGGCGTGTTCTAATTTCTAGCTTAAAAGAAAAAAACAATCGATTATTGATTCTGGGATTCTCCCTTGGTCGGGAGAATCGTTATGCTAATTCAGATATGAATAATCTTTGTCTGCAGACATAGATTGGGCGACTGGGCTTAAAGTCGGTCGGTTGTACATGCCTCGCCCGTAGACATAGCCAATTATAAAACATGACATTATGTTGATCTCCATATTCATATAACAGCGTCAATCAGTTAGGCACCTTAGTGTTGGATGCTGGGGCTAGTTCCTTCCACACAGAATCTCAAATTTGCAGAGAAAAAATCCGGATAGATAACGCAAATAATTCGGAGAAAGAACAAGGGGAAGTCTCGACAGAAAAGATGATGAAGAAAGGGTATAGATTATATTTTTCTATACAAATTTTCTTACTAAGGCCTGATTTTCTAAAAAATGACTGCATTGCACGTACATTGCTCGCAGTGAGTATGTTTCCCAGTAATGTGTCATGTACATCAAGGGCTCTCCTGAATGAGATAATATGATATGATCTTGCTGATCAGGCTCAAATTTGTTCAAATAGTATTATTATGCTTTATTATTATCTCATTACATAATATCATAATATAATACTATATAATAAAATAATATAATAATAATACTAATGATAACAAGAAAAAACAAGTAGTAAAATAACAATATTAATAATAATTAATTGAATTAACAGTGGGTATCATTATTATTATTATTATTATTATTAGTATTATTATTATTATTAGGATTATATTATTATTATTATAATATTTATATTATATAAATTATTATTAGTATTCATAACAAGAACAGTGACCATAATTATAAAATGTCAACGTCTATTTCAGAAAATGCAGCAACATGAAAATTGCAGCACCAATTATAAAGATGGTGATTAAAAAACGATCGATTTCTCGCCTTGCAGAGGCGAGCGCGGGCGTCGGAATAATATCTACGAATTCGATATTACTGGGGTTCCTATCGCGAGAGACGGTCATAGCAGCAGAGCTGAGGCTCTATACAAGATGCCGCCCGAGGTCTGATAGTTTCTCAAATCGACAACCGCACCCTCCCCTCCGTAATTCAGGTACTGCAGTGGCCGGATGCCTTCAACTATACGGGGGGGAATAAGGACCTCCTCGACCAGCGAGTTCAGCAGCATCGAGTACTTAGGGTATCGTTAATGCGACGCACGTCGCCTTTCCAGGATTCGTCGACTGGAGGGGGACCAGATACCGAAAGCCTTCCGGGTTAAGGTCCGAGCTTTTCCAGGAAAAAGGTCCACACGAGAAGAAAATCGTCAAGTTCGCAAAAGACCCGAAGCACGAGGAAAGGGAAGAGTCATTGATAGGGAGCGCGTCACCAATCTCCATTCTTTTGACTTTCACAAGAATCAGCTAACACTAGGTCGTTAAAGTTTCACGCCTGCAGATATTTGTGGAACCCGTAATCCAGTGGCTGTGAGTTCGTTGTGATGGTTGTGCGGTGAGCAGAGGACGTTTAAGTGATACCGATTGATCAAATGATAGTAAGGCGTCGGCCTATCGCCATTGCATGTCAATATGCATTGTCCTCCGTTTTTCC
The DNA here is from genome assembly GCA_026419785.1 of Sclerodactyla briareus. Classification (NCBI taxonomy): domain Eukaryota; kingdom Metazoa; phylum Echinodermata; class Holothuroidea; order Dendrochirotida; family Sclerodactylidae; genus Sclerodactyla; species Sclerodactyla briareus. The sequence continues at coordinate 210,923 of JAODTK010004954.1, read as the reverse complement.
TGTCAACAGTATGGGTTCAGCGCCTGCACTTTCGATGAGCTTGAATTAAGTCGATTTGATATATATATATTTTTGGGAGTAGTACCTACAGCATTGATTTTTTTTTTTGTTAAACGTTCATTCAATAAGTCGGTCACCGGCAGCTTTACAATTCATATCAGTACCACACTGCCCAGCCGGCAAGTCGACTCTCACGGCGCTCACAATTCTAAACAACACCCTGCACTTGTCTCACTGACGAATTGGTCTTTGCTTATTAACCAGGTGAAACAAAAATTGGTGGGAATCTGACCATATTTACCAATTCATTCTCTAGCGGCAGTATCCAATCTGGCGTACAGTGAGAGTGCTCACAAGGACCCATAGTATATACATGCAAAACTCTCTCTAAGCTATATTTATTTACAAACTGCAATTGATTGGTTGTCGAAAACACCCGCTTCTCCTTCTTACTTTCTTCTTTCTCTTTCCCCGTCAACTTTTGCTCAACGCCAGGATACGCAGGCGCCCTCGGCTCGTGTTGTTTCCTGCGCGACTCGGCGATCCCCCGATCGAGTGATATCAAGTTCGTCTCGATTTGGCCAAGGGCGGGACATCCACAGTCGGAAGAACGGGGAGGTAACCCCAACCAGTAAGATTCCGGAACAGGGTCAAGAGGCGGGTAGGCGGTGTCCCATTGGGGGTCCCCGGAACGAACGCAGAGGAGAGGCGGAGACGCCAGTCGAAGTCCAAGAAGCGACGGGCCAAGTCTAAAGGGAACCGGGCTCTCGAATTACCGGTGGACTTTCAGCGGGTCGGCTGGGGCACATGGATTATAGCACCGCCCGGTAAGTTATCGATTTGATCCGATTTGATATTCTGTGGCTCACCACACTTTAATTATGATATCATGAATCAATTGATGATATCATTAGTGTCGGAAAGTTTCAAAAGTACATGATTATGCAACATTTTTTAAAAATTGGTACAGTTGGTTGAATGAGAGAGCATTCATAGTAGCTCACGCTCATACGGAACGCAATGAGTTATGTCATTTTACTCAGCGATTTGCACTGCTTGATGACATATTGCGAAACACCTTCGGCCTAGACTCTCCCAACCAAATGCTGCCACTTTGCATCTTGGTATAGAGCAGATGAGAGAAAAGTAGTAATCACAAATGCAATAATTTCTCACAACATCCCGTTTAAAAGACTCAAATTAGTTGTCAGACCCTTAATTAAATTCTAGTCCGATCGTTCCAGAGTAGATATAGATCGAAAGTGCTTTGTTTCACATATTTTCACGAGCGGTATTGCGCGAAGGCAGATGCGCCTTATTTTCACACTCGTAGGCCTCAAGGCTGAAATTCCGCCCCGAAAAGTATATAATTATGCAACTCGATTTCAAATTTCTGGTTAACGAGCGCCGTCGACGTACTAATTGATTACTTTTGGCTGCTTTGATGTGCGGGCTACCACACGTCAGCTGCGGCAAACGTGGTGTCATATAGAATCCAAGTCACAGGACGAATCAGCCAGAATCGCAGTTTCCTGGCAGTGAGTCGATTACGCTACCACTTGACCATAGGTGGGGGGTAGATAGAAGAGGGACACGCCAATTCATTTCCCCATCGACTTACGCATAAAAAAAAAAAAATTTTTGTTGGGTCCAGTCTCAGCCATCCAGGGGCCTCCAGAGGTCGCCAGAAAGTTTCACCTTGGTGGAAAATCGCCATTTACCACTGCTGTGAAGCAGGGAGGGGAGGTCCACGATGTCCAATTAGATGTACCATGACCATGTAGATGTTGAGCTAGTAGGGGATCTATTTTTAGCATGGTATTCTCGACTCAATGTTCCGACACACACTCGACGAGGAAGGCAAATTTTATGTGAATTCCATGAATTTTCAAAATCAGCCAAGAGTGACAATTTCCTGACATTTTCCGAGTTTGTTTGTATTTTGAATAACCCCCTTTCGGATAACAGTTCGAAAGTATTATCCGCATTACTTCCCATTTTAAAGCAGCAGACCAATTGTCGCTTCCAAAAATAACAGCCTTTGAGGCGATAGCTATAGAACATCATCATAAGGGGTTAAGGAGATGGGTTGAAGGCCATGTCGAGGGTAATTTTATCCTTCATAAGATGTATTGACATGGCGATAATATGTTCTTATGTGTCCTATTTTTATGGGAGAATAGTGAGCAGGCGAAATGATGTGAGTGATGTGAATGCAATATAAGGCCAATAGGGGGGGTACTTATAATAAAGATGATACATTCCTATTTAGGTAGTGGCGCAAGGCCGCTACTAAGCGAAACATTACCTTGAAAATCAGTTTCCTGATAAAGACGGGTTCGTTCACTACAGCTACACCTGTACACCTTGTGGCAGCCCGCCACGGCGTTATTTGAACAGGCATGCCATTGGTTGGAGAGGAAGCAGCAAGTAGCAATAGAGAATAAATACAAGGCCAGGGGGTATTACATGGGATTTGAAGGCCCATATCCCTAGATGACGAGCTCAATGCGATAACCACGAGGCCACCAAGCTCTCCGGATATATCGCATATTGTCAACTGCGACGAATCCTTCACCAGGTAATCGGGATAGGGTTACGCATCTCATATAGGTATTTGGCGATATATTAATGAGGAGGTGGGTCAGTGTAATTGCCCTTTGTTTTCCCTGTTCAAGGCTCTCATGCAGGGTGCCCGGCGAGGAGGCAACAGGGAACATAATTTACATCATGGATTTCTCCAAGGTATTTGACGTGGTTCCTCAAAAACCTGCTCAGATCAAAGATCCATATGTATGGTAGCCATTGTGGATATCCATTTATATTGGATTAGCAATTTTTTTCGCACAAGACGTCACAGAGAAGTATGATCGGGGAGAGCAGTATAATTGGTCTAAGGTTATGTCTGGTGGCCCCCGGGGGAGACAGGTGGGAGTCCTGCTCTTCTTCTTGTATAGTGAATGACCTTCCCTGTAGTGTAACTTTATCCTTCCGCCTTTTGGCCGAGACCCTATTTGTACATAAAATCCAACCCACATGACCAGTGCCTCCAGAAAGATCTGGATGCGCCTAACGATTTGCTGATCGCTGGCAGATGAGGTCAATGCTGGAAGTGTTCAATTATGGGCTCTCTATGGCTAAATCTTTGAAGATTCAGTTACCATGGTGGGAAGGTCTTTTCTGATGTTGACCCATCACATCCATATCTTGGGGTTACTATTTAAATTAGTGAATTGGAATGCTCACTTACAAATAATCTGTGGTAGGCAATCGTGCTTTAGGATTTATGGGGGGAACTTTGTTCTCTTGTAGGCGGTCAACAAAGCTTGCGCATATAGATACCTCATCCCAACCATTGCTCGAAGACTTCCTTTCGTTTTGGATCCTTACACTAAAAGGATATTGACCAACTTGAGTCTGTTCAAAGAAGAGGAGCGCGCACCTTCATATTTAATGATTACGATTCCAGAACTTCTGGTTGTGTTGTGTTATGTGCCACGTTTGGCACTCTCTCGATGATAGGAGAAAAATACGGCGCGGCTATCACTGTGTTTCAAAACTGACTATTTCTGGCCACCTATCATTCCAATTGGGAACCTCCTTCAGGCCGTCAGCGTCAATCGCGGCACCACCATCAGGAATATTATTCCCTTATTGCCAGCAAATAAGGATTTTGCTAGAGAGATGTTATAGTTTCCTTTGTCCGAACACTGTATGTGAGTGGAATGCCTTACCACATGATATTCCGGGAATCAGGAAGTATACGACTTCTGTTACCAGGCACCTTGCAACAATGAACGCTGGATCAATATCACCTTTCTTCGTTCGGCTGGCGAACCCAGAGAATTCCTTGGTCATTCTGCTACCCCTGGGTGTGGCTAATATCCGGTAGAGGTTCAAGGCACCATTTTTCAAAGTCTGTTGTATGCTCTGACAGGGATTCGACCCCGAAGACCCGGGTTAAAAGTCGATTGCTTAGTCAACCCGTTACTAACCTGACTGCATGCCTCTGCCCCCACAGAACCAAACTGTCATTCAGCTAAAAAAGAAAGAAAAAAAAAAAACCCTTTTGGCGACCGTTCGAATTGTGATTCCTAATTACCAGATGCCGAGGCCAAGCTTGTACCTTGACCAAGCCCATCAAGGCGACAGCTCTAACAAATTAGTCAGCTGTAGAATCATTATCGCTGCGTGGTCTGAGTGGGGTGTATATGAGTTTAATACACCCATCAATACAAATGGACGCTTGTAATCCCCCGTCTTTTTCGAATCCGGATTATATCATTGACTTTCCGCCCGTCGCCGCCCTGTTCAGCCTGCTGGGTACTGAAGTTGTACTGTTAGTTGGATTACGCATTTTATTGTATAGGCCATAACGAAGAGGAATGTGATCGTTATTGTTTATGTAGCACGAGCACACGCACTGCATTAGCCTCTCCACAATAATCGACTAGTCCAGGGCTACTAATCTCAGTAGGACCTCGTGAGGGGCGTTCCGGGGTTCCGGGAATATCCGGGCCCGGTGCCGAGCAGTGAAACTCATCTTGGCGCTCTTGCTAGAAGAGGTTCAACTTGGCTGTAGCCTTGTCTCAGAACCTTTCTCAACCATATAAGGCCGGTAGGATCGCTGCTAAGGCCAGACCAAGAGCGGGGGCTGCAATGCGGAGTTACCGCTAAGATGGTCACAAACATCAAAATTATTTCCCTCCTCTATTCCCTCCTCCAAAAGGGCCTCTTTGGGATAACGCGAACCAGATGGCATGATCTTTTTTTTTTAACTCTTTCAACTCAACCTCCAAACCTGGAGAAAACAACATCATCAAACATGTAAAACAGTATACACAATCATATCAAAGTATAAAACCTACAAGATATCCAATCTTTATTAGTTAATAGTTCAATAGTTTAACAGTGGTGTTATTCGTTGACCAGGGTGTAGATAATTCCCAGAGTATATAGCATGGCACGTGATACTATCAACCAGGCCATTACCAGACGGGGCAGGCAAGAATTGCGAATATTACTTCTGCTCATTAAACAAACAGGAGAGGCACCATAAATCACGAGGCGTTCAATGAGTTCCCCCCGTATTACAGCATTCTGGTTAATACACAAGCCAGAAACTGGGCACTAATCTTATTTGGCGGTCACGTATGCATTCGGTTAAAAAAGGCGCGAGCAACTGGGTCTTTCAATACTGTATAGTAATAAATGCGGTATTCTAGAGATTGGAGTAATGCACTGTGGCGAGCTCGTTTACTTAGCCCACAGAGGTGTTCCAAAAACCTTCCTTGTGAGCTGACTGTAATTGGTCAATATAGACAAGACTTTCAGCAAAACACCTATTATTTATATGACCTCATATTTATTTCTATCTGTAGTTGAAATTAACGCCAATAATCTAAAGCTGTCACTTTCTCAATTATTTTATCTTTCCAGGTTAAATGTATGCCTCTGCAGTGTAACATCACTAGTTTTATTACAACTGCCATACACTTGTTTTCCTTTAATAGCAACATTAACCGCCAATGTGTAGAATAATCAGCACAATGAGGTGTTGCAAACCTGGGAAAGTTGTACAAAAATGATTAATATCGTCAGCATACAGAAACGATTCGTACAACCTTCACCATATGTAAGCCATGATTGTTTCATTCAAGTCATCATTTCATAAGAATCCACGCACAACACGATTAAAAAGTCGGTGAAAGAATAACTACTGCCTTTTACCTCTTGTAACTTCAAAAGATTTTTCATGATGCACCGTCCATTCCATTCCAGTAACAACATCTAAATCTAAAGATATACCATTTCGAATAAACCCGCCAATCCATTCGTATAACACCATGGATTGAACAATAAACCGTCATGCCAGATTGAAACGAAACATTTCTCAGCGTCTAAACTACAGAACTCAAGAGATTTGTTCCCGGAATTCGCAAAACTTTACCGTCCTTCAACAAACTAATACCATATAAACCACCATATCCCTTTCTAAACCAACTGTTATCGTCAAGTTTACAATAAACCCGCTGGCATTATCATACTCGAAAACTTCCGAAAATATACGGACACAAAATCGGTTCATTTTATTACTGGGGACAAGCCGGATTTAGAGTGTTACTTTTAAGGACGGGAACCATAACTCCAGTGTTAAATACAGTAGGAACTATATTGTACGTAACAATGGTAGAATAAAATGTAGCAAGGTGGACGTAATTCCGGGGAGGCCCATTACTTAAGAACTCACCCAAATAACCATCCATTTGCCTGGCGACCCATTACGTTTCAACATCAACTTTGCCACACCATGTCATCACCTTCTTCCTATGTAATGATACTGGTTATATTAATATTTTCTCTGAACTCCTATAATACCAACCAATGGACTGTTGTTCGGAGTCATTTTCGGTCTTATCTTGCTAGTATCAGAAACGTATTTTTGCAAAAAAACATCTGCCTTTATAGAGAGTTCTTCTGGGCTTTTCTTCCTGTGTTCGGGACAGTGTACCAGAAACCTAGTACTGTCTCTACACTATAATCGTTCATGAGATATCCAGTCATTATTTTTATCATGAATGCATTGTGTGGTAAGTTTGCGATGGAAGTTGTTTTTCAAATTTTGTAACAACACTGGTAAAGTTCGCCAGGGGGTTCGCCCATACATTCCATCCACAATTGCCACCAAAACGCTTCGTGTCCCGAGCCTGTGATAAGTTCGGGCACCAAATTGTTTAGGGGTGAAATAGTTCTTCGAAATAATAGCACACTGTTCAGCTGCTTGTATAAACTAGAAATAGCGACTGTGATAACATCACAACATGAGCCTGATAAACCTCGATGTCAGCAAGTAGACTTAATCTAATTGGGGTTGTAAATATTGAACATTTTATTTAACATACTACAGTATTGCGAATTATATTCGCCACGCTTCCAGTTAGTAAACGGCTTAGAGTTATGACTCGTTAGCAATGAAGAAGGCCGATTGAGATGCCAGCCTCCAACTCATAGTAAACGAAACAGGTAAATGATCACTTGTAATACCTCTCAAGAGGGACAATGAAGCAGGATATAAAATCTAATATGTGCGGGATATGGAACTTGAATTTTTAGGCGCCATTTGCTTTCCAAAAAGGCATTCCTATATCAGAGAACTAACAAAACCTAGTTTAAACTACTGAAGTTACAAGTTTGTCCCGGGCACCGATCGTGAAACGTGTTACTGTAATTGCAGCACAGGAGTAGAAAAAGATTGAGTATACAATGGTACTTTTTACAGGCGACCCCTTGGCCCCGGCCCCCTTTCCGATTCTCCCTAAACCGATTCTGCGTTATTAGTCGTTTAGTGACAACCCAAGTCATGTCAACTTTTTTAAAAAAGGTTCGGGCATTTCTTTCAAAATATAGCAAACTCTTCGCGGAGAATAGTACTGACCTTATGACAGGCGGTGCACTACCTGGAATTATTCTGTAAGCGTTACGTAAATCGCGGGTTAAAGTGGTGGCGCATTATCGGAACCATATAAAGCATTGCAGTCCTCCGACTACCCGACATCAAGCTTCGGCGACATGAGCCGTAGACCTGAACTGATCCGACTTGACGTGCGGCAGGTTGGAATTATGAGAACCCTCTAAACACATTTTATATATTCCATATATATGAATGCTTGAACTCGGGCGTATAGTTTTCGTGCAGAGAGCCTAACAGTCAATCGGTGTCGTCTATATATATAGTATTTCTTAGTTAATACGTATATTCCGATGATGATCCCCAGGGGGGGGGGGGGGAAAAAGGGGGGGGGGTGATGCCATTGTTTTTTTCAGTCACGTGGAGGATATCAGAGGTCAACAGATAGGGCAATCATTAGAAGCACTGACTGAAGCCTTTCGATGTGAGGGTTGGTTCGCCATGTTCGAAGAGGGGGTGTTTCCACTGTTTTTCAATTGCGAGGGAAATTATTTGAACTGTGCACATTTAGCGCGTGACGGGTCTTTTGAAAATGCCAAACCGTTTCCTTGACCGTCGAAATGCTTCATCATATTGCACGCGTTGCCTCTCCCAGTTAATAAATAGCTCCATGGCTCAATATAGTGTGGTTGGCGAGAACGCGTTACCCCCTCCCAAGCACTGGAATGCACTATGAGACGCGCGGGAGTTGTGTCTCTGAATTGACTTCACTGTTGTCGGACTTTGGTTGATATATTTATTCACGATATTGTCATTTGAATGCCGGAGATGAACAGCATGATGTTGGCCCAGTGATTCAAATGTGGTCTCGGAAGAAATTGGCACGAATCCTAGTACATCAGAAAATTAAATCACAACAACACATTGGATTATGGTGCTGATGGATATTACTTTCTAGTGTATTCCTCCAAACCGTGCAATATGTTGGTACTGTTCACTTGGTTTTGTAACTCTATGGGACGTTTTTCTGAAATTATTGCGAAGCGCCATCAGCACGCTCTATTGATTATTATTATAGAGCGCTGATTATATATCGGCGCTTATAATTATTATTTATCCAATAACAGTGAAACGTATATTACTTAACGTAAAACGTAAACTGGAGATCAGGTCTGAAACATGCATGATCACTCAAGTTTTAGGATAGTTTAGAGCATGCTTTGAGATAAGAGAGTGTGACTGCAATGCGAGAATTTTATTACCCCCCCCCCTCTCCCGGGTAAAATATTCATTATGGAGACATTTATCCACGTTTTCATGTTTCGCTTCACGGCAGGGTTTACGACGCCAATTTTTGTGACGGTTTTACTGCCCATTTCCGTTAGACGACCCTTCAACGCCCACAAACCACGAGACGGTTTCAGGATTATTTATCACGAGAGAAGATTTATTCTAAACGGAGGCGGAACTCCCTTACCGAGCCCGTTGCGTCCCACAGACCTTTAACAGCATCATGTGCTGTATCTGGACGATACCAACGTTGTTCTTAAGGAGTTCGACAACCTGATAGCAACGTCGTGTGCGTGTCACTGACCGTTCGCGCCCTCGATCGATGTGCCGCTTCAAATGGTAACCACCAGATTCGCTTGGAATTGTTGTCCTAAACAGCTGTATTTAATTTAGAATTGTGAGGGATCAGACCTGTCAGAGGTCACTCGATTCCCGCGTAGTTTTTTTTAGCATTCCTCGTGCGCTCCATTCTGATATCACATGCGGTTCCGAAAACCGGAAAGTGTGAATTCGTCAGGTGTCACGGCTGAGCCTGAAGTTAATCTCTCCGTCAAACGGAACAACGATGCAACAACTTCGTGATAGAAGAGTTGACAGAGGGAGAGGGAAGGACCAAGATGTATGTTTGTTTGCTCCGTGTACGCTGCTTCAAGTTCAATGCCATCATGCCCGATTGTGTCACGTGGGTCACGAGCAATTAATCATATATAGGAATGTCCACCGAAACAGGTTATTGTTTAATAATTGGCTTAATAGTTTGAATTGGGCAATGTGATCGGAGTTCAAAATCCACTTTTTAGACGCACAAATGCCCGTAGGCGATCTTTAGTCTTCCTGTAAATTTTTAGGAAATCTGAGATTCAAGAAATTCTAGCAATGTTTTCATAATGATCTGAATATATCCTCGTGAATATTTTTTTCAAAGACTGATCGCGTCATGTGATCCATAGGTTTTCACATGCTACTGAAAAAATATAGTATGTATAGGCCGACGTAACATTGGAAATAACTTTATGTAGGCTATATGAGGCAGTGAAATATAGTGTATAATAATTATAACGTCGGAATGTGCTGTACAAACCGTTTTTGCTTATATGATACAATGACGTAGAAAAATATTAATATAATCTGTAACGAAGCCACGCGGATTGAACGTACATGGTTATATTTCCATATGTGGCTATGTGCATATGTTTTCCATTGGAAACTTGCGTCTTTTGAAAACTTGAACACATTTCCGTTATTCGGGAATTCAACATCTTAAACTGTTCCACGAGCAATATCACTGTAGTTAGGCTATATGCTAGTTTTAAAACTGGATTACGCGGTATAACCCCCCTTGGATAACCACCGTGTTTAACATGTGTTTAAATCAATTTCATCATTACGTAACTTATTCCATTAGGTCGTCGTTACCGACCGAACGTGATGCGGCGGTTAAAAGGAAAAGAATATAGAGTACGAAACAGGGTAATTATAAATGACAGAAATATCATTTCTTTGCATTAAATCAGAGCTGCATCTTATCTTGGCCATTCAAATTAGTTGTTTTTCTCGGGCGGGTTCGTTCATTTCAAGTCATAAAACTGGTAGTAATATGTATGCGATACTAGATATCTTACACCTTTTATTTTTATTCACAATCTTTAGGCTGCAATTAGGTCATATGTGTTTGTATACTTGTAGGCTCGTGTGTCTTCCTGTGTAGGCTAGGCTCGTTGACCTGCCGATTGTTTAGCCTATTTTGGCAGACTGTTTTATTGCTTTTACGATTTTGTCTAAAGGAATCTAAGTGATTGATTTTATATCTTTTCACTTCATACCTTTGTTAACAACGAGCCCAATGACTCTAGGGATTTAGTACGACTACCCAACACTACCCGTTGCAAAATTGTTGAGCAGGGTATAGGGAAAATGGAAAGTTGGGCCCGGGTTGTACAGTCCTATAGGGCCACTGAGAGGATTATGTACCGGAACTTTCCGCATCATTTAGACCCAATATGAGCTAGTTAACCTCCACAGGATAACATCACACACGAAAATAATACGATGTTTCTATCGTACTAACTCAGTCGTGGTTTTCTTGTCTCATCGGTGATCTTGTTGCCGTAGTCTTATCCTCAGCCGTCCGTGGGACTGTACCTCTGTTTTCTGTTAAGTTCTGAATGCCTTTTCACGAAGAGCGCCACCACTGAGGGCGGGTCTGGACCCTACAACTTTTCTTACTGAGGTTCTCCCCACATATTTTTTTTTTTTTGCTCACACGAACGGTTGCTCGTCGTGCTTCAGGACTTTTGACCCCCAACTCTAACACAGTGGTGGATTCATATTGTCCTCACAATGATTGTATTGGCTTCTACATGGTTGTCTAATAGGCTCTATCTCCCTTCTCCCATGGGGCTATTACTCCCACCCCTACTCCCTTCTATGAACCGGGGCTGTAGGATATTCCCCACCTGATGGGTAGTTGGGAGCATGACACTAGCAAATGTCATTCCTGTTATTTCTCGCCGTAAATTGAATACTTGTAAAAAATAGGCCTACTGTTAGTGGGCCTCTCGAACTTTCAACAGCGTGATTGTGTATAGAAAAAACTATTTATTTACGTGTAAAACTGCAATATGTACTATACGATTATTATGGTCATATATATTTTGATTTACCACTGTTTCTCTCACAGCTTCACGCATCTTTCACATATTTACACTGGTCCCTTTCATTATCTTCCTTACTGCTCCAACCTATTCTCATTACCACGTTAGGTAATGGTACTTTTTTATTCCAGGAAGCTTGAGTATTTTGCGAGGCTTGCTTGTGTACAGTGAATGCATGAGGTAGGTGCCTGTAGGTTATGCCAACAGGATAGTATCTCACTTACATGCATGTAAATATTTAATAGGTCCATGAATACGCATAGGGTATAATTACCCCAACATACACACGACAATCTGTCCTAACAATCCCAATAGATTTGGCGATAGTGTATCTCAGTTTGAAATTTTGGACCATTTGCTGAATACAAGTTCCACCCGAATGATTTCGAGTGGTCTCATGCAAAATGGTTTTTATATAGATTGATAACAACTGTTCATCTAAACTGTTTAATTACATATTTTACAAATGATCAATAGACATTGCATGAATAAAATGGGTTCGGTCCAGTTAACATGAAAAGCGACGAAAAACAGACAAATCCCTTCGGTAACTTTCCTGATTCTTTTTTCAGAGGCTCTGTCGGATAGCGCTGCACCCTGATATTACACGAAGATCTCCTAAAATGAAAGAAGAACTTTTTTACTCCTTTTAGAGACTGAAGTAAGGAAATTGACTCGGAAAGAGGAAAGATTACCGGATAGGGGGAATAACTCTTTCGCCTAAGGATTTGAGCGAAGGATAGCCTCCTAAGATTTGGCCGTTTTCCTTCCCCTGATTCATCTCTGGAGACAACCTTAACTCTCATCGAGTGTTTACTCACTTGAAGTGGCTTTTCACTCTTTTAGAATGAACTATCACTCGTTGCGAGTGAATTTCTCTGCTTCAGTCTTACAAAAGAGTGAGTGATATTTAAGTCTTCACATTTTTGAGATATCAGAGAAATTCTCCAAGCTGTTGTTTAATAGCGCAACGATCGTGGAACGCGGAACCCCTGAGACTGAACGCGGAATCCGGAACGCTGGAAGCCTACGCGTGCTCACCGTATACTCACGTGGATCGTTTCGCATTTTGTTCTTTTACAATGCGTTGTGGTATGGGAAATTCGAAAATAGGAATAATTCCTATTTTGAACCAAATCAAATCGATCGCGAATCATTCATAAATAGCTCCATCGGATTACACACAATTTTTTTTTGGCGACCCGCGTGTCTTCTCTGCGTTCCGCCATCCGCGTGCCAAGTAGCTCGGCGTCCCTAATAATCATTAGGTTTGGAGCCAGATACCTATACGTTGCTCCTGCTATACCTGAGATGATGGTCACGTCCAGACAATCGTATACGAATTATTGTTCAATAGGTAACCAAAAACAATATTTCGTTATATTGTGTGAATCATGATACAGAGAAAATAGGTGACAAACAGGGTCATGTTGGCGTTTTGTTCGTCCAGGATATATTGAGTGGGTTCAGCGGGAATGTCTATTCGGCCAAGTTTACAGAAGTGGGTTTGCTATCTGCCAGCAAATTCTACCAAGATTGCTTGTCGAGGCATTCAAAATTGTATGAAATGTAACTTTATATAATGAAACAAATTATATTTTTACATCATTCTATTTATGTTAATAATCGCAATGTGTATGTATTCTCCTTTTTTACTGTATTCTATCGTTGTCTACATCTTTCTCTTCTTTCTGTTTTTTAACGTTGGAGTACAACTCTATCTTACTGAGAATTTTTTGACAAATAGACAAAATAAAGAACCTGGCCTGTATCTCTTTTTTTATATTAAAAATATGTATGAATTATACGGGAGATGTATCGCAAAAATCGTTTTTAGCGTACTCATTTACTCCAGTGGATTTTTGTTTTGTTTTAAGGAGCTATGTGTACGGGTCGTGACGCATGGATAGTGGGTTGAGATAATGTGCGACTGGTCGTAGACCAGGGAATGGATGGTTGAGATCATGTGCGACTGGTCGTAGACCAGGGAATGGATGGTTGATATCAAGTTTGCTCTGGTCGTTGACCTGCATGGAATGGATGGTGAGATCATGTGCGACTGGTCGTAGACCAGGGAATGGATGGTTGAGATCATGTGCGACTGGTCGTAGACCAGGGAATGGATGGTTGAGATCATGTGCGCCTGGTTGGTTGGAAATTTGAATATTGAAACGTCCTCAGATGCAATCTGGTGCAATATTTTTCAGTAAAATTGGGCGTTCAGTATTACTCGACCCCGCTCACCACGTACGCGGAACTCTTAAATTTGGAACGCCGAAAATTTTTGCCCGAATCCCAAACAATGCCCGATTTTTACTGCAGCTCGTTGAGTGTGAAGCAGACCAACAATACACACTGAGCGCAAAGCGCGCAAGAATTTGACACTTCAATGGTGCAATTGATCGAAGTTCCGGCCATTTAGTAACATCTTCTTCCCCTTATGCATTAGGTACTCTAACCAGAGTTTAACTTAATCTGTGCCCAAAGTTGAGTAGTTTCCTGCCCGAATTTTCGATCTAAAAAAAAAAAAAAAAAAAAAAAACTGGCGGGTGCCCTCTATTTCTCGCCTTGTACTCAGCTCTATGCGACTGTTCCATTGTCAAGTTCTGGGAAATTCTTTCTTAATTGTTTTTTAGCCAAATGGCTTGATTTTTCTTTCTGTATCTCTGCAATATAGGACCCAGAAACAAAAACTGTCAAAGAACTGTCAACCTCATGAAAAATGAAATGTCAAACGCTACCGCCTTTTTTCCCCTTTTTGCCAATTTGCCGACAGACTCGGTCACTCATCCAATTACAAACCGACGAGGGCGACGAGCCGTCACAATATATGTTTGCCGACGTGTCATTCTCTTGTGCCGGGACGCTGAATGCAATCGGCCAAGTAGATGAAGAGCCAAATTCGAAATAGCAATAATAAGTCTGGCTTCCGTTTTTACCTATTCCTTCTCTTTTCATTCCCTGTCTTCCCCTTCATTCCCTCACTTCCCTTTTCCTTCCTTTTCCCCTCTTTCTTCTTTTCCTCCTCTCCTCTTTTCCTCTTCTTTTCCTCCTCTCCTCTTTTCCTCTTCTTTTCCTCCTCTCCTCTTTTCCTCTTCTTTTCCTCCTCTCCTCTTTTCCTCTTCTTTTCCTTCCTCTTTTTTTTTGCCGACAGACCGAAAATTGCCGACGACACGAAATTATTGGAGGGGGGGGGGGGGAGAGGGAATGGATGGTTGAGATCATGTGCGACTGGTCATGGACCAGAGAATGGATGGTGAGATCATTGGCACTGGTTATAGATAGATGGTTGAGATCACGTTCGAATGGTCGTAGACCAGGTACTGGATTGTTGAGATCATGTGCCACTAGTCGTAGACCAGGGAATGGATGGTTGTGATAATGTGCGACTGGTCATAGACCAGGGAATGGATGGTTGAGATCATGTGCGACTGGTCGTAGACCAGGGAATGGATGGTTGAGATGATGTGCGCCTGGTCGTGGACCAGGGAATGGATGGTTGAGATCATGTGCCACTAGTCGTAGACCAGGGAATGGATGGTTGAGATCATGCGCGACTGGTCGTAGACCAGGGAATGGATGGTTGAGATCATGTGCGACTGGTCGTAGACCAGGTACTGGATTGTTGAGATCATGTGCCACTAGTCGTAGACCAGGGAATGGATGGTTGAGATCATGCGCGACTGGTCGTAGACCAGGGAATGGATGGTTGAGATCATGTGCGACTGGTCGTAGACCAGGTACTGGATTGTTGAGATCATGTGCGACTGGTCGTAGACCAGGGAATGGATGGTTGAGATCATGCGCGACTGGTCGTAGACCAGGGAATGGATGGTTGAGATCACGTACGCCTGGCCGTACACCAGAGAATGGATGGTTGAGATCATGTGCGACTGTTGTAGACCGACCAGGGAGTTTGATGGGTGCACAGGTTTCAGTCTAATAATGCAAGTCATATATTATCGATTCCGATATACTGTGGGACGGTTTTCCGTCGTGACGTCATACAAACGGTATCGTCGATTCTCCGGAAATTTATGAGCGTCCGCCTTATTCACCGAGTGGTCTAGTCGTTTGGAGCATTCGATTTCCTGTCAGATGACCATAGTCCAAGTTAAGCAATCGCACCAGAAGAGAGAGAGAGGACCGTTGTCGTTGTATATGGTACTCCGAATAAACATAGGACTAGTGGGAGCTATCGAGTTCTCCGAAAAACTGGCTCAAAAAAATCATGCGTATCGGAAGGCTAATAAAAGCCATAAGGCCAAGACCATAAAACCATATCAAAATCGGGTCATGAAAAATTATTGATTGCGAAACACCATATACCCTTTGATCCCTTTTCCCAGGCAATTGGAATTCTGTGATCTCTATGGCAATATAACATGAAAACAGAAGTGTTCGAATGGATGTGTTTGACCGTTGTCACATCGGCAGACTGTTATGGTGGGCGACTTCACCAAGTTGAGCAGCTTGAACAATAACAGAGAGAATCCACTGTGACACCGCCATACTACCGATGAGTGTAGAATGGGTTTCACTTATCAATGCTTTGCGTCCGTTATAAAGATTTCCAGCCCAAACCAGTGGTTAGCTATTGACATCAGGCACGTCATCTATCTATTCTAATCCATCCAGTGGACAACACTTGCCTTTTGGGCCCCCAAACAGTCATTCTGTGATGGATGTCGACCAAACTTGGACACAATGGTTTAATGACCCATGGAACATGTTTGACTTTGTGGAGTCGTCAAAGGTCATTTGGGGGCACCTATACCATTATGTGTAACATTTCAAATGTTCGCCTACCAATTTTGATGCTCAGTGCGGACATTCGGTCATGATGATGGTCTAAAAAGTTTACTTTTTCAGGAATTGTTTCGGTCCAAGGTCCCACTTGGGCCTGAGGGCCCATTTCATGACATTTCACCCAATGATACTTGAAATGCACCTCCTCCCACAACTCAATTGATTTTCTTCAGTTACATGTATTAGCCATGGGTATAGGGCCTTTGGTTGGGTGCTGTTTTGAGAATTAGAGGCCCAGTTAAACAGTCTTGGTCCCTAGGGCCCATTATATGAATCCGCAGAATCTTGTACCTCCTACAATTTTCGTTGCACACGCTGATGTTTCGTCATGATAGTCTAATAAATCCGTACCTACATGCCGGTGCTCTGTACCAAGCAATTAGGATCCCTGACCATTGTGTGGGCCCTAGGCCCATCGTGTGAAGTTTAATGGCTGTTTAGGCTCTTGGCCACTGAAGATCAATCGGTCAAAGTTGTCACAACAGGGGCCCCTTGTTTGAAACTGCCTGGCTTGGCCTCTTGACCTTGACATTTATCACATAATGTACTCGTATCGGTGAATTTGTGCGGTTTGAGACAGCATATGTGATCTATTTACATTTCGAGTAATAGGTCTCTGATTCTATTATCTGATACGATAATTGATTATATCCCCGCGACACTGGAAGTGTCCGGGGATATTATTGTTGTGGGTGTGTAGCCGCCTCGCCCTCCCATCTTCCCAGGCTCCGCCGACGCGGAAACTTTAGGCGTTAGCACAATGACTTTTAGCGCTTCATCCGATTGTGTCTGAAACCTTGGTAAACATTTTCGCCCCCTAGTGAAATCTCGGATGAATTCGATGTGGCATCACTGCGATGCTGGGGGGGCTCGCTAATTTGTCATAATTTACGCGAAAATTATCAAATTAGTCGGATTTGGTGGGTAGGGACTATAAAGTGATCCCGAAGAATGTGGAGGGCATTTCAAGGTCACTCGACGTCAAATTGCATAATTATTGCGATTCCTCCAAACTTCGTTCGTCAAATTTGAACGAAACATGAACGTGCCTACATTGTTCCTGACACAAGTTAGAGCATTTCAGGCGCATCGTGGGTCAATTTGCATACTTTAATGACTACTTTTTTGTAACCTGTAAGAAAACTTTGGATGAAAGGCTAAAATGGAGGTCTTCAAGGGGTGTTAGATACTTCTTCCCAATGATGGGCCAAAGGCGGGATCACCCTGGGCAAGTTACCCGCCCTCACTGTCTATTTTTACTTGATTTGGTTTCTAAAGGTTCCGAATGCCTAGTAAGACTCATCCACGACCCTTACGATGGGATTGGGCATCGGCGATGATTGGCTTTCTCTCTACTCGACAGTTGCTCGGGGATATACTATTCTTGTGTTAGACGTTGATTATTCCTGATTTCCCGCTGGCCTTTCATCCGGCAGGCACAGTCATCATTACGTTTCTGCAGTGCGCCACCTTTCTGTATCCGTCAACCGTACCAACGTCTTGTCCAAATTAATTCTGCTTTCCATAATGGAAGCGGGCCAACTACACACTGATACAGAACCCCCGCGTGAATAATTTAGACTCTTCCATAAATGATCAGACCAATCAGCGTGTTACATAACGACCTCGAGGATCTACCGTTTAGCAGTTTGGACATTTAATTAACATGCTGAAAATAATATCTTCATTTTTTTTACAACAATTTGAACAAGACTTGATGCAGACGTGCAGAAATGTAATGCCGGATAAACGGCAGCAGGAAAAATCGGGAATATATCGACGTCTTATTAACATACACGAGTGATATACAAGACAAGGGCGTACCATCCAAACCGGTTCCCATCCTAAAAACGTTCAGTGAACTCCAGGATTCAACCACTTTTCTAAGAGAAGAGCTGAATATCATGTTCAACGTGACTGCTCTCGGCTGATCGACTAACAGCTAATATCCCGAAAACAAACCTTCGAAAACCACATGTTCACTGCACAGCAGAACCATGAAGGGGAGTTCAATCACTATTTGTCCCATGGGGGTGTGAACTTGTTGGGACCCACATTTTCTTTAGATTCTTCTTGTCTCACTGTTGAACCCTCCACACTCTCTGTTTCTCGACCGCCAGGATCCAAGCCTGCGACGAGTGGGATAGGATGTGGAGGGTTGAGAGGGGGGGGGAGGTTATGGGTATTTCCGTACACAGTTCCACATTAGGATAATTTTCGTTTAGTCCCATTGCATCTTATGTCCCCTCATGGGCGTCGATCCGGTTTTTGTTAAAGTGGGGGGACAATCGAATACAAATGACCATTTTAGCGGAGCGCCCCTATTGGTTGGCGCGAAGCGTACAAACAAAATATTAGCCTCTCATACCCTCTAGATCGCAGGAACGGCACTTGCCAACTCGATAGCACCCCATTTACATGTTTGATTTGAGTAGAGCAGACAAAAAAGTTGTCATTGTGCTACTAAGATGATTCACCGCCATAGTCACACATGGTATTTTTTTATTAACCTTTTCTACTCTGCTTCGTTTGCGTGTGGATCCAGGGTCTGCCCAACGGTCCCTGGTGGGAATCGAAGGGAAAAGCCAGCAGGCGTACGGGACCATTCTCTAATTTGGCATTTGATCGAAACGGTCACCAGAACAGATCCAGCATGTTGGGTTCACTGGCCTTTGCTCCGTTCCAAATTTCCCAAGAATTTTCGCCCGAATTTTTCATCTCAGGCGAATTGGGGGGGGGGGGGGGATCCCCCGATTCTGAATATTCGTGTGGAACAAAATGCCCCGAAGCATTACATCGCATATTCAGACAACGCCGGGTAGAAACGCGTTGAAATTTATTGCCTTTTTGGCACTGGGTAAATTACCTTTCGACTTCGGCCCTAGTGGGTTCAGATCTTCTGCTGTGGGTCCGCACCTGGACATTAGGGACTTCAGACAATTTCCGACGATTATTGTTCGGTTAGACAATAATTAATCAGTTTAGACGATCATCAAATTATGAGTATCACTGTGAACCCCGCACACCCACTATAAATAAAAATGACTAGTTCATGGGGGGGGGGCGGTACCGTTCACAGGTTCATTAAATTGGGGCAGAACAACTTACCCAACTAAAACAGGGTTGAAGTGGATTTCATTGCAGTTTTATGCACAACTTCTATCAGTACTGATGCGCGCGAAAATGCGGCCCCAAATCCATAATGAAAACTTTTCATTTTTAACTTTGCCAAATTTCTTTAATTATGTCTCCGCATTTGGTATTTTCCTTCGTGTTTTCATTCTCACTTATCCTGCAACCCTCCCCGACCCAGTCCTCGGGGTTTCTCATGACTGATTGCCCTAAGTTGGTTCTGTGCGCATCCGTGATATACTGTACCATCTTACTATATTGGGCATAGATTTAAAATATCACCTAACTTGGGGTTGAAAAATTAAAATAAATGTTGCCAATACAATCTACGGTGTATCTGCTAGGACTATTTCCAATCCAAGGGCGCAGTCTTTGTGGGGTCGTGACCCCCAACTTTTTTAAGGAAGTCCTCCGTACTTATGTGTTTTCACCTCTGAACACCTTGACCCGCAATTTTTACACAGCCGGGAGAATGCGTCCCTTGACTATTACTCAAAGCCATATGATGCCAGTCCCAGCTTGTTTTGAGCACATCAGTGAACATTTGGTCCCCCTCTGCATTCGTAGTCGACTGCAGAATAATGAATTCGAAAGGAGAAAAAAGTGCTGATGAGCTGGCCTGGCTTACGGACCCTTCTGATTCTTGGCAGGACATGTTTGTGCCTAAACGACAGAAAAGCGGCAGCCCCGCGAAGCGCGTGAAAATTTTTGCATGTTTTTCGAGGCGTTTGATTGAAAATTCAGGCCAGTCAGCAGACTTTTGGGCATTTCCTTCACTTTTGCCTTTTTCTGGTCCAAGTTTCCGAATGATTGTCAATTTTGCCCGATTTTTTCAATGTCTGAGCCAGAAGTCAAAGCATTTTGGATTTACACTTAATTGAATTGTGAACGAACTATCTAGCCTAGTTACTCCTGTCACCTTGGGAGTAGCTCAAAATGATTTATAGGGTGGATGTATTCTCAGCCTCTGCGAATTATAAGTGGCCCTGGTGATTTCATGTTGGCAGAAAGAAAGGATAACTTGGAATCCGTCACTGAGGTCTAGATTATGTTTTTCAACTCTGTCTGCAGCAGTGACGTAATACATTTCTGACTATCGAGGGGCTAACATTTATTATATAGGTCCCTGTGAAGGGGTCTTAGGCAGTCGGGTTTACCCGTCCCCCCTTTTAAAAGTTTTGTCTTTAGGTGCATTCATCGCTTCTAAAAATGTGATTTTTTTTTTTGGTGCGAAAATGTCTGTCACACCAACGGGCAGTAAGTTCTCTTCTTTTGGTCACTGGCCTGAATCCTACTTCCCTGCCGCACTAAGGGTCTAGGGAAAGCTTGAAGTCAGACCGGACGGGTAGCCCATTCTAGATAACCTAGGTTTATAATTTTCTTTTTGCCTCGAGGCCTCGTACCAGTTTCTTTCGGCGGAAATTTTGACTGAATTCACAAAGTTTGTTTGAATTTGTTGCAATTCATGAGGTAGAACACACGAACAGTCGAAAGATGCTAATTTCGCACGGTTTCCTGGTATATATATAGTTAATGATTTAAAAATGCTTCTCCATCTTGGCTAGAATATTCATTTCTTGCCCGGGTTTTGTAACATACTATTTCATTCCTCTAAGCGCATTCAATCCAGGGAATTCTCGAGGCGTTCCACAATGTTTCGTTTAGTTTCGGATCTGGTGGCCACGGACTGTTTGTTGAAATTGAAGTGCATCGTCTATCTTGTTCAAATTGGAGTGCATCGTCAAGCGATGCCTTCAGCGCTAGAAAATTCATGTCTAGGAGGCAATTTGTAAAATATAGTCCCAGAAATTACAAAATTTGCACTCAACGATTCTTCACGGAATCCATAGTACGTGCACGTGGTCTACGTAAGACAGCGAAACAACCACCAGGGCACCGGGAACGGACAAATTTTTTGCAATTTCTTGGACAATCGATAAAATCACCAACGGTCCAAAACTTGACAAGAATGACAAATTTGTGCTCAATCATCGGCTTTCGACAGAGAAATGCGGTATTCTGCTGACATTGTGGGCCGTTTATCCAATTTGGCAGGTTGTATGGTTTGTATGCCTGAATTGTGCCTATTTTTGCACAAGCGGTTGTTCCTGGATCTGCAAACTTGCTTTTACTCAAATGTGTCTGGGAAACAGTGCGACGCTACGTGTGCCAACGACGCTCCGTGTTATAATCATGATGGAAATCGTATGTGGAATCTACCTTTGTTTAAACACAACAAATAGAATAGTCTCACTTATGTTATGAGTGAGACCACTTGCATAAGCTTCATATATACGCCAGAATATGCCTCAAAAATGCATCGCTCATCGACAATATAGAAGACGACAGTTACGGATCATTTCTGATACCCCCCCCCACCCCCCAAACCCCCCCCCCCCCCCCAAATTCGAAAAGTGTGGGGGGGGCGGCCCCTGTCCTCCAGGATCGACGCCCATGTGTCCATTGGAATTGGTCGCCTCCCTAGTATACAGTGTGTAAAATCAGTCTCGACTTTGACGGGGCTCGAACTCAAATCCTCGAACCAGGTTTATTGGACTTTAGGTAGGCCAGCTCAACGACACACGGGGCCAAACAGGAAGAAAAAGACACACAAGCAAATTAGACCAGAATCGAACAGGTGCATTTCCGATCGTAGTAACAAGTAACAACCGTATGTATGCGAGGCTATTTTATTTGGACTTCTAACCGGTAATAAAGACGGTACTAGGACGTCACTCGGTACAGTTTATCGATTCCCACATAGGTTCCTTCGGATGACTCTGAAATTACAACCTCTCTCTTCTAATTCATGTCTTTCGTGAAAGAAATGAGGAAAACGCAGTGATTTAAAAAATATGAACAAGAACTGATGCGAAGAATCCTTCCGGGAAAATCTATACTTCCGCGAACATTCCGGCAATCCCCCTGGAGTTTGGAGCGCTTTAAAATGTAACTGCCATGCGCCTATTGGCATGGGTTTAATACTATCTGATTAGCAGGAATGCCGCATGAGCAAGGGCCCTATTGCCGCTTCTTCACTCAAAACATTGCCCAAATGAGTGGCGCCACCGGCCATTAAAAGTGGAATTGAATATTATTAGGTTGTAATCATATGCCGGATCTCCTGTGGCGTTATATTGTGAGATTTCCCATGAATCCCAGTAAAATGAGGTTACTGTAGACTCAATTGGCCATAATGAGAACCTCGTTGTTGATGGGGCTATACGACTGTTACAGAACCCTATGTAAATCCCATGAAGACCCTTGGAGGCCAATGCGGACCCATTGACCATGTCAATGTTCAGGTTGAAGCCCATTGCACATCGCCTTTTGTATTACCCATTTGCACCCCCTGGGTCTTAAGAATTTCCCATGAGTAACGAAGTAACAACCATGGGAGGTGTCCAAAGAATCAGTGGGCTAACAGAGGACATGGGGGAATGATTGCAGTTATTGTCTTAATCGTTAACTCGTTTCTATCTCTGCAAATCTTCTCCAACTCCAAAGTGTTGGACGAAATGAGAGAAAGGCGTTCTGAACTTGTGAGCCTTGTAAGGAATGGAATCATTTCCCGTAGAAATTCGCAGTCTGGAGAAGCGACTTGTAAGACGTCTATGTACTCGAGAGGGCCTTTGTGCTCCACTATAAGAAAACTGTTAGGGATCAAAAATACTATCAGAAATGTTGCCTTAAAACGAATAATTGGGTGGAATTACAAAGGCCAGCGGAATTGTCCCCGGAGGGAATAATTGTTCGGCCTAAGTTAGGAAATAATAAGTATGGGACAGAAGTGAAACCACACAGCGTCGTATACTTTGGGTAAATAGGCAAAGTAGTGAATGAATCCTGTTGTTTCTTGCGTCAAATGTGAAACAGTAATTGATGCCCCCCACTTGATAGTATAGTATGGTCTTAACGTAGGTAACACGAAATATTTTACATTCATTTAACTGTGACCAAATGAACCCAAACAAGCCTGAAAATGTGTGTAGAATTTACCACGACACTATTGGACTATGAACTAGCGCACACTATCCCCGTTGTTGTGTAAAGAATTACACAAACATTATGTAAAGGTTACGTGAAAACATACACAAATTGTGCATTTTACACAACATTGTGTAATTCCTTACAAAACACCGCGATAGGTGTTAGTTACACAACTTTTTTTAGAGTGAACGGAACAACGAGTTCTCTTTTAAGTCAGTTGGGATGATTGCAGAGCTAAAAATTGAGGCAACTTCGAGGGAACGGATGGCCGCACCCCGGGCGTCTCTGGATGCATGCCGCATACCCCGTGGGCCTTCCCACCCTCCAGCTTCCTTTCGTGACATCGAGTTTGCCCTAAAGTAGACATGAGTTTCATTCTACAAGGCGGGCTCGCGCGTCGGATTTATCGTTCATTAATCCGGATCAGCGTCACCTTACCTTGAAAGCTAGGGATTGCGCCACATCAGGAGCCTCCGGATTGTTTGATACTTTGGGGCCTCCGCTCCTCGACGTATTGCCATTAGTGCCAATCGTCATAGCTCCCAGAATAAAAAGCTGGGTTTATACAATAGTCTATCCTGGCGGATCTCTGTTTCTCTGACCTCAACTGATTCCCGCGTGACGTCGTGCCATTGGGACCCGGGGGGGGGGGGATCTTTTTGTCAAGGGTGTCAATAATTTCGTCATATTTACTTACAAAGGTATTATCGAAATTCGAAAAAAGTAAACTATATATGTCAATTGTTCTTTGATAATCTTTGTGGATTGCCCGCCACACAGCTCAACATTTATCGAGGATAGTACTGGCCATTGCCTTCTAATACGCTGTCCTAAGCGCGCGCTTGATATTTGATATCACATATACATACAGACGCCACAACTGACCAACCTGTGGTCTTTACAGCTCGACTTTTACCGCCGAGAAAATGGGGCGGGGCTAATGCATCAAATTGCGTAAATTACACGCTATATCCTCCTGGAATTATAACCCCACTTCGGTCGATATTATGGTTTTGGCAGCGTCGTCTCCGCCGCCGCCGCCACGCTACCGCCGCCGCGCCACCGCTGCGGCCGAAACCGCTACGCCGCGGCCGAAGATTTTCGTTGTTAACGCAATAACTCTCTAACAAATGTGCCGATCCCCCGAGTGACACGAAACTCTGCACACATGTTCGCCCTCACAGATTCTCGGATGAGTTCGGATGTGGGCGTCACGGGACCACACTCGCGGCGGCCATCTTGGATTTTCAATGAAACTGAATTGATAGAATTTGTACAATAACTCGCTAGTGCCTTGTCTATCCATATGAACTTTGCACACATGATCGTCTAATACAATTATTGAATGAGTCGAGTGGGCGGTCGCCCGACCGCTCTGACGGCGGCCATTTTATAGTTTTAGCGAAACTGAGTTTCTCGCTGGATTTGCGCGTTTTGAAGTATGGCGATCGTTTGAAAGACCAACTTTTTCCCGCCCCATACGACCCCACCGTGTAGCCATTTTGTTTTTCTGCGGAAATCATTCTTCAGCAGTTTTGCATTGTATTTTTTATTAAACTTTGTAAACACATGATCACGTAATGGAAAGTTTCAAAAGGGTGGAACAGTTAGCATCGCCACAACCGCTCTGACAGCGGCCCTTCTTCTGAGTTTTTCGCTTTTGCGCGTTTGGTTTTGCAGCGTGGCGATCATTTTGAGACCAATTTTTGTTTTCGCCTCATACGACCCCACCCGGCGACCATTTTGAATTTTTGCGAAAATGATTTTTTTTTGCCAGAGATTGACCATTTGCATTATGTTCGGAGCACAGTGTGTGCATTGGAACCATCCCCCCACTTCCCTGGATTATATCCCCTTCTGATAGAAAACAAGTTTTAACCAATGTCAACCCTCTGATTGAATCCAAGTGAGATATACACGGGCGGTTTCCCCGCCAGGCGACGTCTAGTTTAAGTTGTTTTTTTGTTCTACGGTATTCATGTGTGTCGCTGAGGTATGTGAAAACATGGAGTTATTCTAGTGGTAACGGGAGAGGACACGGAGCGCAGTATTGTGTTGCCCTGTCAAATTCCGTGTGATGGAGCGCCCTAATGTGTGTACATCGTAACACAGTCAGTTCATTGACTCTCTATCCGCGAATTCCCTCGACCATAGACCCCCCGAAAATACCGTCGTTGCTCCATAGTAAAAATGGTTATCATAGTTGCAAGATTCTGAAACACACTCATTGATTGTTACCCTGTTTCAGAAAGAGAGAGTCAGACCCTTCATTACGGAGGTACAGAAACAACGTAATTAATTCGGAACCGATTGATTGGCCCTCTGAAAAACCCCATCATATATAAAATATAACAATCCGGAGTGACCTAGAGCTTATTAATGTGAAGCTGTAATCAGATGAGCCGGTCAAACGGAACACATTCTGATCTTCTGACGAAATGCGAATCATATCGCCTAAATCCCATGTCACTATAACACCACCGTCAGTTGATGGCGCGTTTGGCATAGCAACAACGCTCCACACTGACTTCTGTTTCGTATATGACTTTCAGTACACGCAATGTCGGAGCTTTTGTTAATACATACACAAACAGCCTCTCGAGGGGTTCCCAAATGGCGGCAAGGGCCAAAATCGCTATCAATAAAATATCAAAATCACTTTAGTCAAGTAATATTGTGACCACTATATATACGGGCTATAGAGATATTTTTTCTATATATATTAACGCTCATCTATAAAAGTAACATTTGCGACCCACTAATTTCCTTTTTTGATAATTTTGTGCCACGCTGCTTGACACATCATGCCACTTAACCTAATCTAAAATCACACGAACTGCTAAAGTGATATCCTTTTTAATGTGTGAAGTTTATTTATATTTATGAATATAAAAAATGGCCATCTGGCCCTCACCACTTGGCGTCGCCACAGACGCGAACCCAATTTAGAAAATTTCGCATAGCACGGCTAAGGGAAATTCACATTCATTTGTCAGGTCGTCAAATTCTTTATTTATTTTTCATATAAGAATGGCAATCTGGCGCTTCCCATTTGGCATCTGTAAAAACCTTTCTGTAATATATTTACTACGCTGTGTGATCCTGTTATACCGTTTCGCAATTACAGGCCCAAATTCTCAAGAGCATAGAAATGCTAAGGTGAAATTCATTCTAATTAGTTGACCTAAGAACCTCATTCTGGCTACGCTGTGCCGCAGCCATGGTGGCCGCTTCCCCTGGATAGGCCTTGAATCGCAATTACATAGCGTGGCTAAGGTGAAACTCATACTAATGCTTCAAATTTGATTTTGAATTTCACGTGAAATAGTCATCTTGGAGATCATTCGGCATTTGACATGTTTGAGAAGACCTAATTTCAAAACAAAATCGCGACGCTGCGCGGCAACCCCTTACACAGGCGTCCTGGACCGTTTTGGAAGTGGGAGGGGGGGGGGGACAATCGAAGCAAATGGACCATCTAGCGAAGCGCCCCATCTGGTTGTCGCGAAGCGTACGAAAAAATTTTCCGGATTTTCATACCCTCCTGATCGACGGAAACAGCACTTGCCAGCTCAATATCACCTCTCTACATGTTGGATTTAAGTAAAAACCGACAAAAAGTTGTCATTGTGCATACTAAGATCATTTACCGATATCACACATGGATTTTTTTTACCTTTTCTTTGCGGCTTTGTTGCGTGGGACCAGGGTCTAACCCCGACGGTCTCTGGTGGATCGAAGGGAAGAGCCATAGGCGTACTGGAACCATTCCAATTTAGAGAGCATAAGAAGTGTAAGCCTACCCGAATTCAGTCATTGAAAACTAACCGCGCGGGGAAAAAATTTGCATGTTTCCGGGCATTTCATCGAAGAAGTCTGAAAAAAATTCAGGCATATTTTTGTTAACTTAATTTCCTTTCCAAGTTGTCCACGAATTTTCGCCCGAATTATTCACCTCAGAAAAATGGGAGGGGGGCAGGGGGGGGGGGGGTCTGCCACCCAAGGGTTCTGAAATTAATCAAGTAAACAAAATGTATTCGAAGCATTTACATCGCATATTTAGCCTACAACGCCTGAAGAAAAACGCCATTGCGCGCGGAACACTTGAAAAATTATGCACTTTTGGCTATTCGATTTAAAATCGGCCCTAGTTGGGTCCCGATCTTCACTGGGGCCGCACCTGAAATTAGTGGACTTAGACAATTTCCAACGCGATTATTGTTTGGTTAGACAAAAATTGAATCAGTTGTGAGTGATACGAAACGGGCATGTGCCTCGTTTATTTTTATTATCGTCCGGGAAAAATGAAATTCCCCTTTTTCATCCCCTCTCAAATTTAAGTTTATTCTAATGATTTTTGGAATGGAAATGATAATCTGGAGCTCCCCATTTTGGCCACGGAGAACACTTTAAAATGGGAACGCCTGCAACCAATGGTGTGGCGAAGCTTAGATAGATCACGACCGCATTTATTCACATATTTTTCTTGGCAATACTGAAACCATCATTGTGGAACCAACCCCCTGGTAATATCCTCTGTGATGACTAAACTAAAGAGGTGTCGAAGAAGTTCAATTGCAGCAAGAATCCTATCAACTGAATATTTTAGGCCGAAAGAAGTGAATTGAAGCCAGAAGCCTATCAACTGTATCTTTCGAGAATTTTCTCGACATAAGAGAGTTGGAAGTTTCTGTAAATTCTACGGTTGTTGCTCTTCCATAGGAAACGGGATAGTGGTAAGTGACTTTCTTGCTATCTGACGCACATTTGTATGTATGTTGCGCGCCAACTGTTGTGGCGCCCGGCTTAGATAATCATTACTGCTGATTCCCCCCTACCCAAAAAATTTTTTTTTTTTTTGCACGACGCCCCTGATTCCCGGACATGTCCCAGCGGGTCCTCCGGATGCTCCAATTTTAAATTTTAAAGTTGAGCCATTCCTGCTCCTGCATTCACATCGAGTCACTCGTGCGACTTCGAGCTTGTCACATACACTTTCATGACGACATTCGGATCATTCAGTTGGTAATATCACACTTGCTGAAAAGCTCGTTACCACTGATCTGAGTGGGCTTACTACGCAACTTTCACTCAATGTCATCGCTTTCCTACCTCGGACGTACATGCATTCTTCTATCACAAATAAGGCACTCACGGCGTGGGTGATCTGCAGTCACTTTAATAAAAATGACGTTAATTGACGTTATCCTGAACCTCAAGTAAAGCGCAAGACTTAGCCACATTCAGAGACCTCCGCCCTGCTTATATCGTAACAAGGCATTCCAATAACCACCTACACGATCTGGTCGAACTCGTCTGCTCAACTTGCAATACTGAGGCCAAGCTTACCACCCACTGACAATTAGACAAGTGATGGGCGTCTCCATAGAGTGGGAGGAGCTTTGTATCGGAGGACTCAAACCGGACAGTCCACCGCCCATCTAGAAGTAGGCGCCGGGCGGAGAGGTTGACCAAGAGTTCCAATCACACTACGGACGCCGGGATTTTCTTCGTTTCCAGCTGAAATGTCGTTAGGTACTAGGTTTAATATTAGTTTCAGATATAACTAGACATGTGTAGGCGGGTAAAAACGCCCACGTGTATATCCCCCGCTTCTGAGCAAGCATCGGGAAAAGTATCTAACACCTCCATAAGACCCCCATTTTGGCAGAACCAGATAAACTTCATACACCAATTCTGTTATAATCCATGGAGGGTAATAGGCCCAAGATTTATGCAAATTTGACCCACGATGGTTTTGAAATGACTTTTAACAAATGTAGCCCCCATCCCCCCAAGTTTCGTTCAAATCTGACAAGTTGGGAAAATCGCGCGAAAAATTCGCAAAATTGACCTCCGAGACTCTTGAAAAGACCTCCACATTTTTGGGGATCACTATAGTCCAGTCCAACAAAGTTTCGTTTCAATTGACGAAGTTGGAAAAATCGGAAAATTCGCAAATTTGACCTCCGATGACCTTGAAAAACCTCCACATTTACCGGGATCAACTATAGTCCTACCCACCAATTATTCGTTCAAATCTGACTAACTTGAAAAATTTCGCGCAAATAATGGCAAATTAGCGGCCCCCACATTGCATTTATGGCCCACTTTCGAACTCATCTGGGATTCCACCAGGGGGACTGTTACCAGTTTCAGTCACCGGATAAAGCGTTATGAGAGTTATTAAAGTTCTGGCGGCGGCGGAGCTTGGAACGGCGGCGGCGGCTCACACCCAAAACCATAATTCCTCCCCCCGGACACTTCCAGTGTCGCGGGGATTAATGACCAGCCTTCCCACTGACAGTTAAGTCTCCTCACGCTTCCAGTAAACTTAACCTTCCTCTCGTTCTTGTAGTTTGAGATTGCTCGTAGTACAATCCGCACAGCTAACGGCCGAAGAGACCACGGTCAGGCACAATGAACAAATCGCGTCGCCCTGTAAAGCATGAAACAGTGAAATAGAGGCAGAATGTGCCAACAATCCGTAAGTTTTAGACTTTTTTGGTTTTTTTTCATTAATGATAACGTCGTTGTTGGCCTATAATTTATTTTCTCATCGTACTTACCTACTGATATAGCTCCTTACGAAAGAGATTGCACTTTCACCATTAAATCCGCTTTCCTACGTCGGACGTACATTGTGTCTACAAATAACACATTATCAACGGCGTGGGTGATTCGCACGGGTGGGTGGGCGTCCCCATGGAGTGGGAGGATGTTTCAGATACCCAAACCGGACCTCCCACCGCATACCTAAAGTGCAGCATGTGCGTCAACATGTTGGGACGGGGGACATGTCCCCCCCACTGTTCAAAGTGGGGTGTGATCTCATATCGTTTGTCCCCCCCACATTTCCGGACCGTCTTAAAAAAATAATGGCACATGCCGATGTTGTATCACTCTAAACTGATTCAATTTTTGTCTAACACCGCTAATCCCGTTTGAAATTTTCTTAAGTCCACATAATATTCCAGGTGCTGCCACCCAGGTGAAGATCTGGACCGGACTAGGCCGATGGAGGATTATACCTGCTTCATAACCGGTTCTCGAATTCCTAAATCGAATCCCCAGAGTTCATAAATTTTAAGTGTTTCGCGCGCAATGGCGTTTTTCTTCCCGGCTTTGTATGCTAAATATGCGATGTAATGCTTCGAACCATTTCGTTCCCTCGATTAATTTCAGAAGCCTTGTGGGAAGACTGTCCCCCCCCCCTTCTTCTTCTGAGATGAAAATGCCAAATTTCGTGAAAATTTGGGAAGGAAAAAAGCAAAGTGAAAAAATGCCTGAATTTTTTGCATCTTTTTCGGATAAAATGCCGAAACCTGCATTTTTTTTCGCGCGCTTCGACGCGCGCTGCTAGTTTTTCATGACCGACTTGTAAAATTTGGGATACATTTTCTGCTCAAATTTGAGTTGTCCCCGTACGCCTATGGCTTTCCCCTCGATCCCACCATAGACCGTTCGATATACCCCTGGACCCACGCAACAAAGCCAGAGTATAAAAGGGTAATATACAAATCTCATGTTGGCTACTCGGTAAATCATCTATTATGCACAATGACACTTCTGTTGTCTGTTTTTCAATCAATCACACATTTAGATTGGTGGCTATTGAGCTTTGGCAATGCCGTGTCCGTCGATCTGGAGTGTATGAAAATCCGAAATTTTCTTTGTAAGCCCCGCGCCAACCGATGTGGCGCTACGCTTAGATGTCCTTTGCATTAGATGTGCCCCCCCCCCCCCACTTTGCTTTTTCGAAAGGCTCCGACGCCCCTGAAAGTGAGGTGCGAACGTGAGGTAGACGAACCTTGTACTACTACCGAGTTCCTCTTACTTTCCTCTTTTCAGCTGAAATGCTCGTAGGTCTAGTTTAATATTAGTTTCCAGATATAATTACAGCCTTCCCACTGACAGTTGATCCCTCTACCTCCAGTAAACTAACCTTCTCTCGTTTCTTGTAGTTGCGTTCTTCGTCGTAAACATCCGCAAGCATAACGGGCCGAAGAGACACATGTCATGGCACATGAAAATCGTAGCCATGTAGAAGTTTGAAGAGTAAAATCAATGTAGAAATGTTGCCCTCACTCGTAAGGTGTAGACCGTTTGACTCTTTTCAGTAATGATGATGATGGGTCTCTTTGGCCCGTTATGAAGAGAACTTTTTTTTTTTTTAAAGACAACTCCAATCTTCTTACCATCGCTGGATTTGTGGATTGTCAGATAAGGCCTCATGTCATGTATGCATATAACACCAGACCTAATATTTTATATTTTAAAAAAAAGGGCCTTTCCACGGTCATGGGGTACAAATGATGTCAAACTGTTTGAGGGACGGGAATTCAGTCCAAATCTGCTATAAATATAAGTGACATGTTGTTAAAAAGTGATTTACAGGTCAAAAAGTAATAGAACAATTATGACAATATTTTTACATTGCATTTTATTTTGGGGAGATTTTATTTTCATATCTGCATGATATAAAGCTCCTTATTTGTGACATCAATTGCTCAGGAATTTTCTGTCAAGATAAAGGGTGACCCCCAAGCTCACAGTCCTATTAGGTTTCCTTACTTGACAGCATCTAAAAATAAAATATAAACTCTTCAAATAAGGTATTAATGAAGGAAGTGCTTTCTACAGACACATGTTTGTACATGTAACTTATGTAACAGTGTCCCTCCAACATGTTACACGCGTTCATTCACCTGCCCTTTTTTTCCGTTGAACCCAGCACTTTTGTTTACATAACCATTTTAACCCTTTATTGCTCAAACAAAAACCCAGGGAGGGGTTAAAGGAGGAGTTAAGAACTTTTGCTAATAGTTTTGAAGTTACTGACTATTAAATGCCACCACAGAAATGTCCGTCCACAAAATTGTAACGTATGTAACATAATTATGAAATATCTAATGATTTTTTAGGAGGATATCAAAAGGTAAACCTTTCAATGTAGCTTAGAGCAGTTCCTTTCTTATAATGACAACAGAAGTTGTTTGAATATAACATTTAGCATCGCAGAAGAGGTAGTATAGTGTCCGGTCCAACGTAACGCATTTTGTCCGTCCATGTTATATACGTTACAAAAAAAGTCAAGGAGGATTTTCAAAAATTCCACGTCAGCCGGAACATTGTGCTCAAATGTAACACCAATGTTTGATTGGCTCGCATGATCTGACCATTTGTTCGCAAGCCAACATATCACTGTAGGTAGGGAAATGTCCGTCCATGTTACCAACGTTACATCTGGGGCCAGGGATAGACACATAAGTATATGCATTACAGTGGGTGACGCCGTATTCTGAGGAAAGAAAATATACTTGGGTCCTCGAATGTACACATATTCTTTGATTTTGATGAAAACACTTTTTTCAGATATGTAATATTCCCCAGTTTTAACATATTTTGGCCGTCATGTCGGGCTGGATGTGAAAGTCACATATTCACGAAAACGAACGTTTGTTTCACAAGGAGAAAACACTGCAGTTCATGCGAAGAGACAATGAAAATGCAACAGCATGAATATTTCATGTGGATTGGCTTTTTAGGGGAAGATATTCCAGTATAATTCATTCGCGCTGATACGCCTCCGCTACGCATTGGTTAACATGTGCTGATTTGGGCCTATACGCTAGGGCTGTTGGTAATACGACATGTCCAGACGACTGGGCCACATCTTCATGCTCACGGGACTCGACGATTTTTTCACTTGGGTACCGAACCCGCAATTGCAACAATGGATTCCTAGCACACGTTGATTCAAGCATGTGGTCTTGCGGAGTCATTTCTTTCTACTACCAAATAATTAGGGAATCCTACTTTGATGAACCAGTCACTAGGGGACCAAGGCAATGGTCGCCCATGTTACCCTACACAGTTTGCCGGCATTCTGTATACGCATAAACGAATCGCGCAGTCGCGAAGAAGGTAATGAATTCCTTCTTTCATATATTTTCAGAATTATAAAAGTTTGATATGCAAAACTCCAAACAGATTCTCTACCGGTATACCACCCGACATTGTTGCAGAAGATAAGCGACTCTATGCGAATCGGGACTAAATATCGATCCCTAATGCCGTGTATAGGCCGTATTCATGCCTCCAATACTGCTCTACAATAGGCAAGTGATAGGTTACCGGCCACAGCGTACACGGGAACATGCAATCGTACCGCACCCCTTCCCCCATACACGCAATAGCCATAGGACAGGTGATAAATAATTTCCCTAGACAGCCAAAGCGCCTACTCTATGGGGGGCGCGATCGATGGTGGGGTACAAAGACTATGGCAAAGCGCGCGAAACACCCCTCCCATCATTGCCCTCCCCCAAAATATAAGCTAACATGAGCAGGGTCCTGGAGGTTGCGGGTGATGGACGCGAAACTAATCTGACTATGATTCTAGGCATATACGATATATACTGAGCACAAAAAGCACTATAAGTTTAACAAAAACAAAATACTGTATACGTTTGGTAATTTGATATAGAGTAATCAGCTATTTTAACACGTTCAAAAGTGATATCGAAGCAGTGTTCCGAAATAGTTTCACTGATTCTGTTTTTTTTTTATGATGTTTGATTCCTTGTTTATGATATACCGAAGACCATATATGATAGGTACATGTTAATCCTCGATCTGTTTATATACCTAAAAAGGTATTCGCTTTTCTAACACATGTGTATAAGCAGAATTTGTGAATACCGGTACATAAAATATGTACATGATTTATGTACTCGGAATATTCGTACCCTCGCTCTGCGTGACAATTTACGAAACGTAAATCGCAACATGCCAGAATATGCAGGTTAGAAATAGAATTGACCCAGGTTGGAAAGTACGTTCAATCATAAATTCAAATCGGATTCGATCCTTGACGGCTTCAAATCTAACGGTAGACCGACCCGACATTGTTCCCCGGAATTTGTTTATCGTTAGCTAACAACCCTCTCTCTATCAGCTGCGCAAAACACGGTCCCCTCATCTGGACCTGCCAAGAAGAAGAAGAAGAAGAGAGGAAGAAGAAAATAAAAGAAGAAGATAAGAAACGAATGATGGAATTCAACGCGAGCATACCAGAAGGAATTGCATTTTGGGTGAGAGGTAAGTAACACTTTAAATCAGTTTGTATATGCCATCATCAAAGTGTTTAAATTTACTCGAAGTGAGTAGTTCGAGGATTCACTATCATCGTGATATCCTCAAAACAACCATTGGGAATAATCTGCACATCGACACGAAGCCCGCAGGCGCGGTACCGAGAGACCTGTCTCGTTGGAGGGGGGAGGGGGGGGGGGGGGTGGGGGGGGGGGGGGGGTGGGGGGGGGTTAGTTGAAACCCACGGAATTGCGCCCTCATATATGGCCTCACCCTCCCTATTGGCAAATAATAAATTCTGGGCCCCTATGCACATGCTGCTGCAATATTTTGTAAATACAGCTGCAAACTTCTACTAAACTGCAAAAATAAGTTTTCGTGTTAAAAATGAATTGACAACTTGGGGTCATGAGGTGGGGAGGGGGGGGGGTTGTGAACCCCCGTGGGTACGCCACTGAGCAGACGGACATGCGGCACTGGACGGCGCCTAGGCAGAGCAGAAGTCAGTGTGGAGCTAGCCCCAGCAATCCCACGATATACTGGATCGGCGTTGCTATGTAGAAAATCAAGAACAAAAAAATATTATGGCAACACGTCATGTTTTCGAAACTTAGCCTTAGTGTCGTCGAATTGAGTACGCTATTTTAACCAGCCTTGCTCGGAACAATAACGTCGCAATTCAAGAGCAACAACAGATCGTGATAAGTGGCGGAGGCTAATGCATGTCAGATAGACGAGACTCAAATTACTACTACTATGTTGTTTTCATGCTTCCGTAATGATTCAGTTGACGCCAGAGTTTATTTTCAGTGTATTTAAAACGAAATACACGCACTGAAGATTGTCCGAGGGTCTTGCACTATGACGCATCAATGCATCGGTGCATGTAATGTGTAGAAAAAGTTCATAATGGAAGTAAAAAGTGAATGCGTTTCCTTATGCTACACACCATGTGGCTGGTGCAACTTCTCAATTTGAGTTTGTGGTCTCTGACGGGACTGTGAATAGGGCACACAATGTCCCCGCTTCAGTTGATAGAATCCCCATGATTCTAACCGGATCCCGTCTGTGCTGTAGGCCTAGTACTCGAGCGCCCATTCACCAGTTCATGTTGGCTGCATTTCTACGTGAAACGAAACTTACAATGTGAACCCGACGGCGCCCTCTTACACACGGGAAGGTGTAAAGATGTACAAGGATCTCCTTATGTGATTTACAACTATAAAGTTTTGCTCGACAACTCCACAATATTGAAGCTCTACGATGCCACTCTACGATGCCACTCTGCAGAAAAATGGCAGAATGATATCAGTTAAATTTGACAAGCCAACACAGCAGATTGAATTGGGTACGCCGCGGCCCCGATACCATCTGAGCACTGGTCGATCATCCTAGATAATTTTTTTTTTCACGGCTAGGGCTTCTTAATGAACCTGACCAGGCTCTCTGTACTCGTAGAATTGAAATGAATTAATCAGCCTCTTCTTCGCTCTGTAAGGCTGTATTTCAGCCTTGATGATGTTCCTGTCAGACGTAATCGAGTTGCATTTTTGTTGCACTATACTTTTGAGCTCCCCGCAAAACGCGTCCGCTTTCTGTTTTTGAATTACCGGTTGGAGGAACTCTGACACTATTTGCAGTCGTTTTGAGTGTCTACACACAAGGTGTAAACTCGTGTTCACATAATAGTGCCAAATTGGTTCATACAATACTCGTTTCCATGGCGACTAATATGCTGTGCTGAAACGTGCAATCGGTGTGTAATATGAAATAGTGCAGCCCCACGGCCGTTTTGCCTCCACTAATAGTCCCCGAATTGCCAAACTGAACCATGAAACACTGGCTCACGACCGCTCCAGTTAATACGATAGCTCCATGATTAGAACCATTGAAGTACCGGCTGTGCTGTACTGAAGCGCATAAGTTCACAAAATACGCTACTGACCCGACAGCTCCTCTTACCTACGGAAGAGTGAAAATATAGAATGATCTCCTCGTGTGATGGGTAGGCTGGTTTGAAAGATAAAGTAATTGGCATTATGTGTTCTCGAGAATAAGTCTGTTCACAGTTGCATTACAATAGTGTGATAATTATACAGGGTGCATGGCTTTGTTTCGAGAGAGTGCATGGTAGCAGCTTGAATATACCCGGACAATGATATCGCAATTAGGGAAATTTCGTTTAGGCTACAGCCGATTTTTGTTCCGGTGTGAGTGTGCGCGCATGCAACCGTGAAAAACTTCTATTTGTCGTTGCCATGCCGTGCGAGTTCTGGCGATCCTGCCAAATGCTGCGGAGCGATTTGTTTGCGTTTGCTGTTTGCGATTTGTTGCATCTGGGTGGCGATTTAAGCCATTTTGTGAAAATACACAGAAAAATGCTTGTCCTCCTGCAGTTTAAATCGGATGAACATGAACGCTGGTCTCTATTTCCGGTCTTTATTGTCAGCATACACTGTCACAACCAACATTTGGATCATTCAGTTGGCTGATATCACACTTGCGGAATATCATCGTACACGGAGCTGAGTGGGCTTACAACGCTACTTTCCACAAGTTTATCGCTCTACAGTCGGAACGTACGTACATTGCGTCTACAAATAAGGCACTCACGGCGTGGGTGATCCGCAGTCACATTGAACGCTCGTAAGTTGACGTTATCTGTGACACCGAAAGAAGAAAAAGATTAGCCACAGCAAGACCTCCCACCCTGCTTATATCGTAACAAGCATTCCAATAAACACCTACACTGATCTAGGTAGAACTCGGCATGCTCAACTTGCACTACTGAGCCAACTAAAAAACCCCCCACCCCATTGGGGGCAAGACAGTGATTGGCGTCTCCTAAGTGGAGGATTCTCGGAGACTCACACCTGCCACCTAGGATTAGGTGCGACGGTGCTATGCGGAGAGGTTGACGAAGAGTTCCAATTACACTACGGACGCCGGAATTTTCTTCTTTTCCAGCTGAAATGCTCGTTAGGTCTAGATTTAATATTAGTTTCAGATATAATTACAGGCCTTCCCACTGAGACTTTATCCCCTCACGCTCCAGTAAACTAACCTTCCTCTCGTTTCTTGTAGTTGAGTTGCTCGTCAGTACAATCCGCACAGCATAACGGCCAAGAGACCACAGGTCATGGCACATGAACAATCGTCGCCTGTAGAAGCATGGCAGTGAAATAGAGGTAGAATGTGCAAACATCCGCAAGGTGTAGACTGTTATTTTCAGTAATGAATGATACAAATAACTAAAGGTATTCACGGCGTGGTTGATCCGCAGTCACATTGAACGCTCGTAAGTTGACGTTATCTGTGACACCGAAAACGAAAAAGATTAGCCACAGCAATCCCCCCCCCCCCCCCCCCCCCCGCTCACTTCCACCATCGTAACGACCATGCAATTCTTGTGCAAACTACCCACACTGATCTCGTTGAGAACCCGCAAACTCACCTGCAATACTGATGACCACCTACCAACCCTCCTTGACCAGACGGGTGGATGGATGTCCTCATGAGTGGGAGGATGTCTCAATACCCAACCGACCGCCCCGCCCACCTGAAGTGCGGTGCGAACGGAGAGGTAGACAACAGCGTGCACTACTAGCAGAATTCCTATTTCTTCTTTTCCAGCTGAATGCTCGTAGGTCTAGGTTTAATAGTAGGTCTCGAATATAATGACAGCCTTCCCACTGACGTTGATCCCCTCACGCTCCAGTAACCTAACTTCATCTCGTTTCTTGTAGTTGAGTTGATCGTCAGTACAATCGCACAGCAGGAGGTGCCAAAGCACACCACAGGCATAAGCACAGGAACAATCGTTCGCCTGTAGAAGCATGACAGTGAAATAGAGGTAGAATGTGCCAACATCGCAAGGTGGAGAATGTAGGTGATTTTCAAGTAATGATAACGCTCGTATGTGGATATAATATTTCTCATCGTACATTACATATCTTCCATAAGCCGCTTACCGAGAGCTGAATGCGCTTTCACCAATTTACGTTCCTACGTCGGAACGTACATTTGTTACAAATAACTCAAGGTATTCACGGAAGTGGGTTGATCCGCAGTCATATTATTGAACGCTCGGAAGTTGACGTTATCTGTGACACCGAGGGAAGAAAAGAATAGCCAATCAATAACCGCCACCCAACCACCCCCCCCTGTACGTCGACTAGGCATAAACGACATTTCATAATATGGCAACGACCCTCCCCACTTGATCTCGTTATGGACCCGGCAACTCACCTTGCAATACTGATGCCCAAAACCCAACAACCCTTCCCTGGAGTGGGAGGATGCTCAGATACCCAAAAACCGGACCGCCACCCGCCCACCTAAAGTGGCGGCTGCGAACGGAGAGGTAGGACGACAGAGTTTGTGGTACTCCAGTCAGAATTCCGTTACTACCAGCCCAGGGACCAGGGGAATTCCTTTTCTCTTTTACAGTCAATTATGGCGATTAGCCTAAAATATAGGCCAACATGGAGCATGGTCCTAGAGGTGGCGGGGGGATGGATGTGAAATGTATCTGACTATGAAGTTCTGAGGGCATATACGATATTGTTGCAGAACAGAAACAATATAAGTTTAACACCAAAAACACAATATGCTTACGTTTTGGAAAATTGAACATTAGGGATCAGTCT
Organism: Sclerodactyla briareus; assembly: GCA_026419785.1. Classification (NCBI taxonomy): domain Eukaryota; kingdom Metazoa; phylum Echinodermata; class Holothuroidea; order Dendrochirotida; family Sclerodactylidae; genus Sclerodactyla; species Sclerodactyla briareus. The sequence continues at coordinate 171,894 of JAODTK010004954.1, read as the reverse complement.
TTAACAGTTCAAAAGAGATGTCGAAAGCAGTTTGTTTCCGAAATATGTTCACTGATTCTGAGACGATTACTCGGTATATTCGTAATCATCGCCTTCTGGTGACAAATTAATCAAGTAATAAATCGGCTCACAGGTCAGAAAACATGCAGGTGAAAAATAGAATTGACCCAGTTGGAAAGAACGTTGTTCCATCATAATTCAATCGATCCTTTACATGCTTCAAAGATACCGGTAACCTGTATACACCCGACCTATTGTTCCCCGGAATTTGTTTTTCGTCTAGCTAACAGCCCTTTCCTCTATCAGCTGAGCAGAACACGGTCTTCACCTTACCCATTCCAAAAGAAGAAGGAGAAGAAGAAGGAGAAGAAGGAGAAGAAGGAGAAGAAGGAGAAGAAGGAGAAGAAGGAGAAGAAGAAGGAGAAGAAGAAGGAGCAGGAGGAGGAGGCAAAGGCGAAAGAGAAGGAGAAGAAGGAGAAGAAGAAGGAGAAGAAGGAGAAGAAGGAGAAGAAGGAGAAGAAGAAGAAGAAGAAGAAGAAGAAGAAGAAGAAGAAGAAGAAGAAGAAGAAGAAGAAGAAGAAGAAGAAGAAGAAGAAGAAGAAGAAGAAGAAGGAGAAGAAGGAGAAGAAGGAGAAGAGAAGAAGGAGAAGAAGAATGATAAGAAGGAAAAGAGAAGAAGGAAAGGAAAAGGACAAAGGAAAAGAGGAAAGAAGCGAAGGAGGAGGAAAAGAAGAAGAAGTTGTTAGATTACCATTTCGCATATTTTGTTTTGGAGACGAAAAACAACCACCACAATCGAAGTTCCGATTATTCAGGCAAGACCGGGGATTTGGGTGAGACTCATCAAGGGCATAACGATTTAAAAGATAGAAATGCAACGACGAGCATATCAGAAGGAATTTTCAGTTTGGTGTTATAGGTAAGCACATTATTAGTTTTGTGTATGCAATCATCAAAGTGTTGGAATTTGACTCAAAGTGAGTATTTGGAGGATATTACTATCATGATGATATCCTCAAAACAACTCATTTGGAATAATTTCCTGCGCATCAACACCAAGCCGATCAGGCGCGTACCGAGATACTTGTCTCGTGAGGGGGGGGGCAGTGCCCCCCCATATATATTATAGTGTATAGTGACTGGATGATTGGGAGCGCCACGGTGACCGGGCCATTGGTCAGAAGATTAGGATATGTTCCGTTTGCACAACTCTAGTACGAGCTCACCTTTTTAAAGAATTGGCTTCAGTTACTCGTGATGTTATAAATTCACATCTAGGAGTGTGGTCTGCGAAAGTGAGTAAGCTATTTTAACCAGGCCTGCTCCGGAAAAAAGAATCATTATCTTTCGCTTACATAACTAGCTCAATTATGCTAACAATAAAATGGTTTGGGGGCACAATACACTGACAATGTTTCCGTTGGGCTATTCTACTTAAACACGATGTGGCCTGGTATATGAACCACACAGTCACACAGTAGGGAGAGGTTAGATAGAGCAATTCACTCTCAATTCAGCACACAAGACGCTGTTCTTTTTCTCTAGATTCTTTCCTTAGAGCCTGGAATTAATAATCCTCAAGGTTGTGTGAGCAACATGGCTATTTCACAGAGAATTCAAAGTTACCAAGTGGTCAAGGATGCCATCGAAACCAGCAGCACCAACATCATGAACAGGAGAGTGATCTGTAGGAATATGAAAAAAACAAACAAAAAAAACAATTATAGAGCGCTCTTCGAACTCAAGTTCGTCAGTGGCGATTTACACCTATTGGTATACAATAAACAGGGACAAAAAACTCAATGATGAGTGCTTCCTCGAACGAATGCTGCGTCATACTTATGCAAATGTCGAACAACAACCGATAAGAACGAGTTAAGGCTATCTTTTCCCTAAATTCCCCAAATGTACAATACTGCCTGATTTTGAAAGAATAGTGTATTTGTGACGCTTTACACTCGTGTATTAAAATTTTGGACAGTCTGAGTCCTTTCAAACTCGGACATATTAGCGAGAAAAACGTTTGAAAAAAAGATGGGCACACACAAAAGCACACGTACACACACCACGCACATGCCCCCTCAACACCCAATGTATAATTCGGAAAGCTTGGTATCGCCTGTTATCGCAGAAAGTTATGCTATTATTACTAGTATATTACTCTACTGTTCGCTATAGCAAACGGTTGCGATGACAAATCTTGATGAATTTCCCTGACTGATGCCACGGCGGCCCAGTACGCTAAAAAAAGGCATGGTGCATATGATTGCACCTACTACCAGCTCCGGCGCCTGTTCACGTAGGCCTGTCAATTGAACATACATTGTGAACCCGACAGCGCCCTTTCACCTACGGAAAAGTTGTAAATTCGAGCAATTGTGTGTGCCTATGAGTGAATGTTGTTTCTTTGTCTGCGGATTTAGTTTTTTGTGTTAATACCCTGAGTTGGGAGAGCCTTAACCTCGATATAATTTTACAGTAAAGATGAATTGTAATATCTGGCAATGAGATAACCCACAATGAAGTATTGGAAGGGAGATCTCTGGTGATGTAAACTATTTCTTTCGAGATACCGGGCATTAGTGATTGTCGCATGGTCCTTTTCCCAGACAAGGATTAAATATCAAATATGCGCTACAGCCTACATAACCCACAGGCTCACTCGATGCCAATGAAAGGTTCCCACAATTTCCACACAGTGAGGCTAGCGGGCTAATTTAACAACAGACAGACAGACGGACGGGATGGACAGACAGACAGTCACAGACAGACAGGCAGACAGGGTTTTACAGTTTTGTTCCGCTGTCGATCGACACGATATCAATTTTGCGGAATGAGGGGAAAGTCACACAAAGTACAAGTGTTCCCGACAATTGTTGCAAAAACTGCTGTGAAATTGTTAAACCATATTTTTAATGGTCAAACGATTTCCAAAATTTACGACAAGGTGAAAGCCACAAATTATCGATTTTCTATTGTAATTACTACGCCACAACTACTTAAATTAGGTCCATGAATTTTTGGAGTGAAAACCTTGGGGTTTTTAACGATTTTCTTGATTCCCTAAATTTCCGTAGATGTAGATGGCCAATGGATCAATATTCCGTAACAAAGCACGAATTCATAAAGCATTAGCTTATTATTCAAATACCTAGAATATAATTTTTTATGGGGGTTGTAGCTTCACTCTCAGAGTTAGAAAAATTTACGATGTTCTGAATGTGTAAGGTGTTCTAATTTCGTAACAGGGAACTGTATCGAGTAGGTCTCCCCTTGGAATTGGATTGAATTCACATGAAATATGGATTTTCAAAGGCAATGACCATTCTCGACAGAGTTGGGCATTTCACTAGTTTTTCCACAATTTCCTATATTTGGAGACTGGAAAAGAAGAGAGGAAGAGTGGTTTTACTAATTCATTTTGTAAGCGAATCCTCCCTCCCGAGAAGACAAAAAAATAAATTTAAGAAGGAAAATTAGGAAGGATTCATTTTATAGATCATTTTTGGAGGGGGGGGAGCATGATAATCTTGAATTTAAACTATTTTCACAACAAGGTATCCAAGGACTGGAATGGCAAAATCGCTGGAAATATAGCAACACATAACAGTCACAAAACAGGTAGGTAACAGAAAAAACAGAATTCAGAATATTCAGAATTCATATCTACAATATTCCACGGCTTCAAAACATTTTAGGATATCGAAAGAGAGATAGATAACTTTTTCAATCAAACCATAACATTTAAATGTAAATGGGTGAAATTTACGGACAGTCATGCAAACAGGACATATACACTGATACACGTACGCATACTCGAACATACCTGTTCGCTACTAGCCTCTAAGCAGACGATATGGAGAATCCGTTCCTAAAATAGAGGGGGCTATCGCTCTTTAGTATATATACCACGGTCGAATATCACCAACATATCGTTGCAGGACTTCGTTTGGCAAATCCAGAAAATTGGGATTTTGCTCATTACGTTTCAGGGTGACGTCGTGGATGTCAGTCTCAGTAGCACACGGGCGTTGATATGGATGGGAGCAACAATGATAGATTCCGGGAGGAAAGTCGCCCAATATATAGGTCATAAATATTTACAGAAGACTTTCATTAACATTTTACAACACCGAAAAGGAGAATTGATCGAAGAATAATGCCCTTTTGAGCCTAAAAATTGACCGAGGCACTGTTTCGGCTATGCGCAGGCGTATTGCGGCTTGTTTGGTATCGCCGCAGACGTTCAGAAAAATATGAATCCTTCAAATGGGCAAATAAAAAGAAATCCATCTAACGTATGCCGAAACTTGTTGGATGTTTCTAAATAATTACAATTCGACCAACAGAGTAATTTTCCAGCAAACATGGCCGTTTCTCGTAATTTAGTGAAAGAAATAATGTCCGATTGCGCAATCAACGTTGAACGTCGCACCGCCCACTAGCACCGCCCATGATTCCCTCGACAGCGAGCAGAAACGACTGCAACAGGCGTTTGTTTAGGCAAATCACCGATTGGTTAAAGGGCCACCCTACACTATAGTGAATGCGGCGGATACGCAGGTGTGCAAAGTCAAACGCCTGTTTCAACAGGCTAGTTCGCTACGAACCGGAGCCTAGCACATTCCAGTATTAATTCCCCGCGATAAAACCTCATTAGTAGGAACACTCAATCATGTCAATACGATATTCATCCGCGTGGTTACCACAGAGCATCTGCTTACCACCCGAAAGACCTGAAGAATTCAAATCTCGGCCTGTTCATTCATACAGGGCTGTGAAACGGTTACGCCTGGCTTTCTCACTGAGTGCTCAATGAGAGACTGGGGAAGGGATGTACGAGGGTTAGGCAACTGACATGCGGCTGCCTGTTTGGTCACTTCTACTTCTTCATTGAATCACATTGAATCATTGAATCATGACCTTATACTGTTCACCTGGCGAAAGATTCGCAGGTGACAGCCAGGGGTGTCGGAGCGTTCGATCGACCCACCCATATTAATTGTGCAAGGACAAGGTTCGCTTTCCAGCCCCTATACCGAAAGGGCAGGATGAAATATATTTCTGAACCGGATTTCAGAAATTCAGATCAGCATGTTCAGTCTTCGTCTTAATCAGTTAATTCGAATTACCTAGTGTTTACCATGGTTTCAATGAGACAGCACTATTTCATGGTCGACATGATGGACAAGGGATAATTCTTGCAAAGTCCACACTGGAAAAAGGACCCACTCCTCCAAATTTTGTTGGCTACGGGCCTGAAAGGTGAGTATATCCAGGCCAGCACCCTATAATTGCCGGTACTGAGTCTTATGTAGGTTCGATCTGCTAGGCAAGTATCCCATAAAAAAGATCCACTATACCTATTAACGAAACGTTCGACAGTCGAAAACCAGATAAAATATGATGGCACGTGCTTTTTCAAAACTTCTGGCCGTCCCATAATTCGTCCGAAAACCCGAATTCGACGTCGAAATGAAGCTTTCCAGTCACAGTGAACGTTCGGAATTTTCATTTACAATGAGCTTAGCAGAAGTAATCTACAATTGTGTAGATTAAACTGGGACAGTGATTGATTTTAGGAAAAGCATTGTTTCGAATTCGAGGAAAGAAAATATACTTGCCCATGTGGTTTTGCAAATTTGTGTCACGAGGGTCCTTGCAGGGTGTAAACTCCACTGAATGATGCTTTCAGTCACATGGCTGTTTTTCGCCCAATTTTCAATTTTCATGTTAAAAAAAAAACGTGTGAATAGTATTATATCTTGGTCACCTAGTCCCTCCATTTTGTACACAAATTGTGTGTGTGCAGTGGTTTGCGTCGCTGAGAACGACTTGCCCATCGTAGACGTGAGCGCGCCAGTGAATTGAAATACACTTGGTCTTGGGAACGGCGTGGAGTTACCGTATACGAACTTTTCCAACTTTCAGACACCCCAAGGTCTTGCAGGTATGTAAACTGCCGGATACCATGTGAGAGTATCACTAGTACTGGAGCGAGAAGGAACCGTATAAGGCCCCGTCGAATTTTCGAAATCGCGCGGTTTCCCAATCGTATACGACCTCGTAGTGTTCTCGTAGTGAACTCGTACATACCGTACATACGAGTTCCCAACTGGTGAAATGCGTTCTCTCGACCCCAACACTTTTCCAATACAGCTGGCTCCACTGTGTCATTGCAGTGCACAGAGTAGTGGTTCCGCGAGAAGTCCTCGCTTTCCGAAGTTCGACGCTGCACTAATTTGCGTGAAATCGCTCATACGTCGATAATTTTTTCAATTCAATTGCATGATTCCGGTCCTAACATTCTCATCTATAAGTTATTCACATGATTTACCTTTTTATAGATGGAACATTTCGGAATGACTCGCGATTTCTGCATGGAGAGTATCGAATGGTCGCCATTTTGATACAAGTCGTGGAAGTGGAGGTTCATTGGATAATTCCCAAAGTTACCACTTAAAGTCACCACTTTTGTACCGAAAGAACGCGTTTTATCTCGTATATACGGTATTACCAGTTCGAAAGAACGCACCAATAGTTTGAAACACGTAATTTCGAGAACACCTGTGGTAACTACTATAGATCGTATAATGATAAAAACTTACACAATTGTTACAAATTTGTAAAAGAACTGATACATTTTCATGTGCATAAACCTATTGCCGTCTTTCTCCCGTGCTAGTTGAAAGGAAATATGTTACGTCACCATCAGCCTTCAAAGATAGGAAATTGACATGAGCGTAGCTTTGAGCATGTACTTGAACCCCGTAGCTAACATGAAAACTTACAAAATCGTTCTCACGATATTGCAAAATAATATAATTTATTTTCATGCGAAATTTTGAATACATATTTCCGTCTTTTACCTGTGTCAGTGTAAAGGGAATCTGATGGATCACAATTTGGCTTTGAATGTAACCTTGACAAGAGTAGAATGGATGGACTTACTTTTAGTGACATTTTGGTTCTCGTTCCTTTCTCTCTTTATTTGACACGAGGGTTGTAGCGTCGGACGTGATTCTCCAAGTGTAATGCGGTACACGCTATCAACTGACTTCTTATAGTCAAATTTACACAGGGTAGCATACCAGCCGAAAGTAAAGTATGGCTTGCTAATACGCATGGTCGGCCACGTGCGGGACTGCGTCATATGCATCAGCTAGGGTGAATTTACTAGCAGATTCCTGTCCCATGCCTGAATGCTGGCGCGCTGCATTTGGTCGCGCTACAGGGCGCTGCGTGGAGTTTGATCAGAATCACTGCCGGCATACAGGAAATACTTTACTTTTGTGAACCAGGAGCGTATGCCGAATTTGTCAACCGGGGGGGGGGGGGGAGGGGGGGGGTAGCGGACAGGGCGTGGGTCACCACCTGAGCGAGCGCCACCATGGGTAGGCGCGGAGCGAAGCCGGAAATTTTCGAGGTTTTACCACTCCCCAAATCGCCGGAAACTGCCCTTCGGAGGCCCGAGAGAAGACGTTTTCCTCGCACTATCAGCTAAAAACAAAGTGCCTTTTCGTTGTGGAATTACACTGAAAAAAAAAAAAAAAAATCTTTGCACTGTCAGTGGCCAATATTGGATCTGAATGTGAGGGTTGGGTTTTCCTACTCCAAATGCCATTCACACGGATATGAACCAACGCCATACGAGTGATAGCATTGATTCGTCTGCCCGTCGGCCTTTACAGTATATGCACGACTCTAAACAAATTCTCATTTATGGGTCACGGATATGATTATTCCAGTGCTGTATATGTTATCTTGTTCCATCTTTAAGAACCAGAAAAAAATGATTGTGTTTGAATAACTGATGGTAGTGTTTGAATGTGCATTTTTTCCTTCATAAATGCGCTCATATCAGGCTGAGATCATCAATTCACATTCAATACGGCCTTATCTCGTCATTCGATCTGACAGGATGAGGCAAACTTGCATGGCCTTTGGCAGCTGCGCTGACCGGTGACTGTGCCACCATGCCTGAAAGGAGCACAACCTCGGCCTGGAACACATGCATGAATTTACCATGCAGAGGCATCAATCCGTTACGAAAAGTGGGGGGCGTTGTGGACTGCAATTAACTATCTCAGCGGAGCGGCCCCCTTGGCACGTAGCGCTCCCGGGAAATTTTAGTGTTTTTTTATACCTCCCAGGTCCCGGAATGGCACTTGCCGGCTAAAGCAAAAATCTGGATGTGCAATTTCAGTAGAAGAATGTTTAAGACTTTCACTCTTCATAATAATAGGCAGAATATTATAGTCAACACAGCTCTACGTCTCTATATATTTGTTTATGGAAGAATCTGTCAGCAATGATTTCAAACTTAAATCAAGAACCGTCTGCGTTTACAAGTTTACGTAAACAGTGTAGCTAGGGTTTAGCCCAACCCACTTAATTTGGCCATTAATATCTGATCAGCAAAGCGATGTTGTCGTGTACTCTAGCCGGTCTCGTCTCGCGACCGATCTCGAGACTAGTGTTTTTGCTGGTCTCGGTCTCGACACCTGTGGGTCTATGTCTCGGTCTCGGTCTCGAACCCTCCCTGGTCTCGGCAATTCTTCCGGTCTCGGCTTCGAGACCACAAAAATATTGGTGTCCCTTTTTCTTCGGAATAATGTTGTTCTGGGGAGGGGGGAAAGGAGAAGACAAATCCTACAACTCCTGTGTTGGGCTTTACTATGAACTAATGGAGATGGCCTTTAACTTTGGTCATGTGGGAAACAGTTGTGATAACTCATAAACTCATAACTCTAACTGGCTACACTATGTTCAGCAAAAAAATGATAGAACCCTGGCGCATATTTTTGATGTGGAACAGGAAGCCGTACGAGAGACAATTCTAAGAAAATAAGCCACGATATACAAGCTAGAAGTAGACGAATCATTTTTCGGAGAACCTGGAAAACCTGGGAAACTGTCGGAAGGAGGCCAGTCCACAGCACCAACCTACTGACCTTCAAGAAAATTATTGACAAAAAGGGATCATCAACGACGGAAGTCTCTTATCGCTAAAAAAAAAAAAAAAAAACAGCCAGTTATTGCAATTTGGCTGTTCAGGTAAATTCAGTAAAAAACCTTGGCCGCCGGACGCGTGTATTCGCCAGCTCACTTTTTGGCAGTCACCACCTTAGTCCGTACAGTACCGTAGCAAGGAGTCATGAAGTGTACGGGTTGCCTGGTTCATTGGTGCTACCATTCCTGTTTTGACGTGGATATATCGGCATTATCCCATCAAGATTCTCCAAATGAAAGTCCTGTCCCAAACCTGACTAATATATTGTTTGCTTCCTCGGTTTCCTAGCCGTATTGTTAGGCCTATTCAGCCAAATTTGTATTCACCCCTCATATATTGACCCTGATCATGATAAGAAAAATGAATGAATAACCAAGAACCCGTCTATGACCCACGGGAACCTCGTTACATATGCTACCACAATAAAAAAATCTCCAGCAAGCACTAATACCTTTTAGAAAGAATGGAGAGTTAAATCTTTAGTGACTTCAATTACTAATTTAGTGGGGAGAGGGTGCAGTACTTGGTAATTAAATTAAACTAGTTACGACGCGGCAGTAGCACTAAATGACTATCACTTGTCATTATGAACCATGAACATGATTTGGTGTCGATTTTCCAGGTGGGTTGGACCCTTATGAATTGATACCAGTTTAGCGCAAAGTTAAATCTGACATTGACTGCACAATCCCGAATGAGGATTTTTTCCTCATAAACTTACTTCATTACAATTTCCATTTAGACAATTACCACCCGGACAACGCCCTCCACCCCGGACCACTGCCACTCCGTACAATTCCCACCTGGACAATCGCCACCCGGACAATTCTCATTCCGGACACTGCCCCCGGACATCCCCACCCGGACAATTGCCACCCGGACAATTCCCACCGGACAATTTCCACCCGGACAACTGCCACTGCTACCGACAATCCGTCCGGAACATTGCCACCCGTACAATTCCCACCCGACAATTTTCCACCCGTACAATTACCACCCGGACAACTGCCACCCTGGACAATCACCCCCCGGACAATTCCCACTCCAGACAATTTCCCCACCCTGATAGTTTCCACCGACACCACACTCACGAGGACGATAACAGTCCAACTATCATACATATCATAATATTTCACAGGTGTTTGTTTCTGCTATGTGTCCTTTCCCTGACCGTGGACCTAGGCTACCTAACCTCCAAAGACAATAGGGATTCTGCGTTCATTCTCTCCATATGGGTTTTATAGGGGCCAAATTTGACTTGATACCTGTTTGCGTTTGTTATATCTCGTGCTGACAATCTTTTCGATGGTTCGCACTCCTCACAACAATGATGTAACGGGGCGGGGTCCAACCCAATAATGAACATTGGTGTGTGGGCGAAAAACGTATGTAATAAATACACTGTTGGGCACAAAAGAAAGTCTTCGCGTCTGGGAGAACATTTTGAACAGAAGACGTCCAATTTTTGGGGTTTTTCAAATACTATGCAGGCGCTTTCTTTGTCCGGTTTTTTTAGTTGATCAAGTTAGAAAGGAATACAAGGTGAGGTCATCATAATATGTTCAACCATATCGGGAAATTTCGACGGGTATTAAGATTATTCGATAACATCGCTTTGCCGTCGATTCGCGATGAATCCATGGTTCTTAATACAGACACCTGAAAATTATTCAAAACCCACTAAAGCATAATTCCTGAATTCACCTCTAAAACACTCATTCTCAAGTTGGTACCCTTATTTTCATGGGGGTAATCAGGGGAGTCTCCACATTACTCCACTACTAGACCCCTAGACTTCAACCAATAAATGAAGGATGAAATAGAAATGTATTGTTCCCAGAGAGAGCGAAAGTAGCAACATAAAGTATGAAACACAATGGCCAATGTGGGTGGGGAACATGTTTCCAGAAGCAGGAACACTGGACAGCAATCCTATCCTTCTCTTCAGCCTTCCCTTCGCTATTGTGACCTACTTTTTATTGTTTTTTCTCTGTAAGAAGTTGCTAGATTCCCGCTTTCATTACTTATCGTCTAAGTTCACAAGTGAGAGCTGAAATAATGATCGAGTGATTTTTTCCGGGGGGGAGGTGGTGGGGGGGGGCGGGAACATGTCCCCTCCACACTTCGTGGCGTCACAATATCTCAATGCCACGCCAATATGTTTGAGACAAATTGCGCAAATTTTAAGTCAATTTCCGAGCAGGCGGGCTTTTTTGTGTGCGCGTTCGCGCGCAGTATGTACCCTATATCACAAATAACCTGTAACTCGCGCAACTATATTTCTGACATACCCCCGAGGTCTAAATTAGTTAACGGGACAATTCATAGCAAACACTGCCTTGTGCAAGACTGGACCTGCGGCTTTGTGCTTTCGCTTGCCACCCTCGCAATGTGTCTATTCTTCGTGTCATTCGTAGGCTGGATTAGCGAACCCATCTTAATCCTTCTCTGGTACTAGGCCGAGAGCATTAGCTCAAATTCACCCTAACATGGACCTGCCTGGTAAACAAGCTGATTTTCATTACATAGGTCCGAAAGGTGTGGTTTAACCATACTACACTCCCCGTAAATCCCCTTGTGGAAACTTGTATCCAAGTGGCGTCCAAAATGGCGCCATTTTCAATTGTCCCACAGGAAATGAAAAAAGATGTCTCTTCTATGTTTTGAAGGCACAAGGGAATTCATGAAACAGTTTAATTTTAGTTACGAACTGCGTCGTATAGCGCTAATCGAGATGGCGCCGAAAATTGATTGAAAAAGGCCGCCATCTCCCATTTCTGCCATGAATATGCCTCCAGATTAGCGTGGAACGTGAAAAAGTGTTGATCACATGTTTTGATGTCAGCAGATCAGGTGAAATTGGTACCTTAGTATTTGACTGTTCGTATTCTGAGTAATTCTTCTCTTGGAGTAAAAAAAACAACAACATTGATCTAGTTTATGTTATGTTGTTTCGTTTTGTTTGTTCTTTTCAATTTTTTTCTTTTCTTTTTGACCAAACAACCTAGTAATGATAAATGAAGAACTCATGCCTCCCCGATTTTCCTATTATGTTATTGTGAGCAAGCGACTGGTCTTGGGCTAGCAGCACCCCCCCCCCCCCCCCCCCCCCCCCCCTCCTCCTCACCAATCACCACCAGCACACCCTACAGAACTCTCACTTCCAGAATACCTGAATACAAAGGATACCAGGTGGACAGAGGGTTGGCACGCTGCTCAGAATCTCCAGAGAGCCTAGCTTCCAACACACAGGGACGCAAATCATTATAGGCCACAAGAAAACCCCTACCAAATTCCTTTATTCTAAATAATATTGAAAAAAAAAAAATCCCAATTAAGATACTTCTTGCTGGGCTCACAGCTTAGGCCGTGAATATAATGTTGGTATATTGTGTTTTTCAGATTACAGTGGAATTCTGTGAATTGATTCACATAACCTTGCTGTTAAAAATAACATAATAGTCCAGATTTACATTACAGCTCTGACAGTGAAGAGGACATTTATCTTGGCAGCAGTGTTTACAGATCTGTTTTTAGCCGTGTATAGGTATCGAGCACTTGCGGACAAATGGTTTGTTTATTCAATTGTAAGAGCTTCCGAAAAGGTAACATGTAATTAGATTAATCCGAAGTCAATGATTGCAAACTGCATATGTAAAATGGGTCCTGTTTCTTCCATCGCAACTGCAGTACAGGCAGGACCTTTCGCGCCCTTTTCGTTCTAGTGTCCGCTATTTTATTGAACACTCCAATAATTTCTAGAACTGTGAAAAACGAATAATTCGTTGATCCTATGTTGTTACAGAACATTGATGTGATATGGAAAACATGACCCATTTTTTCCTTGATTTTGGCAGTTTAGTGTGGTATCAGGGTTATTCATCATCGTTATGCTATGGGAAACCGACAAAGCTGTTCCCATTCTTACTGATGCCTTTTATCTGCTGATATTACCGTCTCATGTCACTCTCTTGTTATTCACTTGACACAACATGTTCTAGTAATTCCAGTTGCAGTTATGGAAACCGAAGAAGCATGTTCCCATTCTTACTGATGCCTTTTATATGCTGGTATCACCGTCTCATATCACGCTCTAGTAATCACCTGTGAGTGCAACTGGTTCTGCAAGGGATTCCCCCCGCACCATATGCCCACACCACTACAATAGAGAAAATATGAGATATTCAGTTCTCATTAAATAATTTAATTTGATTTGTCCATCTTCAGGGTAATTTTGAGCTAATGCTTAAGGCCTATTAGGGATCTTCGTTTCCACTTGTACGTTATATGTATTTGATGCTACTGAAGACTCAATTGATTACTTGTCATTTTGCGGCGATGCGAATCTCCAAATTTTGGGGCATCATCTTAATTAATGCTCTATAGACACATTTGATTACTCAAATAGTAATTAAAATCCTCATACCTCGAAACATATATTTAGACAGATAGACAGATGTTCTACCTCCAATGCCAACTGTCATCCTCTATGGCATTCATAGGAAATGCCGGCCCATTTTAAATCAGTTTTGGGCGCCACCTTGGTTTATGTCACGAGAAGCTTGGATTACTAAATAACTTTTTATTGATTCCTCTCCCTCAAACATATAATAGACACCATTTTCGTTCCTCGTGATAATTTGAGACAAAGTTGTGCCAACAGTGTAAATGGCAGCCATTTTGAACGCCATCTTGGATTTCAAAGTTTCCACAACTTGGGATTTTTGGGAATTTTAAGTAGTTAATCTACACATTATTCTGAACCTATGTTGGAACAATGCAACTTGTTACCAGACATGTCCACTTTTATCTAATGCTCTTGGCCTAGTAGAACCCTGGATTATGTGGCAGGGTAGTGTTTGTTGTATTTCGCAAGTTTTGCCAGTTTTTGCATTATAGCTCTAAGGATTTCAGAGATTAGCATCAGATGATACAACTCGGGTATTCAATCTCTAAATTTGAGTTCCATGTGTCCCTGTCACATCCGACACTAAAGAGGGTCGCCCTGCTTCGATCCTGAATTGAATACTGACTGAAGAACCTATGGGAATTTACCAAACTGATTACATTTTTGGCAGCAGGTTATATTTTTTTCGTAGACAATTTAACCTTCGGAAGGCAGTATGGTCGCGTGTCATCCTTATTTTGTTGTTTTTCTGAGTTTTGTGAGATAATTTTGAAAGGGAAACAGGTTAATGTGCAGAAAATATGTAACCATGTAACTGCTATTGGAAAAAATGACATTTCATGATATTCATATTGCACTTCTCCTTTTTGGTAAAAAAATATGCATTTTTGTCAAACTTTTGCAATGCTTTTAGAGATTTTATTAAAGTGGTTCAAATTGATTTCATCGTTTAGTATATCCTAGGCAATGATGAATACATTTTGAGGATACGTGTAATCAATAGATTGAGATTTATTTTACCCTATCCCGGAAGCGGAACGGGGGGGGGGCTGCGGGGGCTTCAGCCCCCGCACTTTTTGCCAGAGGCATTTTGGGCCGCCTAAGTCTGAGGTGGCCGCCTTAAACTGGAAAAAGAAAAATAATATGAAACCTACCCATTTTAACTTTCAAAAAATTATGGGCCAAAGATTCATCCGTTCACTTCATAACGCACAGTGGTTATGCCTGTTGCGTTCCATTTAAACTTATGCCGCATTCTTTTACAACTCGTGAAATGGGATTTATCAGGTATATAGAGTGATTTATACTAACCGCGCAGGTTTAACGATTGAACTGTTCACATGGAGGAAACCCGCACGGTTTAGTCACGCTACCTGGTTACCCGACCGACATGCAGGTAGCGTTAACGTTGTCCTCGCACGTACGAGTGACAGTGCACATTACGTAGCTAGCCACGTATCGTAACAGCCGTTACCAAGGTTATTTGAAAGGAGGCTGAGACTGTCTTTTCCGTCATTTTCTCTCATTTTGGGGAATGTGTGTCAAAAATCAGCCTTTGCAAGCCTAAATTAGTCACTGAATGGGACACCGGACTAAGTGACGTGTAACATGTAGCCTACTCGGCCGCTCGGGCTCGGGGGCTCGAGGGCCTATCGCAACCTTAGCAATCTAATGAAATTATAGGAAAAATAAAAGGAAACGGGCTGAATGACATGGGCCCATTTGTGGTTCAATTTTAGCCTAAGCCTTGAAAAAAGTGACCACCGATCCTCAGCCTCTCACCCCCTTGTAAAAAAAGTCCTGTGTTCGTCAGTGGTCAATAAATCCCACCCAATTATTTTGGATCACTCGAGATGGACTAAACATTCAATGATCATTAGATGTTTCTACAAGAGTTACTGTGATTGTAGGGGGCGGGAGACCTGTGCGTAATGGGCAGGGGACTTGAGCTCATGGCCGCCTCCAGTCCAGGGCAAGAGGATTTAAAGAGCAAGTTGAGGTTCGCGTCCTGTTTCTGACTTCCATTTGTTCCCATTACTGGTTAGGCCTATTTTTGACGTCAACTGAACATTTAAAATCGAGATCAGAACCCCCTTCAGATTGCGACCACTACCCCCCTTACCCCCCAAAAAATGGAGAGTGATCCACGCCAACGACTAACGCTAGGTAGAAACCGGCGAATCCTTGTTTTTGTTCTCTAATAGTGTGAATAGTAAGGTGACGGGTTAATAGACTGGATCGACATTTAACCTGCCGTCCAAGGGCATTTCCATGCCACGTGCAGGCATGGGCGTCAACAGGTGGGGGACGGGGGGGACATGTCCCCCCACTTTCAAAAGTGGGGGGGATATCATATCATTTGTCCCCCCCACTTTTCCGACCGTAATAAAAATAATAGGCACATGCCCGAATGTTTGATAATCATCTAAACTGATTCAATTTTTGTCTAACCAAACATAATCGCGTTGGAAATTGTCTCAAGTCCACTAATTCCAGGTGCGGACCCCAGGTGAAGATCTGGACCCGACTAGGGCCGAAGTGGAAGGATTACCCATGCTTCCTACCGAGTTCTCGAATTTTGAATCGAATAGCCAAGTGTTTCGCGCGCAATAGCGTTTTTTTGCTTTTCTTCGCAGGCTTGTAAGGCTAAATAATGGCGATTATGAGCTCCGAATCTTTCGGTGCACTCGATTAATTTTTCAGAAGCCGTGGGGGAAACTGTGCCCCCCCCCCCCAATTTTTCTGAGATGAAAAATACGGGCGGAAATTCGTGGAGGATTTGGGAAGAAAAAAGCAAAGTGAAAAAATGCCTGAAGTTTTTGCAGTCTTTTGCGGTAAATTGCCCGAAGACATTCAAAATTTGTTTTTCGCGCGCTTCGCGCGCGCCGGTAGTTTCCAATGACCGATTTGTAAAATTCGGGTACAAATTTTCTGCTCCCAAACTTGAGTGGTCCCGTACGCCTATGGCTTTCCCACGTTGATCCCACCCAGAGACCAGTTCGGTAGACCCTGATCCCACGCAAACAAAGCCAGAGTATGAAAGGTTATAAGATAATACCATGTGTGATACTTAGTAAATCATCTTAGTATGCGTAATGACAACTTTGTGTCTGTCTTTTACTCAAATCACACACATTTAGATGTGTGCTAATGAGCCTGCAAGTGGCCTGGGGTCCCGTTTCCCGTCGATCTGGATGGTATGAAAATCTGAAATTTTCGTTGTACGCTCCACGCCACCTATATTGGCCTCCGCTTAGATGGTCTTTGCATTCGATGTGTCCCCCCCACTTTTCGAAACCTCCGACGCCCTGCGTGCAGCAACTTTCCTACGCGTTAATAGGCCTGTGAAATTAGGTACCGATGTTGTACCGTGGTCTACCAGGAATGAAAATACCCTCTGTCCACCTCTTTCTTGACACCGTTCGGGCCTGCGCCTTTTATCTCCATTTTCCATTCCAGTTTTTTTTTTTTTTCAAATCCCTTATTTTGTATTTTTTCTTACTTTTGAAGGGCAAACTAAATTCGCCGGAACCGCGGAGACGGGGGGGGGGGGGGGGTGTGTCTGCGGGGGCTTTTAGCACTTTTCTGCCATCGGCAATTTGGGCCGCCTAAATTCGGGCCGCCCTGTGACTGGGTAAAAATAATGTTTAGCCCACTAATTTCAGGTATTACAAATCAATATGACAATGAACAATTTTCTGGACTTGTCCGCTAATCACAGCTCTGCAAATTAAAAAAATCCATACTAGGAGTCTGCTAGAAACTCCCGAAATGCAGTATGCCCTATCGTACGGTTAGACCTACTCGACTCCGGCAGCCCACAATGCACCGTCGACTAGGCTCCGAGTCGAGTATGCTATAGTGTACAGGACGGTTACAACCGTTTTGTGTGTGCACTGCATCTTGGCATCTTTCGGGTACTGATGGAACTCTGAAATCACCTGTTTCAGTGAATTTCTGAATGAAGTCAAGAGGCTGTCGGAAGAAGAAAGGCTTATGATGCAGAATGTAATAACAATTTGTAAGCTTCTGCATGTCAGTCCTGCAAACGAGTGCCACAGGAGAAGGTCATTTCCACCGCGAGGAGAATCAAGACGTGGCTGCTTCGAACTGACTCAGAGGCGTTTCAACATTCGAGCCATCCTCAAACCCACCTTAAAACCGAACAGACCGCGACCCCGTGCTCCATCGGAATGAGTTTGTGGCAAGGCACCCCAGCTAAAGATCAGTTTGGCTCAGTTAAGATGGAGTAAAGATGTCCGTTCTAGTCCGAGCAAGATAAAATGAAGAACAGGCTGGGGGACAAGATCCGTTTACCAGGAATTTGGTCCGTTTAATTAAACGCGCGACCATTCGTGTAAACGTAAAAAGTTTAAACAACGAAGCCCTCCTGGGATATGGTTACTATTTAATTATCCACATTTTACGACGGTGCTGCGTCCAGGTTTTTCACAATAATATTGCTATGGTCGATGTAAAGTAAACATCTGACACTGACCCACCTCTCTGAATTGCACAACGTATTGAAGTCGTAGACCTACACAGTTCCTCCCACAACACATAACATGGAGATAGGAACCCTGCTAGTAAATTCCTGACGTTGTCGTTGGTTCGACATTAGCGGTAACTGGTAAACGTCAAATGTTATTTTTTTTTTTTCGACTGAATAGACGGGCCTATGCTTCCATTAATGGCACTTGAGGACTTCCCGTGTACAACTTTCCTTCTGCTGGATATTTGGTACTAGAATTTTGATACCATGAATTATGGTTTAGGTTAAGCCACGACACCTTCGTCACTTACTGCGGCACACTCCCCCATTCATTGTAGTTTTTTCACTGATTTTTTTTTTCAATCACATTTTTCCGCAGATACCCTCAATGGTCTATGTTCGTGCATACTATACGTATGTGCTTTCTCCTTTTTTGTAGGGCCTTAATAAAATAATAATGAAGATTTTCCACGTTACCTATTAGATTCAGGTTTTACTTGATTTAACTTGGGTAAGAAGTATTCGTTTGTCCGCGAAAAAAAAATGTGGTACATGACTCCATTTTTTAGGATGTCAGTTTCTGCCTGAAAACGCGCGAAAAGTAGCTTCTCCTGCGATCAGGGGGTCCGTCATACAAACAATTCTTCGGGGACGCTCCGCGCCCACCGATGGGGCGCGCCGCCTAGATGGTGGGCCGCCACCATGATTAGCCCCCCCCCCCACTCAAATCCTCCCCGTGTCCCTGTCCGTGAGAAATATAATTGCCCCTTTCCACTTCGAATTCCTATTTCTAATTAGATTCAGGCAATCTCTGATTTACCCTGGGGAACAGGAGGCATTCGTTTTCGTGATTTTTCCCTAAAATAAAACATTCATGGAACCGTTGCGTACTCACTTTTAGAGGGTTGTCACTTGTGCTCAAAATACACGGAAAGGGCTTTTTCCTGCGATCTGGAGGGGTCTGTGGACGAAAATTCTATCTACGGTCAACGCGCCAACCAGTGGTGGCGCTTCCGCTTATATAGTGGGGGGCCTTCAGTGATTAGCCCCCTCACTTTTTTATAATCTCTCCGCGGTCCCTGTATCCTGGGGGGAATATGCTCTTTTGGGTCCCAAGTCACATCCGACAAAATGTCGATTTTGTAATCTCAATGTAGGCATGCTCCCAATGGTTTTTCTGGGCATCTAAAACACTAAATTTCAATAATATGAAGACATACGCATTTCCTATGAATAACATACTTTTTAAAGTTGAGAAATTTTTTTGAAATGCTGAGACTATGTTCCTTATTTTGAACCCCAAATTTAGAGATGAACCCATTTATCAATGCAAAATACGCTCTGAGTCCTAAACTGCCCTGAACTTCATCATTCCCCACAGACCTCTGGACCCCCACTCGGGGACCCTGCGGCTCCCTGTACGCCTGCCCAGAGGCGCAATACCTCTAGTATATACCCCTCACCGGAAGGCATCATGAGAGAGAAAATGACCTCTGCGAAGTCAATCCCCTTCTCGAATACTCCCTCCTTTTTGCATGCAAGTCTCTGAATTCTCTATCCTACTGCTTCCAAGGGAACGTACTAACAGCGGGTTCGGCTGAGCGCCCCAAGTGAAAAATGTGGGAAACATTATTTGCGAGTCAGAACACCCTTTTTCCTCAATAAATGTAGCGTTATCGTCAGTATGTTTATTCCCACTTTCCTTTCATTGCAAGTGCGTTGCCCCACACATGGTACCATTCTCCACGCCCTCATAGTACTGTACTACGTACGTGGACTTTCGGAGCCGGGGACCGTTAGCCTACTTTCGCAGTGGTGTCAGTATCAAAAATAGTGCTTAAACCCGATCCTCTTTCAGCCTTCGTTTTTGTAAATCCATAACTGTTTTTGACATTGCATTCAAACGTCACGCGCTCAGTTGAAATAACCTCTCGTTTCTCATCAACTATCTAAGCGGAGCGCGGCCGCCAGACTGGATACTTACTCGGATGAGAGCAAGAATTTTTTTCGAAGCTCAGGGGCGGCGATCTGTAATAAATATCGGGAGGGGCATCTACTTCTCTCGACTCGAACGCGAACGGGCCAGGTTCGCCCCTTCGGTTTCCCGCCATATACCAAAATAGGCTAAATCGGGCCGCGGAAACACGACAACGATGTTTAACATCCCGAAAACAGTTACCTTCGATTTGGGTGCCCCGCAGATGCTATTGTCGGCCGATCTGAAGTCTCAAAGGCCGAAAACAAACAAAAAACGCATCAAAAATGAGCCAAATCGAATGAGCTATGTCCCGAGTTTGTGGAACATTGCATTCTTGAGTTTATGGAGGCACCTCAATCGCTATTTTTATTAATTTCAGAACGGAGTGAAAAACCCTTCAAAATCCTGCCCAGATTTTGTCTTCAGGTTTGAATCTGAATCGTAAAATTTTCCTGCTTGAGACCGAATTTGCCATCATTTTTTTTTTTTTTGAATGAGATTGACCCCGGGTCTACTACAGGGGGACACAATAAAAAAAAAAAATACCTAGATTATGGCCTCTCGGAAATAGCTAATCGATTCGGCTCGCAGAGGTACATCACATATGTCCCACTCGGACCGATCCTCATGATCGGTAAGAGAGAAATCCCCCCCCCCAGAACAAAACAAAAAACAAAAAAAAACAACAACAACAACAACACCGTTTAATGCATGTCTGAGCCCCGAATCGGCATGAAAGTAGCATTTTTGAACAGCCCCCACCATGAGTATGGCAATCGTCAAAGACCGGATCGGGCACACAAAATCAACGATGACGGTTTTTCAGGATTTTCAACATCGTTTTCGGGTTCCCGAATGTCTAATGCGGTTGGTATCCATGGGCAAGATGGGGACTGAAGAAGCAAATTTGGGCGCCATTTGTTTTTCTAATTTTATTTTTGAAATGAATGAACGTAGATCAGTTCCTCCAAAAACCGACACGCTGAATCGCTGGGCACATTTTTACAGTTTTAGGAACCCTCAGGCGTTCCATGGGGAGCTAGGGGCGCAACCCAAGTGTGGCAGGTGGAAAGGGGGCTAAATTCAAGAGCGGGGACCAAAATGTCTGGCTGGATGGCTCAACCCACGTGTGGCAGTGAAAGGGGGGCTCAGAATTAAGAGAGGTGACCAAAATTGTCTGCTGACTGGCTCAAGTACTTTAAATAAAATGCCCGAAGAATGCACACCATGACAGTGATGTTCAAAGAAATTTTCAATCTGCGGGCCAGAATCAACCCAATTGGAAAGAGTCCTGATGGAATATTCGCTCTAAGACATGGCTATGTGGAATGGAGATCACGACTGAAGGAATGTAAGCGATGGCAAACAACAGTTTTCGAAATTTACTGACACTTTCAGTGATTGCATACTGCGTAAGTGCGGGAAGTACCGCTCCCTGCAATATGGGAGGGGGGGAGGGTGGTCTGTAGACATTTTCTTGTACGGTACGCGTCAACTGATGGTGGCGCGATCTGTAATGAATACCTTAATCAGTTCCGTCAAGAGTTGTCTTGAAATTATACATTTCAGAAATTTATTGTCCATTTTTGGGGATGTTTGCTTACTGCATAAGACATGGGAAGTACCGTTTCCGGCAATCGGGGGGAATCGTAGGCTAACATTCCTTGTACCTATACAGTCACCACTGATGCTAGCCCCAAACATCGATTAGTTCCTTCAAAGAACGTTTCTTGGAAATACAGCCAAATTTCTGAAATTATTGACAATTTTATAGATGTTGCTTACTGCCATACAGCGCGGAATTGCATTCCTGCGAGTTGAGGTCTGTAAACAACATTTCCTGTACCTACGCGTCCCTGATGCTGCGGCTGGCCCGAATTAGAAATGATAACATCAATCAGTTCCTCAAGAACGTTTCTAGAAATATGATTTGAAATTTATTTGCCAATTTTATGGACTGCTTACTGCCATACGGTCCGGGAATGCCCGTTTCCTGCAATCTGGGGGTCTGTAAAACTTTTTTTTCTTGTAACCTTACGCGTCACCAACCGACGGTGCTCGAATTGTACGAATCACGTTGATCATTTTTTCCTTCAAGTCCTGTTTTTGAAATGAAAACTCGGGAACTATTGACATTTTAGGGATGTTGCTACTGCCATATGACCCCACAGTGCCGTTTCCTGCAATCTGGTGGATCTGTAAAACGAAAAATTTCCTTGTCCGATACGCCCACCCATGGTGGCACTCCGCCTAGATTGTGCTACCCTCAAGTCCCGCCCACTCTTTGACACAGATCGCCGCCCCCTGCAACCCGTCGGCGCGACCGCACATTTTTTTTTATAAACATTGGATGCCTAAACGACCCCAATTCATCGCGTTTTTTTTTTCATCCCGTTTCGAATTTCCTGTAATTTCGCGGGAAAATAAACATAGGCTAATTTGTTCTTTTTTGAAAATTCGTGATTAGGATACCTTTCAAGTCTGGTGAACTAGCCAGAGCTATTAATAAAATCCGAATTTTCGTGAAATTTCCCCACTGTGCCAAAATTTTGACAAATTAATAATGTGCCAATGCCGTACCGACAGCACTAGAATCAGATGGATCAATAGGATAATGTAGAAAATTTTCAGGTGGGAATCCGGTCCATGCCACTCCAATCATATGTTTTTGGCCAAACTTGTCTGATATAATCGCATCAATGAACCACTAGCTACACGACAACTTCGCGATCTGACGGACATCCAGAACCACACTTGCATTGGATTTCGTTCGCCGCGAAAACTTTAACCCATAACTGATATGCCACACGGAAGCTACTGGCCACCTATGTCAGTGTGAGATGAAGTTATCGGTGGCAGTGTCCCGGGTGGGAATTGTCGGGGGGAAATTGTCCGGTAGAATTGTCCGTGGAATTTGTCCGGGTGGAAATTGTCCCGGTGGAAAATTGTCCGGTGGAATTGACGGGTGGAAATTGTCCGATTGGTATTGTCCGGGGTTGAAGTTTGTCCTGGTGGAATTGTCTGGTTGGAAGTGTCGGAGTGGTATTGTCCGGGGGGAGTTGTCTGGGTGGTAATTGTCCGATGGCAAATTTTTGTTTTTGTCCGGAGTGGCAAGTGTCCTGAGTGGAAGTTGTCCCTGGTTGCGAGTTTGTCCGGGGTGGAAGACCTCCGGGGGAAATTGTCCGGGTGGGAATTGTCCGGGTGGAATTGTCTGGGTGCCAATTGTCCGGTCACGACCTTGACATACACTGAGGTCTAACATTATGGTACATGGTAGATGCGATTATTCATCCATCCATAGGAACGAAAGCTATGGTATGCATCAGGGGTGAAGTTATTGGTATGATTTCGGAATCTATCTGGGCCCATCAATGGAGACACCATGGTGCCCCCACCTGCTCATAAGGAAGGCGGGTGTCCTGGGGTGTTGGGGGTTAAGAACAGAAGCTAATTTGGAATACAGAGAGAAAATTGGGAAGCTGTAGTATTCCGAATACTTGTATGAAGGATGCAGGAAAAGAATGCCACCCAGGCCAAGAGAGGGTGTGTGTGTGTGTTGGAGAGGTAAGGGGGGGGGGGGGGTGGGGAGGGCTCATCCATGGCAGTCGACAGAAGCAAAATGTTGCTGTGTTATGGTACTGTACCATATCCATACTGTTGAATGTCAAGAGGTCGTCTTATCTGTCGGGGGGGTCTTCTTATATAGACCATTTTATTTTAAATGTGATGAGGGCTGTTTATTTCTAGGTTCATGCTTCACCGACAAATTTGGGGAACTGATGGGGGGGGGGAGGGGTTGATGGGTGGAGGCCCCCCCGTGCATACCCAAAGGGCGTCACCTATTATTTAGCTCTGTGGGTTAGAACTATTCCTTGTCGATTATGGAGACATGATCGGGAAGATAAGTGTTGACTTGTTTTGCAGTTCGTAGGTAGAAAAAGCAAATGTATCAATGAAGAGGTTGGTCTATCATGTCAATATAGAACATGTGGCTGGGTGTAAATCGGCCTACAATACAGTGCGGACTTTGAATTGTTGCAATATTTACACTTATACATTCGGTTCCTCGGTATCGACCTTGATGGTCTCGGTCTCGAAGTTGTGTCCTGTTGTATCGGTCTCGGTCTCGACACCCTCTGGTCTCGGTCTCGGTCTCGGAGGTGCCGGGTTCTCGGGGGGACTATTCAAACACTGCAGCAAAATGACAATACCCACACCCGTCGTGAATGTGGAAGATTTGATTTTGGGGTATCTAAACGGAAGCTAAAATAATTGCTTGGCACGAATCGTTAAGAGAGTTTCGAGAGTAATAGGTCACTTAGATTGCCTGTGATGTGACATAATGGTGGTGCCCTAACTGGTTTTTTTTTTAATGCGAACACGTACTTGTACTGAAGTCTATTGGGGGGGGGGGGGGGGGGGGTATTTATGAGCGGATCACCATCGTCGCCTCAGCTGATGCGAATCGTATTAGCGGGCAATGCAGGCTTGGATACAACAGAGGTTTATTTGTGGAGGAATGAAAACTCTATATAGTTCGAAACCCCATTCCTCAATACGATGCTCTATGTGGGGGGATTGGCAAACGCGTAATAACGCATGACGTAACACATGGACAACACCGGGTTGATTACGATTATGTATTGATAGTAGCTTATTTTGTGGAATAAGTCAACAATAGCAGAAGTTCTGATTGTCTTTCTCTACCAAAGTAACCATCAACACCCTACAACACACTAAAGCAATCCTCTCCATATCCATATAGACTTAATGTTTTTTGAATTGAAATTAATGTTGTGATTCCATAGAAAACAAAGAAAGTTTGCAGGGTGGTTGTGCAAGTATGACATCAAATATTATTGCATGATGGTATGCATTTGATATGCGCAATACATAACAAATTCAAATGACCTATAAACTCCGTAACGGAAAGTCCTATGAACTCCCTGTTTGGACTGGACATATTCAGTTTATACAGCTATAAGTTTAGCCCCTGCATAAGTCATCCTGGCAATTGTCTTATTGGGGCAGGGGGTTCAGTATTAGAAACCGGCTGATAAATGGTTTCGAGTTGGGTTAAACGGGTGTGGCGTTGTAAATTGCTGATTCCACAGGCTCGGCAGATTTTCCATGAGAGCGATTGAGGTCCATTCTTTCAACAAGGATTTGTCAACACAATTTAAGTCAGTGCAACTCATGCCTTTATAGCGGGTTATGTGGCGGATCCACGAAAATCATCATTAAACCCATGACTTTTCTCCCTGATAGCTTTGGAGTGGGGGGGGGGGGGACGAGGGTCCGGCCTCGATCACATTTTTATTCAGCGAGTACCGGAAGCTGATGATGTACACTGATGGACCCCAGGAGGGGGGGGGGAGGGGATAGTGCTAAAATTGTAGGAAATCGTCACACAGTTGATTTGCGTATAGGCCACACAATAGCCTACGTCATTTGTCAGTTAGTTTTTGGGGTTCTCTCGTATTTTACCAAACTTCCCTCTTTCTTTTCTCTTCCCTTTCTTCTCCCTTCTTTTCTTTCCTCTCTTTTCTCTCTCTCTCTCTCCCTCTTCCCTCCTCCTCCACTTTCTTCCTTCCCCTTACCTTTTTCCCTCACCTCTTACCGGGGGCGCGCGCCCCAAAACTATCCTGATACGCGCCCTGATACTGGGTATGCTATGACTACGTTCACATGTGGATAACGCACGGGTCATCAGACACAATTCAACTATCGAGGTCACCAGTCTCGCGGATTTTGTTCACATGTGATTACGAGTGTGTGATCGTGATGACGCGCCCGTTATCAGGCGCGGCGAACGGAACGAAGGACCATGGAGCTATTATAATTAAATGGAGAGGACTTCAGAGCGCGTATTGTGTGCCCTGTCCAAAATCCCCGTGAAGGGAACCACAAAATTCGATGGGAGGAAAACTAAGGCGCCTATTGTGTGTAACATTGTTAAAAACCCATTCAGTTTGTTTACTCTCTATCTGCGAATTCTCCGACCAGAGAACCCCAGAAATTACGTCGTTGTTTCCATAGTAAAGATGAATTATCATAGTGCAAGATTCTGCAAACATCTCAGTGCAGTGTTACCTGTTTCAGAAAAAACGCGGGGGGTAAATCAGAAATACTATTACGAGCACAGAACCCAACATTAATAATTCGGGAATACGAATCGATTACGTCTGACAGATACACCATCTAGGCGTAAGTAGGACATCATGGAGTGAACTAGAGCTTAATAATGTGAAACTCGAATCAAAGGAGGCTGGTCATCAAACGAACACAGGTCTAATATTACGATGAAATGCTAATCAATGTCGTCTGAATTGCCAGTCACTATAACACCA
The DNA here is from genome assembly GCA_026419785.1 of Sclerodactyla briareus. Lineage (NCBI taxonomy): Eukaryota > Metazoa > Echinodermata > Holothuroidea > Dendrochirotida > Sclerodactylidae > Sclerodactyla > Sclerodactyla briareus. Next base: position 145,653 of record JAODTK010004954.1, on the reverse strand, counting down.
CTGTTCAAAGTGAGGGCGCTGTTAAGCATAGCAACGAGGCTCCACGTTGACTTCTGTTTTGTATAGGAGCTTCAGTACAGCATGTCCGGGGCTTGCGAAGGACCTAGGGGGGAATACTTGCGACTGTCTGCGCTCTAATGTGTTTTGACTGCATAGGATCCCATTTCCGCGAATGTGAGAGCAGATTGAGCGTGTCAGGTGTGAAACGTATCAGTTATTACTGATTTTAAGGATCCCAGTGTTTCAAATCTCAGCCGTGTATCATTGCGTAGCTAAAATGATTTCCTATCATGCAATCAGAACCAAACATCCTGCATGGCTCCGGTAAAGAAATGACATAGCCTATTTCTGTTGTACAGTGGAGTGGAAACTACTAAAGAATACGGAGCCCACGGAAACCTGCCAATACTCTGATCGAAATCGGCTCATCCCCCAAACCAGGGACCTTCAATGGAAGTGTCAAAGGGGAAGTCCTAAGGCGTGCACGTCTATTCAACGAGCAGACTTCCTCGAGAAAAAAAAAAAAAACAAAACAATTTTTCACAGAACAACTCCTGCTCCGTAACTACACGAAAGGAGAGGTGGTGACCGTGTCCAATGCTATCAAGCATAAGGGTTGCGACCAATATTGGAAGCCCGCACAAACGGCACGAAAATCAGTGCTCAAACTGACAACACAGTTTAAACCCCTATCAAAACCGGGAACCTGAAAAGGCATGAACTAAGCATTGCCAATTACTGAAAGGTCACCTAGAACTCTCGCAACTGTTTCCGGAAAAAGCCCCAGATATCTACAAAAGAACATAAAATTACAGGAGAGGCTTGTTAAATCCAGATACCCACGCGGGCCTACAAACGACGAACAGAACGTGAAAGCCGATACTCCTCTCAAGTGTTGATCGCAGAATATAAAAAAACTAGAAAACAACGCTCAATTGTACAAGAAAGAGGACACCGCCACAATCGGCGTACCACTGATGAAGCATCAACAAATATTAAGAGGGCAGAAACTATTTGAACAGAAAGATAACTGATACGGCGGAGAATTAGTCGAGATGTGAAACAGGGTAAAAGGAAACTGCTGATGAAAGCTTAATCGCATCCGAGCTAGCAACCCATCGCATATGTACCGTACTGCAACTACGCAAATTATGTGGACTAGTTACCGCGAAATTACCGCCACCGGTTTGAATTTGGTATGTAACCGAAACCACATACGAGGTCACGTCAGCCTTGTGCAAAAATGGTTTTGATCACGCGGTGCGTTCACATGTTTTTGATGGAAGGTTGATTGGACGAGGGTGGATATTGATGATCGATTGAACCGTTTTGATGAAGGTCACGGAAAAGTATGTTAACATGTAATGAAACTTTTTGATGAACGGTTGAATCCACCTTGTGTGATCTGATGCCGCGGCGTTATCACAGGTGAACAGTGAACAAACGCAAACATATGTCAGTACGCTTCAACTGGGAGTGAGAGGAGGGAAACCTACTATAAAAAGAAACGCAACCTCTTCGTAAGTGATCCTTTGGTGTCATTGTTGTCGATGGTACATCAAAGACGTCATCTTGTAATCGCAATATAATTATTGCTATAAAAATGAAAGGTTCTCCAAACTCACTCCAAGTGAGGTACACGTTGGAGGTCCACAGCCAACTGAGTGGAGGGAGGGAGGCGGTGGCAAACAGGAATGTTTCATTGTAAAAAAAAATTATGTTGGCAAAAAACCCATGTATGCGAGAGACCCCGGAAGAGTCATTAAGGATCCCCCTCTCTGAAACAATAACTCAGCACCCCCAGCCCAGGGAATATATTTTACGGTAATGCATGGCAAACCTTGTAATATCGAGATCCAATTCAATTATTTATTTGAGAATTAACCACGTTCGCAGAATATTAAACATAACAATAGTGCATTGGTTACAAATATTGCAAGGTGGGAAGGAGTAAACTAAGAACCATGGAATTGAAGGGCTTAACAAGCCGTAATTCCCTGAAAATATCAATCAAGATTTGTCAAGTCAGAAACAGATTGGCATACGTTCTCCCTTCCCCACCCACGTACCCCCCCCCCCCCCCCTTACCCACACAAACCCTTATCCCAGTCGTAAGAAACAAGGGAAATGTGTCTTTACCACAGCAAACAGCTATATCTCAGTGAGTACTTTGCAAGTGCTGGGAGACATATTGCCCAAATGATACTGTGGATTTACGCGTTTTATATGCGCATTGGCAAGTCCATTCCATATTTCGTACTTCTATATTAAGCTTTGTTCACACTGGTGACGTCTGACAGATTGTTTCTATCATCATCCTGCCTAGTATAGACTTATGGAATGATCGGATTAATAGTGTAAAACAATTTCCGACTGCTTGTAAAAAAAAATTATTAAGGCAATTATGACTTAAAGGTCAACACATTAGTGCAAACAGATCTTCAAGTTCAAAAGATGCAATTCTTTTGAAAATTGGAGGTACTTGTGGCGATGTGTCACTGGCAATGTTTCGATCGACCACGGTTTTTGGAGAATATGAAGCTTGTCCAAATTAAATTTGCTTGTTCCAGACCAGATAAGCGAACAATTGATTGGTCAGTAAAAGTTTCAGGACATAGTATGATAAAAGTTCTTTTGTTAACTCCCTCGGGACGGGTGGGGGTGAAAGACTGAACCAGTATTAATTATCGAAGCCATATGGCAAAATTTCACTTGACTTATTGTCGAAACAAACATTGCACGTACTATCTCGACCGTCAATTTTATAAACCATGGTTCTTTTTAACTATTTTCATGATTTCTAAATTTCGGTAGCGTAGATGCCAAGGATCACATGCTAAAAGGCACGAATTAATAAAGATTTATTAGATTTTTATGTCAAATAACCTAGAATAAAATTTTATGGGGGTTGTAGCTTCCACCCCAGCGTTTTGAAAAAAAAATCTACGATGTTCTGAATGTGTGGGGTAGTTTCTAATTTTATAACAAGGAACTGTTTCGAGTAGGCTCCTCTTGGAATTTACATGAAATATGGATTTGACCAGGGAATGACCATTCTCGAAAAAGAGTTGTGCTAGTCACTAGGTTTTTCCACAAATTTTCTATATTGGAATGGAAAAGAAGAGTGGTTTATATTAATTCTGTGAATGAATCCTCCCTCCCAAGAAGACACAAAATGGTCTTTCGAAATTCGGAAGGATTCATCTTATAGATCATTTTTGGAGGGGGTGCATGAGAATTTGAATTTAAACTATTTTCACATCAAGATACCCAAGTACTGAAATGGCAAAACCGCTGGAAATGTAGCAACACATAACAGTCACAAAACACGAGTGTAGGTGAACGGAATTCAGAATATCCAGAATTCATAATCAATATCCCACGTCTCTAAAATAATCCAAGATTTCAAAGGTGACTTTTTCAGTCAAACCATATAATTTGAATGTGAATGGATGAAATTTACGGACAGTCATTCAAACAGACATACACACTGACACACGTACGCATACTCGAACATACCTGTTCGCTACACACCCGGAACCGCCAAACTACACTGAACGGTAAGGTATTAATAGAATAGCACATTCCTGCAGGCTTAATTGCCCGCGGTAAAAACCTCATTAGTAGTAGGAACACTCAATACGATGCGTTTCGAAATTCAAACCCGTGGGTAACACAGAGCATCGGTTACCACCCGAAAGGCCTGAAGAATTCAAATCTCGGCTCGGTCATACGAGGCTGTGAAACTGGTACGCCTGGCTTTCTCGCTGAGCGCTCAATGAGAGACTGGGGAAGGGATGTACGAGGGTTAGGCACTGACATGCAGCTGCCTGTTTGGTCACTTCTACTTCTTCATTGCCTCCACATTGAATCATGACCTTATACTTTCACCTGGTGAAAGATTCGCAGGTGACTTAGGGCAGCCAGGGGTGTCGGAGGGTTCGAACGACCCGCCCCTATTAATTGCGCAAGATTCGCTTGTCCAGCCCATACCGAAAAGGCAGGTTGAAATATTTCTGAACCGGATTTCAGAGAAATTCAGATCAGCACGTTCAGTCTTCTTCGTTGAATTACCTGGTGTTTACCATGGTTTCAATGAGACAGCAAGATTCCATGGTTGACATGATGAACAAGGGATCATTCTTGCAGGAGAATTAAGGAAGCCGTTTGGAAACAAGATTTCCAATCTTGGGAAAAAGACCCACCCCTCCACATATCTGTTGGGTACGGGCCTGAAAGGTGAGTATATCCAGGCCAGCACCCTATAATTGCCGGTTACTGGGTCTTATGTAGGTTCGATCTGATAGGCAAGGATACCCCCATGAAAAGATCCACTATAACTATTAACGGAACGTTTGACAGTCGAAAACCAGATAAAATATAATGACATGTGCTTTTTCGAAACTTCTGGCCGTTCCCATAATTCGTCCGAAAACCCGAATTCATCGTCGAAACGAAGCTTTCCAGTCACGGTTAACGTTCGGAATTTACACTGAGCGTGGCAGAAGCAACCTACAAATGTGTAGATTAAACTGGGGCAGTGTTTAATCTCTAGGCAAAGCATGTTTCGAAATTTGAGGATAGAAAATATACATGCCCATGTGGTTTTGCAATTTTGTGTCACGGGAGGTCTCTACAGTGTGTAAACTCCACTGAATGATGCTTTCAGTCACATGGCTGGTTTTTCGCCTAATTTGCATATTTTCATGTTAAAGAAACGTGTGAATAGTGTAATATGTTGCGTCACCTAGTCCCTCAATGTGTACACAATTTTGTGTGTGCGGTGGTTGGCGTTAATTTGGTCACTCACTGCAAACTACTTGTCCACCCAACTCGCTCATCGTAGACACGTGAGGCGCCAGTGGATTGAAGTACACTTGGTCGTCGGAACATGACGTGACTTTCCGATTCTAGCACGCGGCGTGGAGTTACCGTATACGGACTTTCCAAGCTCTCAAACACCCCAAAGTCTTGAAGGTCTGTAAAACTGCCGGATACCTTGTGAGAGCATCACTAGTACTGGAGCGAGAGGAACCGTATAAGGCCCCGTAGCATTTTCGAAATCGCGCGGTCTTCCAAATCGTATACGACCTGTAGTGTCATGGGAGTCTAGTTTAAAGCAGGGAAATTTTGACGAATCCATGTAGATAACATACTATAGATCGGATATGAATAAAAACTTACAGAATTGTACAAGATATTGTAAAAAAACTGATACATTTTCATGTGCATAAATACTATTCCCGTCATACCCGTGCTGTTGAAAGGAAATTTTTTACGGTCACCATCCGTCTTTACAGATAGGAAATTGACAAGAATATATTGAGCGTAGCTTTGAGCATGTACTTTTGAGAACCCTGTAGCTACATGAAAACTTACAAATTCGTTCTCAAGATATTGCAAAATAATATGATTCATTTCATGTGAACTTTTGAATACATATCTCCGTCTTTTACCCGTGTTAGGGTAAAATGAATCTGATGGATTACTATTTGTCTTTGAAGTGTAACCTTGACAGGAATAAAATGGATGGACTTACTTTTAGTGGACATTTTGTTTCTGCGGGTTTCTTTCTCTCTCTCTTTGTTTGACACGAGGTGTTGCAGTCATCGGACGTGATTCGTTCAAGTGTATGCGGTGCCACTCTATCAACTGAATCCTATAGCCAAATTACACATGGTCACATATACCACCAAAGAAGAGTCCGGCTTGCTAAATACGCATGTTCGGTCACTGCAAGACCCTCCGTTGGACATTGTGCATCATCAAGGGTAAATTTATGAGCAGATCCTCCCCCATGCTGGCGCGGCATCGCAGTTGGTCGGCGATCAGGGTCACCAGCATGAGTTGGATCAATTAATGCCGGCGTATATCAATGAATCCTTGTATTATGGTAAACCAGGAGCGTATGCAGGAAGGGATTTGTCAACCGGGGGGGGGGGGGGGGTTGGGCGTGGGGTCACCACCTGAGCTGGGCGCCACCATCGGTTGGCGCGAGCGCAGCCGGAATTTAACACAATTTTACACAAAAAATTAACCACTTCTCAGATCGCCGGAAACTGCCCTTTGGGGGCGCGAGAAGGGGACATATATACTCGCACTTATCGGTTAAAATCAAAGTGCCTCCTTGTTGTGGAATTACACTGAAAACTGAAAAATGATATTGCACTATCAGTAGGAAAATATTGAATTTAAATGTGAGGGGTGGGCTTTCCCGATCTCCCCACATTACATATTCACAACATATCTGAACCAACGCAATAACAAGTTAGTGACAGCATTGATCCTCTGCCCGGCATATAACCATACCGCATATACCATGGGCCTGATTATGTCCTCTACAGGTGAGGTTGTACTTGTGAACGATAGAGGGCCCAAGACAGATCCTTGGGGAACTCCTCCTACTGGTTGTGAACGTTAGATACACCGTCATTTACAACTAAGACTTGGGATCTGTTGGTGAGGTTGACTTAAACCAACACAAAGCGTTGCCGGACCAGCCATGTCTATTCTCCAGACGCTGAAAGAAGATGTCATGGTTAATGGTTTAGAATGCTGCCGAATAGTCAAACAACCTCGGATGGCTTCTCGCCCGTTTGTCAGCAGTGAGAAGAAAGTCGTGGTAGAGAGATGCGCAGAAGCGCAGTCTCAGTGCTTATGGTTGGCGCGATAAGCGCTCTGCTCTCACTAAGTTAGTTAATTTGTTCGGAGATAGTTCTGGAATCTGATTGAGGAAACACGTTCCAGGGTTTTGGCCAGGAAACTCACGTGCGACTGAACGATAAGCGCTTAGGTTCATTTGCATTACCTTCCTGTTTTGAAAAAAAGAGAGGGTTATATGAGGGCCATTCAAAGAGTCGGGAAAGTGCCCATTTGACAAGGACAGGTTCACAATTTTAGGTGATGAGCGGCAAGAGAAAATCAATTAGGTTTGAGCAGGGCTTGTTGGAATCGGGTCCAGTTACATGTTTGAGGTAGGGGAGGTCATGATGATTTTTCTAAGCGATTGCTAAGACAACGGAAACAAAGCGAGGGGAAAACGGTGAGAGGTTTCATCGGAACCTGATGCAATTTGTAGTGTGGGAATGTTGCAGCGAGATCAGCGATTACTACATTTGTCCCATAAAGCAGGGTTCGTAATTGCCAAAATGTCAATTGTCATGATATGATGAACTCTGAGATTCCGGCAGTTTGGGATCTAAAGTATTGCATTCCACAAGCAAAAACTTTGAAATGTTGTATCGTTTTGTTTCACCTGGATTAGTAGAAGAAAAAACGGATGACATTTCCACCCAAATGATGAATAACGAAGAGTCTCGGAGATGAGTTCCTGATCTTCGTCCCCTTCCTGCCTGGAAACAAGAAGGCCATTTTGTTTCCACCTGGTTAAATATTTCAGCAGGTACTGGAGCCGCCTGTGCTCCTCAACTCCAATAGCTCGCGTCCTGGAAGACTTCATTCTATAGTCAACCAAACGGTCCAGGCCACTGAGAACATAAATGCGACAGTCCGGCAGCAGAAACATCATGCACGGGGGGAAGAATAAGAATAGCTCTTCATGGTGCAGTGAGTTTCGTGACTATATGGCTTTAACTACGGGGACAACAGAAATCTTGGCAATTCTGATCGCGTCGTTTCATTTCGCTTTGCGGTCAAGAGGTTGAACACTGAATAATGAAAATAAAAATCAGATCGGACACGTCAATTTCGGTTTAGTTTTTCCAATTGCTGCTAACCGTCACTCTGCAAAAATATGTTCAACGATCATATTTAGGCTTGGTACAAAATAATTGTGGTTACAATCAGTTTGCTTATTCGTCTTTCACGTGTCATTCGCTAACGTGTGTTTTACAGGATCCAAATTTGACGATTCCGCGAGGTTGTCCTATGCTAACATGGCTAACTGAGAAGTGCTAGTGATTTCAGCCATACGTTCTTCAGCCCATAATCTTAAATATGAAGTGTAAATCGACTAAAAAATGTTCACAAGTGTGCAGATGAAATAGTAATTTGTCCTCATGAGTCCTGTAGGGCCTGAATTGTTAAATTAGGGTCTGCTCGGTTAATATATCCCACCCGTAATTGATGCATTTATTTTCTGTAATTATTTGGCGGGTTGCCGGGTGCCTCGAGTTAACGTGTCGCTCTGGTAGGATTGACAAAACCTGTAATGTATTCAGATTCCGCAATTCTAAATCGATGTCATCCTGGTAAATGCAACATACAGGCTTTCAAGCGTATTAATATCACATAGATGTTGAGGCACGAGCAGTTAAATTAGTATACATAGTTTGGAAATCTGCGAAGGCGACCGTCAGTTTCGTCAATGATGTGTTGTGTGTTACTTGAAAACAACACAAAGAAACACCACGCTCTCATTTTAATTTTAATTTTTTCATCACACGAGCCTATTCACTGGCTCCGTTTCCGCCTTCGTGTCCGTTGGTACTTGAATCGAGTGATCGTCTTTCCGTTTCAGCTATACTACGTGCTTTTTGGAGCAATATCAGTAACGGTTCGTTTTTTCGAGGTCAACCCTTTTTATCCACACAATCATATAGTAACTTGCATATACTGAGTTCCACATTTGAGTCGTTTTGCACATATACCATACCGACAGCCTGTTCCGTTGTCACAGAGATTTTCGACCAAGAAAGATTTCAAGTAATACCATCTCTTCCGATCCATTGCTTCTTGTTTGTCCTGCAAGACTAATCGCTCAAGCGCTAATAACAAAGAAGTACAATGTGACCTTACTTAACTGACGATAACACGACTTTCACAACTGTACGCTTTTAGTTCAACCAAGTTCTCCATCCTAAACTGTCGCTTGCCCATACCAGGTGAATTCATACGAGGTTGAATGGATGTGAGAAAAAGTATACAGGTCTGGGAGGACTAGCTCTTACCAGAGTCACTCTTCTCAACTTCCGCAAATAATATGAACCTCTCCCGAACTCCTCGTCTACATAACATGGACGAAGTGAACCACTGATCAAAAAAAAAACTACGAGAGATATCTATAGGTGAATTTAATATGATGCCGTAATAGTTGGAGCCTCCAAACGACTCGGGTTTCTGCCCTTACGGAATCGACTATAGCATTGGATATCATTTTGAATATCCGTGCTTAGATAAGATGCGTCGTCAGTCGCCAAATGATGGGTAAGAATGCCAACATACTTCAAAGTTCCAGGAAGTTTCTTCACTGGACGAACCACTCACCTGTCTTAGGGTGTAATAGAAATGTTCTTTTCCTCCACTTTTCTATTCCTATTCTCTCCTTTATCCTCCTCTCATTTCCCTCCTTCCCTCCTCGATTCCCCGTTTTCTTCTTTCTACTCGTCGCGCCATTCAAGGGGAAGCTTCCCCCTGCCGCCACCAGGCGTCTAAAAAACGGGGCGACGATAGTCGGGAAGAACCAGCTGGAATTTCATATCCAGTGTAAGTGGTCGTGGTCAACGACTGTGTATGCGTGTGTATGCATTACATGTGCACGTCTCCGTTGTTCATTTTCATGCACAATAAGTCTACACATCTTTTTTGGCGATTTGGGGGTATCGAAATATATATCTTCGCTTCATGCCACTCTATAGCTGCGCTACGCTTACACAGCCATCCAAACTCATAAATTAGAACTTCAATCTCTGGCCAATTTTATGCTCATTCAAGTGATATGGTGTACAATTTGGGCCACCTTTAGACTCCTGGGGGCATTCCTCGACACTTTCTTCAGTTCCATATTCCAAAATGTTGTTCACAGGCTCCCAGGCCAGCCTATGCCCCTCGTAGCAATTACACTCTACCACTCCCATCTTGGGCAGGACCGACGTTTCCGCGACCCAGTGAAGACCATCAAAATGCAACATATTGCGTTGAATACCTTTTTGAGAAAATATCCTTAGAATTCACTCCCAGTGATATTTTGCCTATTCGTGTTTGTTCGCTTCCATTCAGATTTTACTTCCGAAGTTCCGACTCTGTAGAACCAATATCTATATTTGAAATCAAAGTAAGACGTGAACCTCGTGATTTGACATTTTTCACATGCGCAACGGTCCCGCATTCGCAACGATAGAATCCCAGCCTAATATGCTTCGTCCTCCAAAATGAACACGGTAAGTTCAAATCACTTTGGAGTAAATTAGTCTATGAGAACTGAGAATTTGCTGTAATGGGTTGGTAGGATTACTGTTAATAGTGAGTTTTCGATCGGTTGCTACGACAATGGAACTTGCGCCCATGACATCACGGGGGACCGATTACATCAAAGGGGGCGGCGATTTGTGTTGGCGGTTGGGGGGGGGGGACGGACAAGATGAATACCAATCTAAGCGGAGCGCCACCACAGGTTGGCGCGTGTCGTGTACACGACACGAGTGTTTCTTTGCCAGACCCCCTAGATGGCATGAAACAGCACTTCCCATGCCTCATGGGACAGTCAGCAGCATTCCTACTTGATCACAATTTTTTTATTTCAGGGAAGGTTCTCCAAAAACTTATCGCAATAGGGATCAATTTCAAGGTTTTGCGTTGGTGCTGTGACATTCTGAAATACGATGCAAGTGAGGTTTCAGTCATGAACGGATCAATCGAAATGGACAATGCCACCACCACTACGTTCGCGCGAAGCGTGAGATTTTGCAGGATCCAATTTGACCAACGAACGATATTGCACTGACCACTCTATGACCTATCACTTACGATAGGGCAGGCCTGAGTTTTTTACTTAAAGATTACGGCCCCCGTTTTTATCTTTTTTGTGGACCACTGGCGCATGGGAGGGACATTTCTACTTGGAGCCAGACTTGTGTCCAAAGAGTATAACACAGAAGTAAAAACCTCCAACTGCGCGCGAAGCGCGACCGAAAATTTTACACTTTTGGACATTCCATCTAAAAGACAGGCAATCTTTGAATATAAACTTGTCTTCACCAAACATTTTAATCATGTCTTTGCACGAAATTGTGGAGTTTTCCTGACCGAATCTTCGATGACAATTTTATGGGGTTTCCACCCGCACCGTGTGCCTACCCCCTCAGTATGTGCACCGTGCACGCAACCAACTTTCAAGAAGTGGTCGCACCCATAATTGATTGCCGAATACTTATTTTAAATTTGCAGATAGACCATATTTTTGGCCAAAACAAATCATAGGTCCCGCCAGGTGGTAGACTTAGCCCTCTCGCCCCAACATTCTCCCTTCAAACAACAGAGTTTACACTTTTGGGCATTCATCAAACATTCAGGCAATATTTGGACCACTTTTGGACAATCCTTTCTTCACTTGAATTTTGGATCATGTCTTTCTGACAACTTTTTGTGGCATTCCCTGTTTGCATTTTCGATGCCGCACCGTGTGCCCTCATAGTGATCGTATGTGCACAGCTAGTGCACTCACTCAACCTACCCCCGTCGTCTCAACCCCCCTTCCAGCAAGATAGCGATTTGTTGACAACGTCCAATGACGGAGAGACACACCTTAAGCTGGTGAAGCTAGTCTTATGTAACGATAGGGATTGGAGGAGAACCCTTCTTCTCATTGATAATTGAGAACAACCCAGAGTAAATTTCAGGCATTTTTTGTTAAGGAACATCATATGTCTGCAGAAGGCACATCGTATGTCTGAACACTACCGACACATGAAATATCCGCGCGCATCGCGCAAAAATTTCGAAAATGGAGCAGCAGAATTCCCTCTGCTTAGATGGTATTCATCTTGTCCGTCCCCTCCCCAACCGCCAACACAAATCGCCGCCCTTGCACTGAACGATTCCTCACGCGTTCACATACCCACCTATAACGTGCCCGTCTAACAGTCCCCGATCCGTCTCTGGGATTCTCCGATAACCAGTACGCTGTAAGTTTCTGGCTGAACGTCTCTCGACCTGGACGAGGGCGAGAGTACTCCGAGCCTTCTGCAAGCTCTGTGACATGGATATACCGAACTTCCAAGAATATTTTCTGAACTTTCGCGTTTGAATGACAGCTTGGACAACAAGACTGCTGAGGACCTAGTTTGCTGCATACAGAATATAATACCCCAAAACAATAGGGATCATACACATTGCGCAGGATCCACATAGCCAGTAGAGCTTTATCCATCCAGGTGGGGGTCGAGTCATCCTGTTCACAAGCTAAAATTGGCCAAATTGATGGATTACCTCAAACACTTCTTGATTGAATTCAGCAAATCCAGAACACCGCCGTCAGATTACACCCACGCTGGAAGAATTGCATTGGCTTCTGGTACCGAACCGGATACGAAATTTTGATTCTGACCATACGGAACTAGGACCCTAAGCTGTGGAATTCTATTCTGCGGTATAATGCAATTCCGGCGACTGAGTGGTTCAAGACTATCGGCTGAAGACGCATTTTGTTCAGGCCTCAAATCGTAGGTCTCTCTTGTAGTTGTTATTTCTTGTTAAACGTTCTTTGTTAAGCGTTTGGAGCAGTCCATGACTGATTTAAGTGCTGTATAAACCTTATTGTATTGATCTACGCAATTTATATGTTCAAATTAGGAATTGCTCTTACGGGGAAGAGGAACCTATTGTTTTTATGTTAATTCGAAATCATCAAGTCCATGTGAGGAACGTTGGAAAATGCAATAATGCAATAGGACAAACCTATTGCTGTTAGCTAGGTCAGGGCCATGACATGACATGGCACTGAAGTTTGTGAGTTGCACATAAGGAAGATGTTCGGCCAAGCTCATTCCAGGTCTCAAAAGAAGAAGAAAAAAAAACACACACAGCTTGTCACCACGCTATTCGAAGAACGGAGCCGATATTCGGTTCAGTTATTGTTGGTAAAACGCGTTTCCTTGAAAGAATGCACGTCCGATGGAAGAGGTGAACGTTTTTTTTATCGTTTTAATCGTTTGGGAATACGGTTGCTGCTCAGTCCATGGATTCAAACTTGGAGTTAGCTGTAATTTGTGGCAGGCCTAAGGGCTTAAGAAAACGCCCCCCCCCCCAGTGCACACGGAAATAAATAGGGAATAACTGCCATAGCCAGTACACTTTTTGACTTGCAGGCGTTTTACATGCGTAATTTCCCTCCTCCGTCAAACAAATTCGTCTGAAACGACCTTCATCAGATTCACCGTAAGCGTAACATTCACCACTTGGATTTCTTGCTGAAATGAGTAAAGATAAAAAAGTGACATGTCGCAGTGTGGGGCGTCACGTGCGTACCCAGGATTCATGCGGTACTGGAGGGGGGGGGGCAATGGATATTTCCCCCACGTTTTGACAATAGGCCTATAAATGTTTCGCTCTTTATAACAAACTGTCACACACTATTTCGCGGGGCACCTGGGGAACAAAGTTTTCATTGGGACACGCGTCCTGCTCCACCGAAAACCGAACGGCAGGCTCTTTCACACTTGGGTCAATCACATAATGATTGATAATTATATATAGGGTGGGAAATGGCGATTCTTTTGAATCGCCAAAAGGAGTTGCTAGATTTCACTGACGCACAAATACAGATGCATGGGCCATTTTCTTAGAGGAACTTTGCCCTATTTTACTTCTGAATTTTGATTGAGAACACATACACACCAGATTGTGTCAACCAATAGATTATTGTCACGACTGCCTAATAAACCTGGAGACCTGTGGGCAAAATAAAATTGTCCTGCATAAAATCCCGATATCGGAGTTTTTTTAATGCGGCGAGAAAAGCCAAGTAAGCGGTGCACCACTATTGGTTGAGCGGCAACATGGGAATGAATAACGAGCACACGAACCAGAGTCATCATTACATACGACGTAAACTGGCTCGAACTCGGGAAAGACTGAGCTGCAGGTGTGTGTCCAGATTTTCAGCGGTAACTGTATTGCAGAGGCCCTTTACTTTGTCATTCCCTAGCGTAGCCAGATGGAAAGTTGCGCATGTAAAAATGTGTTTTTGCCGGATGTGAGACAATTGTACACGATGACATTCTTGACATACGCAGTCGAAAGTGAACCTGCGAGGGGCCCGACGCCACAGAGTATCGGCTCTAAATAGTCGAAATGACTTTTCAACTTCTGTCCCCTCCCCTTCAATTTTGAAGTGGTGTGAAATGTTGCGATTCCAGGTAGATTGTGATTAGGACATTCCGGTATTTCACCGTTTGCTCTGCTGATTGATCAAGGTCTGAAAAATATTTTTCAGCTTTGGGATGGCTGGTGGCTGATACGCCTCAGTAGAGAAAAAGTGGTTGGCCTATAAGCCCCCAACCTATGGTTGATATGAAACTTTAACTTACCTCTGCTGTTTTCGCGCTTCTTATAGCCCCGAGTTTTCCCGCGTGTCGGTGTAAGTGAGCAAAACGTCCGGAGCATCGTACATTCGGTGCACTGGAGAAAGCATACACAATCGAAACATTAACTGAAGTACTACTGTTACTGAAATTGTATACCATAGTCCAAAACAATGCTATTCAGTTGAAGGTGTCATGATGTTAACCAAACTTGGAATTGTTCACAAAACAAAAACAAGTTGCGTCAACCTGAAAATGCGCACGCAGCTAATTATTCCAAAGCGTTATCAGTTTTACAGTGATATTGTAGATGTGGAGTTAAGAGCTTTCCCTGTCAGCCTGTACTCCTATGACTTACCTCCATTGTTCCGTCGCTTCTTGTAGCCGAGTTCCTCGTCGGTGCAGTCTGAACAACATGGCGGGCCAAAGAGGCCACAAGTCACGAACACTCACACTCGCTGCCTAAAGAAATGTGAGAGCAGCATTTAGATTATTAGTATTATTGGCGTATATAGGTTATACACGGTTATATACAATTCTAGTTGATCAATAACAAACTCGCTGAAGACATACTTCACGGAGCAGTGGGTGGTTAGTGGGCTTTTGTTATATATGCCATTTCGATCGTGGCCGGATAATTCCCACCCGGACGATTCCCCCTCAACGGAATGTTTTTTGTGGTCAGAATTAGGTTAGGGTCTAAAGTTAGGTAAACGTCTTTGGTGGAAAGGTCCGAGTGGGAATTGTCCGGGTGGGTTTTGTCCAGGTGGGAGTAGACAACCAGAGCACGAAGAGCCGCTCAGCTAACCTTCATTGTTAAGTCGAAATTATGGAGAACGCGTATCAAGCGGGAAGAGGGATGAATATTTTGCGGTGTGGCGACATAAAAAATTGGCAGAGAGCAGATCGAATAATCACTATATGTCAAATAACTTATGCACTTTAATGGATTTACGGACGGTAGGTACAACCGGTATTTACACCTGCATACTCCGTTCCGTCGAGGGGGGGGGGGGGGGGTGTGCTGGCCGGGTTCTCGTAATCCCATAGAACATATGGTTGTTGTAAACGAGGTCGAGCTCGACATGTTGACTTGCCTCTCTTCTTGTAGCGAGTTTATCGTCGTGCAATCAGTACAACATGGAGTGCCAACCAGGAGCCCAAGGCTTAGTGATTCCTTGACTCTTTCTGACAACCTATAGCTAGACACAACGACAAATGGCGATTGCACCAGCTCATGGGCAACATAACATCTGACAAATTTCACATTTATCCCAATCAACCAATAGGGTTCCTATACTCTTGATAGAAAGGTACACACTGAATTTCAACGATTTTTCAGACTTCATTTGACCTCAGATGACATTTGACCTGACCCAAAACATTAGGGATCATGTACTCATATGGGGAACCCATATACAAGTATGAACTCGATCCATCCAAGTGGGTCGAGTTATCGTGTTAACGAGCTAAAATCGGCGAAATTATCAATTTTTCACAATTTCCCAATTCTCTCCCGAATCTGACCCCCGAATTGCACCAAAAACAATACGGTTCATGCACTCCTCAGGAGGGAAGCTGCATTACCGAGTGGAGGTTCAACCTGAATGGACCAGGTATTCTGGACTTATGTGAGAACAAGATTTTCAGACTTTGACCTCTTTTGCCCTCAGATGACCTTTGACCTGACCCAAAACATTAGGGATCATGTACTCATTATGGGGAACCCATATACAAAGTCCTGAACTGATTACCATCAAAGCGGGGGGTGAGTTATGTGTTAAACAGGCTAGGCGTCACACACATACACTCACACAGTCCATGACTGCATAGATTTTAATGTATTCTCACGGACACGTGAACAAAGCGCTGGCTGTTACAGTGATATCGTCTATATGTGCAGCTTGACTTGTTTACTTATCGGTCACATTATTCTGGTGTTTGTTTCAATAAACAGTAACCATAGAACCTCTCTTTGACGCGTACTCAATACACAAATGTTTCTTTCTCCACTGAATCTGTTATGAATGAATCCAATATCCTGTGAACCGATTTCAGTTAGGGTAATCTTTTTAATGCGTGATGCAAGCGCTTGTGCGTCAATCCGGAAATTTGCATTCATTAGAGTAACCTGTATGTGACTGGACAGGTAGAATGAATTTTGGTTACTTGGCGGGTTAGTCCATGCTTGTCAAAACACAAACAAGTGATTCAGTGAACTATTTGTCCCATCACAGGCCAATAAAATCTGTTGAAAGACCATTCGAACCAGGAGATTTACCGCGTTTCATATTTGACGGTGCATCATTGTATTTGTAGCATTTATTAATAGTAAGTTTCCTCTCACAACATGAAGTGGGATGAGACCCAATCATACTCTGTAGTGAATTATCGAATAAAATACGGACCCCTGCAAATGAGATGAATATAAACGTGATCAAAATGGCTGACATCCTCTGCGGAATCGCTTGCTGTCATTCAGGGATCTAACAAGCTACGATGAGCTGAATCAGATTTTTTCTCTCTGCACCTTGGATTTGAGGAATATTGCATTTTATAAACCCTCACTCCCTTAGCAGGGTTAGAATCATCGCTATCATTTCCCATAGTGAATTTTCATGATTTCAAAACCTGGCCACCTCTTAACTATATGACCTCAACGTAGGACAAAGGAAATGATCTGATCTAAAATCCGAATATAGAGAGTAAACTGTTACTAAGAACAGAATGAAATCTAAACGGCAATACACGTCTTTATAGACACTGGATTCGGAAGTGATAAGGGGTGTGCGTGCGTCACGCCAAATAACCACTAAATTATAATGAGGCATCAAATTCAGACATCCACGAGTCGTTTATCTTTGGTCCAATTAAGAGTTGTCTGAGTCTCCGACAAGCTCTAATTCAGAGATGCTCTTTTCAAAGTCGTGGCGCGAACTGCCCTCTCCAGTCCACCGCCTCATTAGCACAGGCTTCATTTCATTTAGCACAGGCCTTCAAAACCGTCTGAGCGGTTGCGATTATGCTAAAGCGTCAGTGACTTCACTCCCGTCTGCTTACAAAGCCGACAATGTTTTTCATTCCCGATTTGTTAGCCTAATGGCGATTACCTGGTTAGATGACCATTGACGTAATTTCAAAAAAATAATTCCGCCTGTCATAACCTGATAACATTCGCGTACACGCGTCAATTAGGTTTGTCAGCGCAGTTGTGATTTTTTTAATTACTGGCGCATATAAGTTTCCCTACTAGGCCTCTTAATTACACTTGCATAATCGTTTCGTCGAACAAGATACCGTCGTAAGAGAGCAGTAGCGAATCGTGTACATTCAGTGCCTGTAGAGCAGTGATCCCACTTTTTCTCCCCATTCCCCCTTTGCCTTTCGCTTGAAGCCGTCCCCTTATGAAATACATTATAATTGAAGGTTGATAGGTGGGCAGATGCGGGAAAGGGTTTACACTTGCTATGGAAATGTGTTTGTAAACAAGAAAATTTCACAACTCGAAAAATCCTGCAAGAATGATTGACTTCAATACATTTTCTCCCCCCCTGAAATCTTGAAATTTCCCCCCAGGGGGAAATTTTCCCCTGGTTGGGAACCACTGCAGTGTAGAAATATCATTTACCGGAGTACTGCTCTTACTAATTTTATACCATGTAACAGATTGGACTATTGGGTAAGTTCCAACCAATGGCTATTTGAAAGTGTCATGATGTTGGTCAAACGGAAGAAAGCCAAAAAGGCTTTGTGATTCCTCGACTGATCCTGACTTGATCAAGCTAAGCATTGTCAACTCCACTTGCTTACAAAATAACGCGAAACCGCCAGACACCACTGTCCATGATTTCATGACTCCATATTCCAGTCCAAGGCGTCTACTGACCTCAGCCTCGCAGAAGCAGAGTGACTAATGACAGTGCCGATGTAAACAGATGACTTGGTGACTTCCAAGTTTTGTCCAACACCTGGGGCAGACCCTCATAAAAACTATAGCTACGCCACTGCATCAGCTTCGTAAAATAGGTCAGGAAAATGCTATTTCCTGGCATCAAGTGGCTGCATTTCTCTAAATTTCCAAGTCCCAGCTCCACCCACAAAACAAATCCTGGCTACGCCCAGGATTTAAACGGGTCAGTACGTTTCCTGCATTGAGTGACCTGTTTCTCTTTAAATATTCCAACGATTCATGTCAAGCGATTGTGGTACTCCGTTTCGATATGCGGCAAAATTATCCCCCACATTAACTATATGTCCCACAACGGGTGCATACATTTTTCACATATTGTCACTTTGCCGATCAGATATTCTTGGCTGAAATGAAGGGGTTGGGTTCCTACCTCCACTTATCACGTCCATTGGGAATTGTGTTTTCTTCGGTAGTCAGTTGTAATCACTTGCTGTTTTTGATATTTATTTAGTAATCACTTCCTGACATAGTCTTTCACAAAAGAAGCATAGATGCTGTGATCCTAATTATCTGGAGTGCGTAGACTGCAGACTGTTTTTACACCTGTTTAATATTATTGTATTTTAATTGTCAAAAGTGCCTCAGGTAAGATTAGCTTCCTATCTAACTGAATTTTACCCCCCCTTAAGGACTTAAAAAAAAAAAAAAAAAAAGACTGACAACTTTTCAACAATTTCCTCTGCTAAAATTGCACATACGGATGTTTGCAATCAGCGCGGTAGCCTCAGGAGGTGCTAGAATCTTTCAAATCGTTCGAATAGGTTTAGGGTTCAAAATAACAGGTTTAGGGTCAATGGGGGGGGGGTGGGTCCAGGGTAATCCATGTTCGTTCTTTCGTAATCTGGCCTCAGAGTTGTAAAAATATGCAAATTGGTCTTTTGAGGCAAGTTAGTCGCGGCCAGCCGGCAAGATGCCTTCCCCGGCGATCTGGTAGGTATAACCACGCCAAAAATTTCCTTTTTTATAGCGATACGCGCCAACCAATAGTGACGCTCCGCTCAGACAGGCGAGTACAGTTGTATTCACCTCGTCCCCTTCTACTTTTCGAAACTATCGACGCGCCTGGATTGGACCAATAGCTGGTAGTGGGCAGTTCTTCCGTGGGACTTGGACATTTCTGGAACACAAAGGGTAAGGTTGATACCATATGGTTTTCAATAAACTCGAAAGAGAAAGGTTGAGGTTTTGAGGCGGTTTTTAATTAGCCGGGCCTAGCCTGCCCTCGCAGGCTTTAGTACCTGTACTAAAGCCTGCGTTCACAACTCGGGCCTAGGCTGTTTTTTAGGCTAGCGCTAAGCGCCCAACCATTCTGTTTCCAAACTTCAGGTTTCGACAACGATTCATCTCAATTGATGCCCAAAGCCAAATATTGTAGTTAGACAAAGGTTTAGAACTAGTCATTCCCCTATTGGTCTTGGCAGGGTGATGATTACCAAACATGTACCCGTAATCAGTCCGGAATCTCTGCACTGATCACAAGTTGACTGTTGGTCAAGACACATTCACAAGTTGTTGTTCGCGTTGCCACTCTTAAATTATGAATAATCATGCATATTTTCTAGCCCAATATGAATAATAGCATTGCCAAAATGAGCCCTGAGTGGCAACACTTCTGTTTACAAAACTATGTTTCAAAACAAGACGTGGGAAAAAACAAGTGGTGATTTTCCCCAATTATTACGGTCAAAACTTAGCTTGTAAGTATCAACTTAAGTATGTAATTTTAACATTGTAGTGGATTAGAATGTTCTTGAATGATTTTTTGAAAGTTATAGAGGGATGTGTAATCGGAGAGAGAAGTTGGAGGCATGAGGTGACGGATTTCGTCACCTTCAATGGGAAGTGTGCTACAGTAAAATTTCTTCTGATACGTGACTAGCCGGGCCCCGACAACTTTGACTTTGATTGGTAGGGCGGTAGGGCAGTAACGCAGAGGCCCAAATGCAAATGGTCTTTTGTCTCGTAAGTGATGTTGCATGAAACACATATCTTCACGCCCCAGGGAAGACAAATCGTATGGCACTGTTATATTGAATTTCAAAACTAACGTACGAGAGTCGATTACTATCGTCCATTGTTCTGGCGCTTCTTGTAGCCGACTTCCTCGTCGGTACAATTCTGAACAACTGGCTGGCCAAAGAGGCCACAATAGAACACTCACAGTTGGTGCCTGTAAAAGTTATGATGGAAGTATTACGGTATACTGTTTCAGGGACCCATTTCGATTTTGGTTCAACATTCATAACCACGCACGCACAGCGCGGCAGAGATATAGTCCACAGGGGGCATCACTGGACATGACAGAACCAATAGCTAGTAGGTGTTATATTAGTCTACATAACATTTCCTGTGGGGTGCTAGACTCTGACACTACCAATATGGAATTCGTTTTAGTAAGCTTTACTCAATAAATTTACATAATGTTTCTTCTGCGAATGGTTTTTTTGCATGGAACCGAGGTTCCTTAGGAATAGCAAACGTCACAGCCTCACTAATTCAGTTTGTTAAGCTTGACTCACCCCATCGTCGTGGTCCTTCTGTAGCCGATTTCCTCGTCGTGCAACCTGAACAACATGGGTGCCGAAGAGTTGAACAACATGGTTGCCTAAGGGCCACAAGTCATGGAGGGCTTCGCATTTGGTCTGCATCAATGCGAGAAGAAATATGTGACCGTAGGACACAGATTGTCCCCGAAACTGCGTGATCATTGCATTCGATGTATGAATTTTTTTTTGTGAATGACGCCTATTCACAGCATGTCTGATTCACGCACGTGATATTCTCAGTGTACTAGATGCGTTCTTTTCTCACTTCTTTTCTTGGTATGAGACCGCATTATGACTGTGGATATGATGAAGCTTCCGTGGGGAGACAGTTAGATCAGTTCACCATACCCCTAGTCCTTCAGGTCAATCCAACAACACCCACACAGGCGATTCTCAATTAGGCCCTAGCTAGAACCCCTCTAACCCGATTTTATTTTTTGGAACACTGGAATGTAATTTCGGAACATTAAGAACCCACAAGCACCTGGCCGGGGGTAACCCGTCACATGGACACCCATACCCCCGAGCACAACCAACATAGGAAAAACACTCCCATGTCGGCGATGACTCGCCCATATCGAAGGCGGCTTCACTGTGCATACGCATTGAAATCATGAAATATTATGGGAGTCTGCCGAACGAAAGTGCAACTCATACAACAGGAAAGCCAGAAGGTTTCCCGGTAGTGATTCCTTTCACTCATGTCTGATAGCCTATGTCGAAAACAGACCACAGGACAAATAAATTACGAACGTATGACATTTTCACATTCCTCATTTCATACCGAAATGACACAATCTCGACCGTAAAATAAGAAAGTTTGCTACTACTTCAGCAAGATTGAACAGACATTTAGGATTTTTTGTGTTTTAATTTTTTTAGACGTGACCCTCTGTTGACCTCAGAAAGATAGTAGATCGATAGATGAAACCTACAGACAGATCGATAGATAGATTAGATAGATAGATATATAGATAGATAGATAGCTAGATAGCATGTAATTTATTCAGCCATTGATCAAATTTATACAATGGAAATTGGTTTGAATGATGATACTCAGACTAAACACTAAAACGAGTAAGACTAAAACAACATACCAGAAGCCCAAAGGCTGAGTGATTCCTTGACGCTGGGATAAATGGGACATTGTACAAGATCATTATGGGATATGCATTTCTCACCGATTTCCCATTTTTGCACAAAAATTAACATCATTAACGCAAGTAAGTAGGTTCATGTACTCTTCATGAGTAAAATTACACATAATTTGAACTTGATCAGATCAAGCATTCTGGACTTATCGTTTACCTCTGACCTGAACCCCAAACAATCTGGTTCCTTGTACTCCCCATAACAAAAACACAAACCAACATTTCAAGCTGCGACGAGACCCCGTTTCTGACTTATCGTGTTTAACAAGATGTTCAAACTTTGACTCTGGTGACCTCAGATGACCTTTGACCTGACCCCGTACAACGATAGGGATCCTTAAACTCATCATGAGTAACCCCCAGACCAAGTATGAGCTCGATCCTCCATGTGGGGTCGATTTCTAGTGTTACAAGCAAAGCTTCACGCACATACATACCCACACACACATACCCTACACACACACATACACCCATAATACATACACATGACTACAGTAGATCCTCGACTTTTGTCACGGAATCAAAAATGTAACAATCCTTGACCAGGTGAGGATGTAAAAGAGTATAAAGAAAGAGCAGGTGTATAGAAGCGAATTCTAGCCTGAATCGATGCACTTATATTCCGAGATATCACCCGAAATAAGAAAAATGCTTGAATTTTTGGCACGTTTGGGTGTTTTGTTTACTTCAATAATGTACGGGAATTGGAAATGCCTATTTCCTGCTATCTAGGGGTCCTGTCGACGTGAACTTCTTTCGCGCCAACTCGTTCCGCTCAGCCACTCCACTCATCAGCTCTCACGCCTCAACCCCCCCCCCCCGTCACGCCCCATCCCTCCCCCCCCCCCTCCAAAAAAAATTGAACGATGCCCCTGAAACGAGGTGCCATATGAAATGCAACCTTGCAAACGTAATAGGCTTTGACCTCTGAATAACTCGTAATACTCATGTACTCCTCACGAGTATTATCGGCATGCATGCCGAGTCTGAACCATCTATCGAGGAATGCCTCCAATGGGTTAAGAAGTGAAATGGGTGGAAAAACTAGGTGTCGAGGTTTCATTAATTGGGGGTGACATACAGGAGGTTTCCCCTTCCTCTGGAACTCCACCAACAAAGTACTCGCAAAATGGTCTCATCCTAACGATATATCACATGAATTAAGTTAATCAATAAACTGATCAACGCTCGTTATTCCATTGCAGTGCTCCTGCAGGCGTATTCCCCGAAGCTTTAGTTCATATTCCCAAAACCAGTTGATTTTATACGAGATGAGGAACACTGATACGTTTCTCGTCAGCTGATGTTTTGTCCAGTGTGCATAGCCCTTTTCACAATCAGCACAGTAAAACAACTAACGAAGGGATAATTGGTCTGTCCAAGGAGGGTTCCAGGTGAAACTGGTACAAAATACAGGCTATTGACATCTGCGGGGGCGTTAATTGTAAAAAAGAAAGAAAAAGTAACATTCAGTGGACAATCCTACCCTGCACGAATAATTCTAGATGTTAGGGTTCATTAAGTTGTAGTGGATAGGGGTGGGGGTCCCGCCGCAAGGCGGCGATCAGGGGGACGCGGGGGTGTTCCCGTCCGCCCAATATTTTGTTGAGGGGGACGCAATGCCTTTGTCCCCCCCCCAATATTTGAGCCGCCTGCTATTTCGCTGGCACTGTGTCCGACATATCCAGCAGCAACCGTGTTTAAAACAAGGCTATGGATTAAGATCAGTTGAGTGAATTCCTGGCTGTTCTTTTTTGAAATTTTTGCAACGAACGCTCGCGGGTATTTCATGTATCGGTGGTAGTGTTCAGACACATGATGTGTCCTTGTGCACCATATATGAATGTTCCTTAACAAAAAACAATGCCTGAAATTCACTCTGGGAAGTTCTTATATAATTATCATGAAAGGAGGTTTTCCTCCTGCAATCCTATATCGTTTGCATAAGTTTGGCTTTACCAGCTTGGTGTGTCCGCTCCTTCATCGAACTAACATACAATCGGCTATCTTGAGTGAAGGGAGATGAGGCTACGGGGGTGGGTCTACCACCGTCGGGATCCTGTGATATTTTCATATTTCATGGCGACCTTGTTGCAGTTGGGTGGCACGAGCACATACTATCAACTATGACTGTATGATGGCCACGGTGTGGCATCGAAAATGCGCCAGGAAACGCCCCAAATTTGGCGTTGTCAAAAAGACCTGATTTCAAGTGAATAAAGGCTGTCCAAAGTGAAGTCCAAACAGTGCCTAATTTTCCATGGAATGCCCAAAAGTGCAACTTGTTGTC
This sequence comes from Sclerodactyla briareus, assembly GCA_026419785.1. NCBI lineage: Eukaryota > Metazoa > Echinodermata > Holothuroidea > Dendrochirotida > Sclerodactylidae > Sclerodactyla > Sclerodactyla briareus. The sequence goes on along the minus strand of JAODTK010004954.1, from coordinate 121,438 downwards.
TTTGGAAGGAAGGCTGTTGAGGCGACGGGGTTAGTCTACCACCTGGCGGAACCTTGATCTTGTTTTGGCAAATTTGTGGTCCATTCGGCAATCAATTTATATAGACCACAAGTTCTGGCCCCATCAGAAGTTCCTCTCCCATGCGCCTGTGTTTCGCAAAAAGATCGAAACGGGGGGCCGTAACCTTTGAGTAACTAACTAAGTCCTCTCTAAGTGATAAGTCCTAGAGGGGGTCAGTGCAATGTCGATATCGTTAGTCAAACTGATCCTGTAAAATCTCGCGGGGTTGTCGCGCGAATGTAGTCAATGTTGTTGCCATTGCCCCTTTCCCTTGCTCCCTTCACGACCGTAACCTCACTGCACCGCATTTCGGATGCACAGCACCCAACTCAAAACCTGGAAATTCATCCCCAATTTCGGAGAACCTTTCCTGAAATAAAATTTGTTATCATTTTTAAGGAGGCTGCTTACTGCCCATAGCATGGGAAGTGCGTTCCTCAATCTAGGGGGTCTATAAACGATTTTTTCTTTGGTCGCTCCGCGCCAACCTGTCGTGGCCTCCCCTTAGATAGTATCCCCGTCTTGGTCCGTCCCCCCCCCCAACCGCCAACACAATCGCCGCCCTTGTCTGAATTCCCGAAGTGTCATGTGAAGATCCTCCATAATCCCGCCTGTTGCGGACCCCAACAGGTGCTTCCTATAGTAAATCCTACATAGAGAAACGATGCCCAATTTGCATCAAATCAAATATCGACTGAATTATATTTGCAGCTGATTATTGCCGTATCTGCATCGTTCATTGTCGGCGGGACATCTTGAGTAGTGCTCGACCTTTTTCAGGAAGAATGACCTCTAACGTTTTTTATAGGCTATACACTACTGAAAATGAGATATCTGTATCCGTGGAGACTTCGAATGCGTGTATATACAGTTCTCTCATGTCGGCATACACTCGCCAGGATTCCTCGGCAGGCAAACAGTCTTCAGGCTCACTCTTGTTTATAATTGCAAATGAATGAACTATTCAAACGGAGGATGGAACGCACATATCTATGTTCCAATTATAGTCTATTCTATATGTGCTATTCGGCGTGCTGCGCGCCCTGGGCAAGTGTATTTCCCTAACCCCTATGCAAATACGCGCAAAACCCTGCTAATCCAACTAAACGAGCAGGTGTGGTGAGGTGCCTCAAGAAATTTGGCACCACGAGCACAAACTAAACCCAAATTCGTGGAGAACTCATCCGCAGTTGGAGCTCTATTACGTCTCGTGAGAACTGCCCAATCATGCCCAGGTTCCGGAGAAAATGGTAATTGTACTTCTACTTTATATTTTGTACTCTATCATGTGTATCAGGATTTCGTTGCTGACGAGTCGCTCGAATTGTTGGATGATGTAATTGGCACATCAAAGGCAAAGGTAACCTTTTCGTCGATCTTTTGCACTGCCGGTTTGTCGCTATTCCAAAGTCTGTGTTGTCTTTCTTTAGTTTTTAGTTTCTCCTTGCTTACACGTTGACATTTCCACAAATAGAACGAACTGTCTCCTCTTGATCTGCTCGGATCTGGATTTGTTTATGAGGATCCCATACAACAGCGGCATCATGCCAGCTGCGGACGCACCCCCAAATATAGGCATGTCGCCTAAACATAAGGACCATGTATAATTTCTACGTAGAAAACCGGTCCAGTGTTCGACCGGCTCCAGCGGATATGTTACCACGTGAGTTTCCCCATGATAGTTGTGTCATCTAATTGCAAGTGCTAATATAATAAATAAATAAGATAACTTTGGTTTACTACCAGTTGGATGATGTCATGCCTAGATTGTATCCTAGGAACCGCATCCTAGCTCGCGGACAAAGATTCACTTTGAGTAACACTTCTGTGGGTTGAACTCCATCTACCGACATCATCAAGTCTTCAATTCATTCAGCGTAATATTTCGTTGGTAGAGGTACATATGCTTCCAATGTCTTTTGATTTAGATAGATCATGAAGAAATCCCATACTGTCCCTTGTGTACCCCAGAATGAATTGTGACTTCTAGATGAAGTCATCCATCAATATAACCTTTTGGGTTCGGTCATAATCAAATCCTTGGTTTTGCCACTCACTCATAGGGTCTATCTTGCTCATCAAATGTTGGTGTGGTACCGTGTCGAGAGTTCCTATGTCAAACGACCACGTGCTGTAGTATACTGTCAGTTTGATTATTGGAATTGAAGGGCTTCTCTATTCCCTCATTGGGAAATTATTGACTTTCCGTTGAATGCTTCTGTGGGAACCGTGCTGATATTCAGCTCAGAATGTTATGGTCGTCAAAATGCTCCATATGGCTTGTTATATTTATGTTCTATCGATTGAAGCATACCGGCCAAAGACATGTTTATGATAGTATGTATGTATGTTGTTATGTATGTATGTATGTATGTATGGGGGGGGGTCGGTGTGGGGTAGATGTTATGTATGTATGTATGTATATGTAAACAAAACTAGTTAACCATGCTTAGTAGATGAAGCTTCCGAGTTAATACTTCATTTTTTAGTTACTACTTGATTCATTTGAGAGTGAAAAGTGTCCTTGCACTGTTGTTTTCTGATGCGTTATTCAGTGTTGTGAATCAATTCCTGACCGTTGATTTTACATGTATTAAGGTATATATTAAGTATTAACATACCTGTACAGTTGATTACTCATTTTTTCCGGTACTTCTGAATGTTGGGGTGTTAGGTTAGCAGACCGATTGCTTGCTTGGCCGAGTGCATTCCAAAATCGATGAATGATAAACATCTGCACACCTTATTATCTGCGATATCCTTCCTTGATCCACTCTACATCATTCGAGAGCAGTAAGCTGATACAATATTTAGTTAGTTACAAACCCCACTATTACAGAATCGATGAAAATTACAGTGAAAAAGTAATTACATTACGAATCCATATTAAATACCACACATTGATATAGTCATCTGGTTCCTTCAACAAACGTCTAGATCACCAAAGGACGTGTGGAATTATATTTTCATTGAGAGCAACGAGGAGTTATATTCCGAACCTTCGCAATTGATGTAGTATCTATCACTGAGTTCCTCCAACTATTGGAACCCTATCATTATCTTCTTTCCACGAACCGGTAATCCCATGTCCTGACAATGATTGGAAACTCAAACTGCTAAATGTCTCAGAAAAGCGGCATTTCCGCCCAGTATATAGTGGTATTGTGTTCATATTGATGGCGGCAAAATCAATCGATGTTCGTATACTTGCAACGATAACTGAGAAAAAAATGCGAGATTGCCGATGATGCTCCAATTGGCGATTGACTACGAATGAATATGGCAATTGGTTAATAATAGAATCGTGTAAGGAGATTTCTTCGACCTCTTCTGATACATTTTTTCATCATAGGACATCCAGACTTCATGTTGATTCTCAGTATGAACAGGCGTCGCTCAAGTTACTTGTGGCAGAGGGGAATTCCCCCTCTGCCCCAAATATTATCCTCGCTGTACAGATTGCTAGTAACAGAGTTATTCTCCAAATCTGCGGGATCTTCTCCTTCTCTCCTCTTGGATGACAGACATATAGCAATGCGGGACAATAATCCGATTCCATATCTCGTTGTCAACGTCCACACTACCAATCGGTGCTGCGGCGGAGACCGCAATAGTACGTAGATACAATCAGTGGAAAGCTAATCATGAATTTGAACTTCTTCCCCTGCATCGCTCCCTCGTACGCTGACAGCAGTCGTTGATAACGTACAAGTGATGAACTGTAATTCGTCCTATATAGTTAGGTCATTCAGGAAGATGTCAGTTAATGTGGCGAGTGTGAATCCGTTTCCCGTTGTTCCTCTGGCCAGAGTTCCGCATCTCCTAAAGCTGCATTGAATTCACTGGAGGATGACGACTGAATCGTACGAGACAGTACAATCCACGTGGGCAGAACGCCGATTTTTTTTGTCGTAATCACGGAGACGCAACCAGTTTGAGAATAATTAATCATCACACTGCTCCGATTATTCCCCCTGTAACATTTCTGTAGCTCTGTGCTGGTGGTGTCGTGGTTTCCCAACCACAGCGGTGTGAGTCAATTGTCCTGATCAGAGAAAAAAAAAACGGAAACCTGCATGAACCGTGTGAGGGATACAGCAGTATTCGGCTGGGTCGGGCAGACATGGTTTAGTATGGGAGAATCTTCGGTTTCCATTTGGGGTTCTCTCTCCCGCAGGTCTGGTAAGGCGTCGACGGTGTCGTCACTGCTTCCAGACTTTCGTCGTTGATTCTATTGTTGGCCATATGCGATCTATTGAATAATGAAGGACGTCGGAAAATTGAACGATCCTAAGAACAGATCAGTTTCTGAACTTCCTTTTGGTCACTTGGTATATTATTCTGCTCAGCATTTGATGTATAGGCTTTTCCTCATTATTTACATCATATTATTCATTTATTGTTTTGCTTTAGATCGGGTCATTAACCGAGCTTAGGTTTTCGATAACGGCAAACACTTCATTTATCATGAAATCGTGGAGTTATATTCCCGAAGGATGGCTAGTAAAAGTCCACCGTAAAAAGGCCAACACCTCTTAATTCCTCCCACTCGAAATCATCCAATCCACAGTGAATACATCCATATTCCTAGTTGTAGTGTCCTCGTCTTCTCCCAGCGCCGTCTTGTGTTGAAGCATGGGTGTCCACGATTCAACACTTTCCACACCTCTATGGACTGTATTATGGAGTAACGTGAACGAATTGAATCCCTTTTCTTCGTCAGGGCTGAGAATAAGCGTGAATTATATCAAGACATTTCAGGCATTGCCGTCTGAGGAAAGATTGACGCCGTCTTCGAGGTCAATGACCCAAAATTTGGCTGCGGTAGCTTTGATTTCTCACCACATGATATGCAATACCTCTTTATCTCCAATGATGCCTGATATTCTGAGTTGATGTGCATTCACACTGTTCTGTACAACTGATCAGTGAGAGGCAGTGGCACGACAATCCCAGGGTTCCCATCGCGATTAGTGAGATGAGTGCATTCCTCGTTATGCAGAGAGTATCATAATATATTGACGAGTTTCGAAGAGCTGCCCATACAACCATGAAAACTATCTACCAAACTTTTGAACGTACATTCCTCTGTTGGAAAGCAGTCTCAAAAGGTATCAGCTGAATCGACGGGATTGGAAAGACGAACGGACTCGATGACCCACGTACAACGGAAGCACACAAGACACAGTGCTTGACTGTTGAAAAGTCACATTGATTTCAATGTTTGTTCTTGTTCGAAGGAGATTATTATCGCGGCGAATTCATATACTGCCTTACACTAATGCTCAAAGCAAATTTTACTGCGAAACCACTGTTGTCCTGTGTTTTTTCGAAAATCAACGTACCCTTACCTATTATAGCTCCCACCATAGTTCAGCCCTTCATAACTTACCCTTCGCCTGCTCTCTTCTCAGAACCAGGCAGGGCCAATACTGCAGGTGTGGTGGGGTAATTTTAATGTAAGGACAGCAATGCCTTCACTGTGCGGAAAACATTAAAAAAAATCTTCTCACTGATCCGGATATATTGTTCATACTGTTGTGTATGTAGTCAACCATCCTAACATTAGAGAGCGAGAGAGTGAGGAGGAGGTCGATGGACACCATACGTCTCGTAATTTTGGAATGAGGTACACAACTCTGCTGAGACCAACATGTGAGGTCACTTATTCGATTCGGAACCAGCAACATCGCTGTTTTTTCACATTCGAAAAGCAAAGTACCGCGTAACTGATGAAAAGTTGTTGTTTGGCCATATTTGTCAGCTAGCTACTTATCGAATACTGAACATACTACGATACTAGATACTTAGCGATGGGAAACTACGAGCTATGCAATGCTCGCGTGAGATACCGACGGAGTTGGCGTACGCATTAACAGTTGAGCAAAACACAGAAGTCGGTTCACCCTTCAGGTAACGGTTGAATATCCATGGATGCTAACAGCTGTTGTGTGCACCATTACTCGACCGCCTAATACCCATAGGTACCTCGCCATAGTCCACTCTCATTTTCCATGGTTTCACTTGTTCAAAATGTTGCAAGCAGGTGGGTTGAGAGGATAGATGGTATCGCCGCCGCAAAATGAACGTATCTATTGGTCCCCTTATAGTGAACATTTGTAGAGATTGGACGCCATTCCTGTGACTGTGACGACGACAGACCCATCAAACAATTGCGGTGGTTGTAGGTCCGTTATTGAGCTTGTGAGCATCCAATGTTCTTGTTTTTATGTGCTAACGGATTACCTATATAACCATAGGATCATTAACTTTTTCAAATAATGTGTAGTTTCTGCAAAAACACATTTACAATTGGCCAACAAAAAAAAAAAAAACTCTATATCTCATCATGCCTCTTCAGGGTAGAGTTGGCGCTCTGTTCCCCTGTACCATATGTACCACTGTGGACACAGGAAGACCAAGTCCAGGGTAGCATAAGGCGGAGCTATTCCATGAATATCCTAAAGGGGTCCAAGGAACCATTAACTGACATCCATGTACCAGTATTCATTCTTTAAAGGTACATAGTCGGGCCGAATCCACAGGCGGGTTATTTGGGCGATGGCCAATGGGAACAAATTCATGAGTGTCTAGGGGAATGGCTCTGACTAGCCCAGTCACGATAAGCTCCACGCGAAACTGACCCCGAACTAAATCTCAATTTGCAACATCATAAGACCCTTCAGAGTAACGTTGGCGCTCCATGCCCCTTTCTGTCCCCATGTTCTTTGGTACCTGGCTAGATACCGTTGTTTTTAAAATTTAACTATTATGTTGGCCTATAGCTCGATAACTTACGATGGGAAAAATACCAAAGGCCTATGTCAATGTTCGCTTGATATAACTGACGGAGTTGGCGTACGCTTTTCATGTGAGCAGAAACACAGAGGTCTGTTCACCTTCCAGTAACGGTTGAATATCCGGTCGGCCGGACAATCCTCACCCGGACAATTCCATGGATCCTACCACTGTTGGTGTGCATCATTATCGACCGCCCTATACCCAAGGTACCAAGGGTCGCAATAAGCCCACTCACTTTTTCCATGGCTTCACTTGTTCAAAATGTGGCAAGCAGTTGGGTTGAAGAGGTATAGATCGTATCGCCGCAAAATTACTGTATATTTTGGTCACTTATAGTGACCAAGTTGTAGAGATTTGGACTCAATTCCTGTGACTGAGACAATACAGACCCATCATTGCGGTGTGGGAAGTCGTAATTGGCTATGTGAGCATCCAATGTTGTTTTTATGTGCTAACGGATCACTTATATAACCATGGGATCATTGACTTTTCAAAATCATTGTGTAAAAAGTTTCTTTTCTGCACCAGAAAGCCAAAGGCTTTAGTGTGATTTCCTTACTCTTCTGACAACCTATAGCTAGACACAACGACAATGGGAGATTGGACGCCGCTCAATAAAAGCAACACAAAATTGTCCAGACCATATGGTGACCTCAGATGACCTATTACCTGACCCCCAAACAATATGGTTCATGAAACTCAATTGTGGGGAACACGCATACCAAGTTGGCCTCATCCATCCAAGTGAAATTGAACTATCATATTTACCAAGCCAAAAATGGGCAAATAGCGAGTATGCACGAATTTTCCTTTTTTGACTAAAATTAACCCCGTCCTAAACCAGAACAATAGGGTTCTTGTACTCCCTCCCCATGAGTAAGCTACACACACAATTTAAACCTACCAGAAGACCGTCCAACCATTTGGACTTAGTCATGTTCACAAGGTTTTCACACTTTGACTCTGGTGACCTCAACCGACCCTCTGACCCTGACCCCACAACATAGGATTCATGAACTCAATCATAGGAACACACCTACCAAGTGTGAACTTGGATCCATCCAGTGGGGTCGAGTTAACGTGTTAACAACGGCTAAAATTTGCCAAATTATCATTTTTCCCAATTTTCCCCCAATTCTTTCCTCTTCCGATCTGACCATCGCGAATTCACACTAAAACAATAGAGGTTTCCTGTACTCCTCATAAAAGCCTGCATATCTCAAATTTTCAAACTGATCGGACGAGGCATTCTGAACTTATGGTGTTCACAAGATTTTCACCTTTGACCTCTCTTAACCTCCGTAAACCATTGACCCTGACCTCTGACCGCCAAAACAATAGGGATCAATGTACTCATTATGGGGAACCATATACCAATTATAAACTTGATCCATCCAGTGGGTCGAGTTGTCGGTTAACGATCTAAAATTGCACATAATTTTCATTTTTGTCCTTCCACAATTTCCTTCCAATTTCTCCCCAAATCTGACCCCCGATTTCCAACCAAACACAATGAGGTTCCTGTACTCCATGAAAAACTGCATACCAAATCTCAACCTGATTGGACCATGGCATCTGGACTATTATGTTAACAGTTTTTCAGACTTTGAATTCTCTGACCACAGATTGACCTTTGACCCAACCCCCAAACAATAGAGATCATGAACTTATTATGTGAGGACCTATTAAACCAAGTATGAACTTTGTGACCATCCAAGTGGGGTCGGGGTTGACCGTTGTTAACAAGCTAAAAATTCGCCCGAATTATCAATTTTTAACGATTTCCCATTTTTCTCTGAACTGATCACGATTTACACAAAAACGATCAGGGTCCTATACTCCTCATAAAGATTCAATTGCTCACTGCGTACCGAATTTCAACCTGGTCGGACCAGGCATTCTGGACTTATCGTTTAAACAAGATTTTCATACTTTGACCTCTTCTTGACCGCAGATGAACTTTCACCGACCCAAAAACCAATAGGGCTACTGTACTCATTAGGGGAACCCATTACAAGTCTGACGTGATCCATCCAAGTGGGTCGAGTTTAGCGAGGAACGAAGCTAAACACTTGGCCAAATGATGCATTTTTCCAATTGCCCAATCCTCCCCGAATCTGACCTCCGAATACACTAAAAAACAATAGAGTTCCTGTAGCTCCCCATAGAAAGCTGAATTTCAAGTTTTCAACCTGATGGGACCAGGCATTTGACCTATTGTGTTACAGGATTTTCACACTTTGTCCTCTATTGACTTCAGATGACCTTCGACCCGACACCAAAACAATCAGGATCATGTAATTCATTATGGGGAAACCATATACAAAGTATGAACACACACACACGTCAGATGCATAGAGGAAAAGGCTCTGACTAGCCAAATCACTATAAGCTCCACGCGAAACTAGACCCCAAACAAACCTCAATTGCAACATCATGAGGACCCCTTCGGGGTTTAAGTTGCGCTCTATGCCCTTATGCCATAGGTTCGTTAGTACACGTTGCTAGATAGCCGTTGTGTTACCATGCGGACCGAATAGTGACTTATAGCTCGATAATTTAGCGATGAGACCAATACCAAAGGCTATGACCATGCTTTCTCCTCAGAATAACTGACGGAGTTGGCGTACGCTTCCAATGTGACAGAAACACGACGTCGTTTCACAACCCTTCATAATGGTTCGCATATCCAATGGATTTCACTAGTTTGCTGTGTGCACCATAACTCGAACTGCCCATACTCATAGGTAACAACTCAATCAGCCACTCTTATAAATCCCATGCCCACATTTTTTTGATGATTAGGATTCAATGTCTTTGACAGAGATACACACCCATCATTGCGGTGGTGGGACATTCGTATTTGAGCTATAGAGCATTAATGTTGTCTTCCATGTGCTAACGGAATAACCTATACACCATAGGATCCCTGACTCTTCTAACCAGAAAGCCAAAAGGCTTAGTGATTCCTCCTTGACCTCTTTCTGACAACCTATTAGCTAGACACAAGGACAATGGGAGATGCCCAGCTCATTATGGGCCAACATAGCATTTGACAAATTTCCCATTTATCCCAATCAAAACCAATATGGTTTCCTATACCCTTGATTAGAAAGATAAACACTGAATATCAAGATTTTCGAGATCATGTTTTACGCAGCCAAAATTCGGGGGCAACATTACCAACATTCACCCGACTAAACCCAAAACAATAAGGTTTTTTGTCCTCCTCATGAAAGAAGCTGCATACCAATTTCAACCTGATGGGACCAGCGGCATTCTGAACTAGTGTGTTACAAGATTTTCACACTTGACCTCTCTTGGGGATTCAATGTAACTCTTATGGGGAACCCTATACTAGTATCAACTGGATCCATCCAATTGGGGTTGAGTTATTTTGTTAACGAGCTAGAATTGGCCAGATTATCAACGTTTCACAATTTCCCAATTTCCAACTTCAATCTGAACTGCCGTTGCCCCCGACTTTCACCAAACAGCAATAATGTTCCTGTACTCCTCAATGAAAAAGCTGCATACCAATTTTCGAACTGATTGGACCATGCCTTCTGGACTTAGAATTTAACAAGATTTTTCATAACTTTGACCTCTCTGACCTCAGAGATGACCTTGACCTGACCCCAAAACAATAGAGATCATGTACTATTCATGGAACCCATTCCAAGTATAACTTTCATCCTTCAAGTGTGGTCGAGTGATCGTGTTAACGAGCTAAAATTTGCTAGATTATCAGTTTTTCACAATTTCCCAAGTCTTTCCCGAATTGACTCCCTTATTACACCATAATACGCAATAGGGTTTTTCCTGTACTCCTCATAAGAAGCTGCTACCCCCAACCGAGCTTCAACCTGAATCGGAGTCAAGGCATTCTTGGACTTAATCGCGTTGGACAAGATTTTCAGAATTTGACCACTCTTGACCCTCGAATTACCTTTGACTTGATCCCAAAACCAATAGGGATCATGTACCTTATGGGAAACCCATATACCAAGTATAAACTGATCCATCCAGGTGGGGTCGATTATCGTGTTAATGAGCCAGAATGCGCCAAATTATCAATTTTTTCACAATTTCCCAATTTTCTCCCCAATTCTGACCCCCGATTTTCACAAACACAAGAAGGTTCCTGTAATCTTCATGAAAAATCTGCATACCAATTTCAACCTGATTGACCAAGCATTCTGGACTATTATTGTTAACAAGATGTTTTCAGACTTTGACCTCTCTTGACCTCATATACCTTTGACCTGACAGCAAACAATAGAGATCATTACTCATTATGGGCAACATAGCATTTGACAAATTTCCCATTTATCCCAATCACCACTAGGTTCCTATACTCTTGCTTAGGAAGATAACACTGATATCAAGATTTTCAGACATGTTTACAATGCCCAAAATCGGGCAAAATTTACCAAATTCACCGACATAAACCCAAAACATACTGTGTTGTACTCCTCATGAAAACTGCATACCAAATGTTCAAACCGGATGGGACCAGAGCAATTCTGAACTTATGGTTTTTACAAGATTTTCACACTTGGACCTCTAGTGTATCATGGTTATTCCTTATGGTGAACCCATATACTAAGTATTAACTCGATCCATCCAAGTGTGGTTCGCGTTAATCGTGTTAACGAGCCAGAATGCGCCAAATTATCCTTTTGTTCACCATTTCCCAATTTCTCCTCAAATCTGACCCCCGCTTTTACCAAACACAATAAGGTTCCTGTACTCCTCATGAAAAGCTGATACCAAATTTCAACCTGATTGGACCTTCCTTCTGGACGCTTATTACTTTAACAAAGATTTTCCCATACGTTTGACTTCTCTTGACCTCAGCGACCTTTGACCTGCCCCAAACAATAGAGATCATGTACTCAGTATTGGGCACCCATATACCAAGTATGAACTTTATCCATTCATGGGTCGGTGATCGGGTGTTAAACGAGCAAATAAATTTGGCTTAGATTATCAGTTTTTCACATTTTTCCATTCCATTCTTTTCTTCCAGAAGCTTACCGCCGCTTATATACACACATAAGCATAGGGTCCTGTACTCCTCTAAGAAAAATCTGCAATACCGAGCTTCAACGCTGATCGGATCACTGCATTCTGGACTTATCCGGTTGACAATATTTTCAAGAATTTGACCACTCTGACCTCGATGAGACCTTTTTGCTTGATCCCAAAACATCTGATCAATGTACCCATTATGTGGAACCCTATACAAGTATAAACGTGATCCATCCAGTGGGTCGAGTTTAATCGTGTTACTGAGCCAGATGCGCCAATTATCAATTTTTTTCCTCACAATTTCTTCCCAATTTCTTTCCCCCAAATCTGCGCCCCGATGTTCACCAAAACACAAAATGTTCCTGTAACTCTTCATGAAAAAGCTGCATACCAAATTTCAACCACTGATTGGACATGCCTTCTGGCTTCTATGTTAACAAGATTTTCAGACTTTTGACCTCCTTGACCTCATATGGGAAAACCTTTGACCTGACACAAAACAAGAGCCAGATCATGTACTTCATTATGGGGACAACATATACCAATTATGACTTGATCCCTTCCAAGTGGGTTCGAGTTATCGTCCTAAACGACTAAATTATCCAATTCTCAATGTTTTCTTCCCAATTTCCCCATCTTTCCTTCCCGAATCTGACCCTCCAAATTACCTAAGAACAATAGAGTTTCCTGTACTCCCTCCTCATAAGAAAGCTCGCATAATCAAGTTTCAACCTGATGGGACCGAGGCCATTCTGAACCTTATTGTTAACAGATTTTTCCACACTTTGCCCTTTCTTTTCTACCCTCAGTACCTCTTGACCTGACCCCCCAACATTAGGGATGCATGTACTCATTATGGGGACCCATATCCAGACAACTTGATCCATCCAAGTGGGGTCGAGTATTGTGTTTAACGTGCGCTAAAATTGGTCAAATTTTCTTTTTTTCCATTTCACATTTCCCCCACCTCTGACCCCCCGATTCCAACCACACACATGCGTTGCCTTACTCTCATGAAAAAGCTGCATACTAAATCTCAACCTGATTGCCACCATGCATCCTGGATTATTGTGTTAACAAGATTTTGTTCAGACTTTTTTGCCTCTTCTTGACCCTCACTGACCTTGACCCCCCCAAAACAATAGGTATCATGACTCAATTGTGGGGAACTCATGAACCAAGTATGAACTTGATCTATCTAGTTGGGTCTAGTGCACCGGGTTAACAATCTAAAGTTTTGTCGAATTTCAACTTTTTTCAGCGATTTTGTCCCCATTTTTTTCTGATCTGATCCCCGAGTCACACCAAAAAACAGAGGGTTCCTATACCCATACAGAAATCAGTCTTACCCGAATTTCACCGGCCCGACCAAACATCTGGACTTATCGTTTTTAAAAAGACCTCAGACTTTGACCTCTCTTGCCCTCCAGATGACCTTTGACCTGACCCCAAAACATAGAGATCATTACTCCATTATGGGGGAACACATATTACCAAGTATTAACTGAATCCATCCGTGTGGTCGAGTTTTATCGTTCTAAAATCTAACGATTACAATTGGCAAATTCATCATTTTTCCCAATTTCCTCCCCCCAATCTTTCCCGAATCTGACCTCCTAATTACACTAAGAACAATAGAGTTCCTGTAATCCTCATAATAAGCTGCCTACAAGTTTCAACCTATGGTACCAGCATTCTGACCATTATTTGGTTTAACAAATTTTTCACACTTTGTCCTCTCTTTACCTCGAATGACCTTCGACCCGTTCCAAAACAATAAAGGATCATGCCTCGTTATTGGGAACCCATATACCATTAGAACTGATCCCATCCAAGTGGGGTTTAGCTAATCGTGTTAACAGCCTAAAATTGACCAAATGTATCATTTTTCCCCCAATTTCCCAATTCTTTCCCAATTCTAACCCCCGATTTACAACAAAAACAATAGGATTTTCTGTACTCCCTCATAAGAAAGCTGCATACCTAATTTCAACCAGATCGGACTAGACATTCTGGTCCTTTCGTGTAACAAAGATTTTCAAACTTTGACCTCTCTTGATCCAGATGGACCTTCGACCGCCCCCCCAAAACAATGGGATCATGTACTCATTATGGGGAACCCATATACCAATTATGATTTATCCATCAGTGGGTTCGAGTTATATCGTGTTAACGAGCTAAAATTTGCTAAAAATTAATCGATTTTTTCCCCCACATTTACCCCATTCTTTCCAGAATCTCTCCCTTAATTACACCATAAGCACTAATGTTTCCTGTACTCCTCATAGAAAGCTGTACCGAGCTTCACTCGATTCGACCAGGCATTCTGGCCTTATCGCGTTTGACAAGATTTTTCACAGAATTTGACCCTCTTTCTTGACCTCGATGATCTTTGACTTGATCCCAAACAATAGATTGTCTCATTCTGGGGACCCAATACCAATATACTTGATCCATCCAAGTGGGGTCGATTACCATGTTAACGCCTAAAATTTTCCAAATTATCAATTTTCCCAATTTTCCCAATTTCCTCCAACATTTAAAAACCGAACCCATGATTTCATTCATCACCACACAATAAGGTTCCGGTACTCCTCATGAGGAAAGCTGCCTACTCAAATTTCACCGGATTGGGCCATGCATTCGGACTTATTATGTTTAAACAGATATTTTTCAAACTTTAAAGCCTCTATTTACCATCAGAATACCTTCGACCTGACCACAAAACAATATTATCATGTACTCATTATGGGGAACCCATATACCAGTATGAACTTGTCCATCCAAGTGGGTTGAGCATCGTGTTACCAGCTAAAATTGAACCAAATTACTCATTTTGCCATTTCCCAATTCTCTCCCAAATCTACCCGGCCGATTTACACCAAACAATAGGGATTCTGTACTTTCCTCTAAGAAGCTGCATACCGATTTCAACCCGATCGGACTATAGACATTCTGTCTTATCGTGTTAACAAGATTTTCAAACTTTGACCCTCTTCTTGATCATATGACCTTCGCCCTGACCCCCCAAACCACTAGGGATCATGTACTCATTATGGGAACCCTATACCGAAGTATGAAACTTTAATTCATCCAGGTGGGTTTAAGTTATCGTGTTAACGACTTAACTGTTGCCCATTAATCATTTTTCACACTTACCCAATTTTTTTCCAATCTGACTCCCTTATTACACCATAGCAATAGGTTTCCCTGTACTCTCTAAGAAAGCTGCATACCGAGCTTCAATCCTTATCGACCAGGCATTCTGTCTTATCGTGTTGACAAATTTTTCAGACTTTGACCACTCTTGAACCTCGAATGACCTTTGACTTGATTCCAAAACATTAGGGTTCAAGTACTCACTATGGGTAACCCACATACAAAATATGTACTTAATCCATCCAAGTGGTGTTAAGTTATCGTGTTAATGAGCCAGAATGCGCCCAATTATCAATTTTTCACAATTTCCCAATTTCGCGACCCAATCTGACCCCCTATACTCACCAACAAAATGAGGTTCCTGTCCGCTTCTCTTCCATGAAAAAGCTCATACCAATTTTGCAACCATGATTGGACCATGCATCTGACTTATATGTATAACAAGAATTTTTCCCGACTTTGACCCTCTTGCACCTCAATGACCTTTTGACCTGACCCAAAACAATAGAGATCTGTCCCATTATTGGGGGAACACATATACCAAGTAGGAACTTGATTCATCCAAGTGGGGTCGATTCTCTTCTAAACGAGCTACAATTGGCCAAAAATTATCAATTTTTTTTTTTCCCAATTTCCCAATTCTTACCCGAATCTGGACCTCCAAATTACACTAAGAACAATAGAGTTCCTGTACTCCTCATAAGAACGCCACACAATTTCAACCTGATGGGACCAGGCAGTCTTGAACTTATTGTGTTAACAGATTTTGTCACACTTTTGACCTTCTTAAAACCTCAAAAAGTAACCTTGTACCTGACCCCAAAACATAAGGGATCATGTAATCATAAGGGGGAACCCATATACCCAGTCAACTTGGATTCCATCCAGTGGGTGGTCGGTTATTGCTTGTGTTAACTACTAAAATTGGTCAAATTTTCATTTTGTCCCCATTTCACAATTTTCTCCCCAATCTGACCCCCGATTTCCCCAAAACACATAGTTTCCGTACTTCAGCATGAAAAAGCTGCATACAAATCTCAACCTGATTGGGCCCCATGCATCCTGGACTTATGTGTTAACAAGATTTTTCAAACTTTGACCTCTCTTGACCTCGATTACCTTTGCCCAACCCAAAAACTTAGGGATCATGTACTCCTTGTGGGGGAACTCATGAACCAGTATGAACTTGATCGATCTAGTGGTCGAGTTGACCGCGTTTAACAAGCTAAAGTTTGTCGAATTCTTATCAACTTTCACGATTTCCATTTTTTCTGATCTGATTCCCGATTCCAACCAAACACATAGGGTTCCTATACTCCTTAAAAGAAAGCCGTACCGATTTCACCTGGCCGGACAAACATTCTGGACTTATCGTTTTAAAAGACTCTTCAGACTTTGCCTCTCTTGACCGCGATGACCTTTGAACCTACCCCAAAACATAGATATCATGTACTCCTTATGGGGACACATATATACCCTTGAACTTGATCCATCCAGGGGGTCGATTATCTCTAAACGAGCTAAAATTTGCCATTATCAATATTTTCCCAATTTCCCAATTTCCACCCAAAATGACCCTCGAATGACCCCCGCTCTACAATAAGAACAATAGAGTTCCCGTACTCCTCATAAGAAGCTGCATATCACGTTTTCAACCGCTGATGGGAACCAGGCATTCTGATGAACTTATTTGTTTAACAATTTTCACACTTGGACCCTCTTGACCTCGGTGCCTTCGACCCGTCCCAAAACAATAAGGATCCTGTCTCCACTAATGGGGAACCATATACCACAGTATAATGGATCCATCCACGTGGTGTTTGAGCTATCGTGGTTAACCAGCTAAATTGACCAAATATCAATTTTTTCCCATTTCCCCAATTCTCTCCAAATCGACCCCCGAGTTACACCAAAACAATAGGGTTCTGTACTCCTCATAAAAAGCTCATCCCGAATTTCAACCAGATTCGGACTGACATTCTGGTCTTATATCTGGTTTAACAGATTTCAAACTTGGACCTCTCTTGATCCGATGACCTTCGACCTGACCCCCAAACAATAGGGATCAATGTACTCATTCTGGTGAACCCTATACAATATGAGCTTACTCCATTCAGGTGGGGTCGAGTTATCGTGTTTAACGAGCTAAAATTTGCTAATTACATTTTTCACAATTACCCATTCTTTCCATAATCTGACTCCCTTATTACACATAACCAATAGGGTTCCTGTACTCCCTCATAAGAAAGCTGCATACCGAGCCTTCAATCTGATCTGATCGTACCAGGCTTCTGGGACTTATCGCGTGCCAAATTTTTCAGAATTTGACCCACTCTTGACCTCTCATATGACCTTTGACTTGATCCCAAAACACTGGGATCTGTACTCATTATGGGAACCCATATACCCAAGTATACACTTGATCATCCAAGGGGTCGAGTTACATGTGACCGAGCTAAAATTTGGCCAAATTATCAATTTTTCCACCATTTCCCATTCTTTCCCGAACTGACCTCCAAATTACCTAAGACAATAGAGTTCCGGTACTCCTCATAAGAAACTGCATATCAAGTTTCACCTGATTGGGACCCCAGGCATGGTCTGAACTTTATTGTTTTTAACAGATTTTCACCTTTGCCCTCTTCTGACCTCAGATGCCCTTCGCCCGGTCCAAAAAAATAAGGATCACGTACTATTAGGGGAACCCCTATCAAAGTTGAACTTGATCCTCCTAGTGGGGTTGAGCTATCGTGTTAACCAGCTGAAATTTGCCAATTATCAATTTTTTTCCAAAATTCCCAATTTCCCAATTCTCCTCCCAATTCTGACCCCCGATTTACACCAAAAACATGGACTTCTGTACTCCTCATAGAAAGCTGCATACCGAATTTCAACCGACGGAACTATACATTCTGGTCTTATCGTGTACAAGATTTTCAAACTTTGACCTCCTTCTTGATCCAGATGACCGTTCGACCTGACCCCCAAAACAAGAGGGTTCATACCATTATGGAACCCATATACCAATATGAACTTTATCCAAGTTCAGGTGCGTCAAGTTATCGTGTTAAGAGCTAAAATTTGCTAAATTAGCGATTTTTCCACAATTACCCTTCTTTCCCAGAATCTGACTCCCTTATTACCATCAACAATGGTTCCTGTACTCCCTCATAAGAAGCTGCATACCGAGCTTCATCTCGGACGCAGGCATTCTGGATTATCGCGTTGACAGATTTTCCAGAATTGTGAACCACTCTTGACCTCGATGGACTTTGACTTGATCCCGAAACAATTAGGGTCATGTACTCATTATGGTAACCCATATACAAAGTATTAAACTTGATCCATCCAAGTGGGTCGAGTTAACCCTGTTAAACGGCTAAATTTGCCAATTTCAATTTTTCCACAATTTCCCAAGTTTCTCCCCAAATTAACCCCTGATTTGCACCAACACATAAGGTTCCTGTACTCCTCATGAGAAAGCTGCCTACCAATTCCAACCTGATTGGACCATGCATTCTGGACTTTATTATGTTAACAAGATTTTTCAAACTTTAGCCTCTATTGACCTCAGATAATCTTCGACCTGACCCCAAACACTAAGGATCATGTACCATTTATGGGGACCCCTATACCAGTTGAACTGAATCCACAAGTGGGGTTGAGCCTATCGTGTTTAACCCGCTAAAATTGACCAAATTATCATTTTTTCCAATTTCCCCATTCTCTCCCAAATCTGACCCCCGATTTACACAAAAAACAATGATGGATTCTGTACTTCCTCATAGAAAGCTGCATAACCGAAATTTCACAACCGGATCGGACTAGACATTCTGGTCTTATCGTGTTACAATTTTCAACTTGACCCTCTTGATCCAGATACCTCCGCTGAACCCCCAAAACAATAGGTATCATGAACTCATATGGGTAACCCATATAACAATTATGAGCTTCAACCAGCCAGGTGGTGTTTCGCGTTATCGTGTTAACGATCTAAATTTGCTAAATTATGCGATTTTTCCACAATTCCCCAATCCTTCCAATCTGACTCCTATTACCCCAAAAGCAATAGGTTCCTGTACTCCTCATAAGAAGCTGCATACCGATCTTCCAATCTATCGGACCAGCATTCCCTCTGGACCTATCGAGTTGACAAGATTTTTTCAGAATTTTGGCCACTCTTGACCCGAATGACCGTTTACTTGATCCCAAACAAAAGGGATCATGACTCATTATGGGGAACCATATACCAGATAAACTGATCCATCCAAGTGGGGTCGAAGTTATCGTGTTAATGACCAGAAGGCGCCACATACAATTTTTTCACAATTTCCCAATTTCCCTCCCCCAAAGCGACCCCCATACTCACCCAACACAATGAGGTTCCTGTACTCTTCATGAAAAGGCTGCATACCAAATTTCAAACCTGATTGACCATGCTTCTGGACTTAGTCTGTTTAACAAATTTCCAGACTTTGACCTCTCTTGCCTCAAATGACCTTTGACCTGACCCAAACAAAGAGACAATGTACTCTTCATGGGACCACATATACCAATAATGAAACTTGATCATCCAAGTGGTGTGAGTTAATCGTCTACACGAGCTAAAATTGGCCAAATTATCATTTTCCCTTTCCCGAATTCTTTCCCGAATCTGCCTCCAAGATTACACTAGAAACATAGAGTCCGGTACTCCGCATAAGAAAAGCTGCATATCCAGTTTGCAACCTGATGGGACCAGCATTCTGACTTATGGTAACAGATTTTTCCCACTTTGCCCTTCTTGACCTCAAAGTACCTTTGACCTGACCCCAAACAATTGGATCATGTACTCATTATGGGGACCCTAACCAAGTATAACTTGATCCATCAAGTGGGGTCGAGTTATTGTGTTAACGAGCTACATGGTCAAATTTTTTTCATTTTTTCCACACCCTCCCCAATCGACCCCCGATTTCACCAAACACAAGAGGTTCCTGTCCTCCTCATGAAAAAGCTGCATACAAATCTCAACCTGATTCACCATGCATCCTTACTTATTGTGTTAACAAAATTTTTTCAGACTTTTGACCTCTCTTGACCTCAGATACCTTTGACCAACCCCAAAACAATAGGGATCATGTACTCATTGTGGGGAAATCATGAACCCACGTATGACTTGATCTATCTAGTGGGGTCCGCGTGAACCGTGTATAACAAGCTACAGTTTGTCGAATTATCACTTTTTTTCACGATTTGCCCCCCATTTTTTCTGATCTGATCCCCAATTCACACCAAAAACAATAGGTTTCTATACTCCTTTAAAAGAAAGCACGTCCGAATTTCAACCTTGGCCGGCCAAACATTCTTGGACTTATCGTTTTAACAAGACTCTTCAGACTTTGACCTCTCTTGACCTCAGATGACCTTTGAACCTGACCCCAAAACAATAGGGCTCACGTATTCAATATGGGGAACACATATACCAATATGAACGTGTCCCTCCAAGTGGGTCGAGTTATCGTGTTAATCTAAAATTGGCCCAATTATCAATATTTCCCAATTTCCCAATTCTTACCCCCAATCTGACCTTCCAAATTAACACTAGAACCATAGAGTTCCTGTACCCCATAAGAAGCTGCATTCAAGTTTCAAACCTGATTGGACCCAGGCATTCTGAACTTATTGTGTTAACCACGATTTCACACTTGAACCGTCTCTTGACCTCATGCCGTCGACCCGGTCCAAAACATAAATCATTTACTCCTTATGGGTAACCCACTTACCAAGTATTAACTTCATTCATCCGGGTGTGATTGAGTTATCGTTTTAACCAGCTAAAATTGACCAAATATCATTTTTTCCCAATTTCCCATTCTCTCCCAATCGGGACCCCCTATTACACCAAAACATAGGGATTCTTCTCCTCATAAAAGTTGTCAACCGACTTTCAACCAGATCGGACTCGACAGTCTGGTCTTATCGTGTAAACAAGATTTTCAAACTTTGAGCTCTCTTGCTCCAGATGACCTTCGCCTGACCCCCAAAACACTAGGGTCATGTAACTCATTATGGGGAACCCATATACCAAGTATGAACTTTTATCCATTCAGGTGGGGTCGAGGTTATCGTGTTCACAAGTTAAAATTTGCTAAATTATCGATTTTTTCACAATTACCCAATTCTTTCCAGAATCTGACTCCCTTATTACACCATAAGCATAGGGTTTCCTGTACGCCTCATAATAAAGCTGCATACGCGAGATCTCAATCTGATCGGACCAGGCATTCTGTACTATTCGTTTGACCAAGATTTTCAGAATTGACCACTTTTGACCTTTGAACTTGACCTTTGACGTGATCCCAAAACCACGATCATGTATCATTATGGGAACATATACCATTATAAACTTGATCCATCCAAGTGTGTCGAGTTATCTGTTAACGACTAAAATTTGCCAAATTACAATTTTTCACATTTCCCATTTCCTCCCAGATATTACCCCTGATTTTCACACCAACCAATAGGTTCCTGTACTCCTCATGAGAAAGCTGCCCTCCCAAATTTCAACCGATTGGACCATGCATTCCGGACTTATTATGTTTAACAAGATTTTTCAACTTTAGCTCTATTGCCTCAGAATACCGTCGACCTGACCCAAAACAATCAAGATCCTGTTAACTCCTTATTGGTGAACCCAATCCAAGCTGAACATTGATCCCATCCAGTGGGGTTGGATCTATCGTGTTAACCACTAAAATTGACCAAATTA
Source organism: Sclerodactyla briareus (assembly GCA_026419785.1). Classification (NCBI taxonomy): domain Eukaryota; kingdom Metazoa; phylum Echinodermata; class Holothuroidea; order Dendrochirotida; family Sclerodactylidae; genus Sclerodactyla; species Sclerodactyla briareus. The sequence goes on along the minus strand of JAODTK010004954.1, from coordinate 99,633 downwards.
TCAATTTTTTTTCCCCCAATTTCCCCAGATTTCTCCTCCCTCCCAAATCTGACACCCCCGATTTACACCAAAAACAATAGGATTCTGTATCCTCATAAGAAAGCTGCATACCGAATTTCAACCCACAACCTCGGACGGACTGACATTCTGTTCTTTGATCGTGTTAACACGAGTTGCAACTTGACCTCTCTTGACCAGATAATCTTCGACCTGACCCCCAAACAATAGGATCATGTACTCATTATGTGGAACCCATACCAAGTATGACTTTATCCGATTCGAGGTTGGTTTCGAGTTATCGTGTTAACGAGCTAAAATTTGCTAAATTATCGATTTTTCACACATTAAACCATTCTTTCTTCCAGAATCTGACTCCCTTATTACCACCAGTAGCAATAGGGTTTCCGACTCCTCATAAAAAAGCTGCATACCGAGCTTCAATCTGATCGGACCAGTCAATCTGGACTTCGCGTTGGACAAGATTTTATTCAATTTTGACCCTCTTTTTTGCCTCGAATACCTTTGACTTGATCCAAAAACAATAGTATCATGTACTCAATTATGTGAACCCATATACCAAGTATAACTTGATTCATCCAGTTGGGGTCGAGTTATCTTAATGAGCCAGAATGCGCCAAATTATCAATTTTTCACATTTCCCAATTTCTCCCCAATCTGACCCCCGAACTCACCAAACACAATGAGTTCCTGTACTCTTCATGAAAAGCTCTGCATACCAACTTTCAACCGGATTGGACCATCATTCGACTTATTAGTTACAAATTTCCAACTTTTGACCTCTCTCGACCTAGATGACCTTGACCTGACCCAAAACATCAGAGATTCAGGACTCATGATGGGGAACACATAACCAGTATGAACTTGATCATCCAGTGTGGGTCGAGTTTATCGTCTAAACGATCTCAATTGGCCAAATTATCAATTTTTTCGCAATTTCACATTCATTTTCCCGATCTGACCTCCAAATTTACACTAATAACAATAGAGTTCCTGGACGCCCAAAGAATCTGCATATCAAGTTTCAACCTGATGTGACCAGGCAGTCTGAACTTATTGTGTTTACAAGATTTCACCTTTGACCTTTCTAACCTCATTAACCTTTGACCTGGACCCCCAAACACTAGGATCATGGTACATTATTGGAACCCATATACCACAGTATAAACTTTGATCCATCCAGTGGGGTCGAGTTATTGTGTTAACGGCTAAAATTGGTCAAATTTCATTTTCCACAATTTAACAATTTCTCCCTCAAATCTGAACACCCCGATTTCCCCAAACACATGAGGTTCCTGTCCTCCTCATGAAAAAGCTGCATACCTAAATCGTCACCTGATTGCACCATGCTTCCTGGCCTTCTTGTGTTAACAAGATTTTTCAGACTTTGGACCTCTCTTGACCTCAGATACTTTGACCCACCCCAAAACAATAGGGATCATGGTACCTCATTGTGGTGACCTCATGAACCAAGTGGAACTTGATCTATCTAAGGTAGTCGAGTGAACCGTGTTAACAGCTAAAGTTTGTCGAATTATCGCACTTTTCACGATTTCCTTTTTTTCCTGAATCTGATCCCCCGATTCACAACCAACAACAATAGGGTTTTCCTATACTCCTAAAAGAAAGCAGCGTACCGAATTCAACCTGGCCGACCAAACATCTGGACTTATCGTTTTAACAAGACTCTTCAGACTTTGCCTCTCTGACCTCAGACTGACTTTGACTGACCCCAAAACATAGGGATCATGTACTCCTTATGGGGGAACACATTACCAAGTATAACTTTGTCCTCAAGTGGGGTCGAGTGATCGTCTAAAACGACTAAAATTGGCCAATTATCAATTTCCCATTTCCCCCAATTGCTTTCCCGAATCTAACCTCCAAATTACCTAAGAACATAGAGTTCCTGTACTCCTCATACGACAGCTGCATATCAGTTTCAACCTGACGGAACCAAGCATTCTGATGTTATTGTGTTAACAAGATTTTCACACTTTGATCTCTCTAACCTCAGATGAAGACCTTCGACCCGGTCCCAAAACAAAGGACATGTACTCATTATTGGAACCCATATACCAATATGACGCCTGATCCATCAGTGGGGGTTTGAGCTATCGTGTTAACCCCCCGCTAAAAATTGACCAAAGTATCAATTTTTCTTTTCCCAATTTCCCCCAATTCTCCTCCCATCGGCCCCCGATTACACCAAAAACAATAGGGATTCTGTACTTCCCTCCTACAAAGCTCATCCCGAATTTCAACAATATCGGACCTAGAACATTCTATTTCTGGTCTTATCGTGTTAACAAGATTTTCAACTTTTGACCTCGTCTTGATCCATATGACCTTCGACCTACCCCCAAACAATAGGGATCATGTACTCATTATATGGGGAACCCATATACCAAGTATGAACTTTATCTTCATTGGGTCAAGTTATCGTGTAACGAGCTAAAATTTGCTAAATTATCGATTTCTCACAAATTACCCTTCTTTGCGCCATAATCTTTACTCCCTTATTATACCCTAAGCATGTTGTCCTGTACCCTCATACAAAGCTGCATACCGACTTCAATCTGATCGGACCAGGCAAATCTGGCCTTATCTCGCGTTGACAAGATGTTTCCGAATTTGCCCACTCTTGACCTCGAATGACCTTTGAGTTGGATCCCAAAACAAATAGGTATCATGTACTCATTTTAGGGAACCCATATACCAAGTATAACTTGATTCATCCAGTTGGGTCTAGTTAACCAAATGTTAACGAGCCTAAATTTGCCAAATTATCAATTTTCCCACATTTCCCATTTTTTTCTCCTCCCAATTTTAAACCCCTGATTTTCACCAACAACAATAAGGGTCCTGTACTCCCTCATAGAAAGGCTGCCTCCAAATTTCAACCTATTGGACCAGGCATTCTGGACTTAGTAGTTACAGATTTTTCAAACTTTAGCCTCTATTGACCTCAGAAGACTCGCACCTGACCCCAAAACCATAAGGATTCATGTACTCATTATGGGCGCCCATATACCAAGTATGGAACTTGATCCATCCAAGTGGGTTGCGCAAATCGTGTTAACCTCTAAATTGACCAAATTATCAATTTTTTCCCCAATTTCCCCCCCCTTCTCTCCCAAATCGGACCCCCGATTACACCAAAAACAATAGGATTCTATTCTCCCATCTAAAGCTGCATACCGAATTTCAACCAGATCGGCTAGACATTCTGGGTCTTATCGTGTTTAACAAGATTTTTCAAAACTTTGACCTCTCCTTGATCTCAGATGACCTTCGACCTAAACCCCAAAAACATAGGGATATGTACTCATTATTGGTAACCCATATACCAGTCATGAACTTTATCCATTCAGTGGGGCGGTTAATCGTGTTCCCGAGCTAAAAAATTTGCTTAAATTATCGATTTTTTTTCACATTACCCAATTCTTTTCCAGAATCTGACCTCCCTATTACACCATAAAGCCATAGGTTCCTGTACCCTCATAATAAAGCTGCATACCGACTTCAATCTTGAGCGGGAACCAGGCATTCTGGACTTATCGCGTTGAAAATTTTCATATTGACCACTCTTTACCTCAGATGCCCTTTGACTTGATCCCAAAACTAGGGATCATGTACTCATTATGGGGAACCCATAACCAAGTATAAACTTGATCCTCCAAAGTGGGGTCGTTACGTGTTATGAGCCGAATGCGCCCACTACAATTTTTTCACATTTCCCAATTTCTCCCCCATCTGACCCCGATACTCACCAAACACAATGAGGTTTCTGTATCTCTTTCATGAAAAGCTGCCGATCAGTTTTCAACCTTATGGTACCAGGCTTCTGACTTATGTGTTAACAAGATTTTCACACTTTTGACCTTTTCTTAACCTCAAAGTACCTTTGACCTGACCCCCAAACAATAGGGATCATGTACTCATTATGGAACCCATAACCAAGTACAACTTGATCCATCCAAGTGGGGTCCGAGTTATAGTGTGTTAACGAGCAAAATTGGTCAAATTTCATTTTTTCCACAATTTCACAATTTCTTGACCAAAATTCAACACCCGATTTTCACCCCAACACAATGAGGTTCATGTACCCCTCATGAAAAAGCGCATACTAATCTCACCTATTGCACCATGCATCCTGGACTTCTTGTGTTTAACAAGATGTTTCAGACTTGACCTCTCTTGACCTCAGATGACCTTTGACCCAACCCAAAACAATAGTGATCAATTACTCCTTGTGGGGAACTCATGAACCAAGGTATAACTTTGATCTATCTAATTGTGGTCGAGTTGCCCGTGTAACAACGAAATTTTGTCGAATATATCAGCTTTTTCAAACGTTTCCCATTTTTTTTCTGAATCTGGATCCCCGAGTTCACACCAAAACCATAGGGGTCCTATACTCCTTAAATAAAGCAGGTACCGAATTTCAACCTGGCCGGACCAAACATTCTGGACGTATCGTTTTACAAGCTCTTCAGACTTTGACCTCTCTTGACCTTCAGATGACCTTTTGACCTACCCCAACACTGAGATCAGGTTACTCATTATGGTGACACAATATACCACGTCTGAACTTGATCCTCCATTGGGTTCGAGTTTATCGTCTAAAACGAGCTAAAATTGGCCAATTATCATTTTCCCATTTCCCCTACAATTCTTTCCTGAAATCTGACCTCCAATTACACTAAGAACAATAGAGTTTCTGTACCCCTCATAAGAAAGCGCTATCAGTTCAACCTTGCTGGGACCATGCATTCTGACTTATTGTTGTTAAAAATTTTCACACATTTGACCTCTCTTGAACCTCAGATGAACCCTTTCGACCCCGGTTCCAAAACAATTATGATCCTGTACTCATTTTGGAACGCCATGATACCACTTTGACTTGATCCAGTCCAAGTGGTGTTGATCTACTCGTTTACCCAGCTAAAATTGACCAAATATCTTTTTCCCAATTTCCCAATTCTCTCCCAAATCTGACCCCCGATTTTACCCAACCAACACCACTATGATTCTGTACTCCTCTAAGAACGCGCATACCGAATTTTCAACCAGATCGGACTAAGCATTCTGGTCTTATCGTGGGTTACAAGATTTTCAAACTTTTGACCTCTCTTGTCCAATGACTTCCGACCTGACCCCCAAACCAATATAGGATCATGTCTCATTATGGGAACCCCATATCCAAGTATAACTTTATCCTTCAGGTGGGGGTCGAGTATCGTGTTAACACGAGCTAAAATTTGCTAAATTCTCAATTTTCAAATTACCTACCCAATTCTTTCCAAATCTACTCCCGTATTATACACCATAGCAATAGGGTTCCTGAACTCCCTCCTCATAAGAAAAGCTGCACACCGACTTCATCTGATCGGACCAGGCATCTGACTTATCGCGTTGACAAGATTTTCAGAATTTGACCACTCTTTGACCCTCGAATGACTTTGACTTGTCCCCAAACCATAGGATCATGTACTCATTATTTGGGAACCCATATACCAATAAACCGTGATCCATCCAAGTGGGTCGATTTATCGTGTTAATGACCAGAATGCGCCAAATTATCAATTTTTCACACTTTTCCTTCCCACTTTCTCCCTCCCCAAATCTGACCCCCTATACTCACCAACACAATGAGGTTCCTGTACTCTTCATGAAAAAACGCTGCATATCAAGTTTCAACCTGATGGGAGACAGGCACTTCATAATTATTTGTTAACAAGATTTTCACACTTTGACTTTCTTACCTCATTTGACCTGGCCTGACCCCAACAATAGATCATGTACTCATCTCGGAGAACCCATATCCCATATAAAACTTGATCCATCCAAGTGGCGAGTTACTGTGGTTAACGACTAAACTTGGCAAATTTCATTTTCCAAACAATTTCAAAAATTTCTACCCCAAATTCTGACCCCCGATTTCCACCAAACACACTGAGTTTCCTGTATCTTTCCTCATGAAAAAGCTGCATACTTAATCTCAACCTGATTGCCCCAGGCATCTGGACTTATTGTGTTACAAGATTTTTCAGAATTTGCCTCTCTTGGACCTCCGATGACTTTGACCCAACCCCAAAACAATAGGGATCATGTACTCATTGTGGGGAACTCATGAACCTTATGAACTTGATCATCTAGTGGGGTCGAGTGACCGTGTTAACAAGCTAAAGTTTGTCGAATTATCAACTTTTCACGATTTTCCCATGTTTTTTCTGAATCTGAATTCCCCGATTCAACCAACCAATAGGTTCCTATACTCCTAAAGAAGCAGCGTACCGAATTTCACCTGGCCGTACCACACTTCTGTACTTAAATCGTTTTAACAAGACCTCTTCGATTTGACCTCTCTTGACCTCAGAGTGACCCTGACCTGACCCCACACAATAGAGAATCCTTTACTCATTATTGGGACACATATACCGTATGACTTGATCCTCCAATGGGGTCGAGTTTCGTCTAACATAAAAACGAGCTAAAATTGGCCAATGATCAATAGTTCCAATTTCCCAATTTCTTTCCGAAGCTGACTCCAATTACACTAAACAATAGAGTTCCGGTACTCCTCATAGAAAGCTGTATCAAGTTTCAACCTGATGGGACCAGGCATTCTGAACTTATTGTGTAACAAGATTTTCACACTCTTTGACCTCTCTTGACCTCAGATGACCTTCGACCCGGTCCCAAAACAATAAGGTTCATGCACTCATTGTTGGGAACCCATATACCAGTATGAACTTGATCCATCCAAGTGTGTTGAGCTATCGTTTAACCAGCAAAATGACCAAATTATCAATTGTTTCCCATTTTCCCAATTCTCTTTCCCAAATCGGACCGGCCCCTATCTACACGCAAAAACAATAGGATTCTGTACTCCTCATAAAAAGCAGCATACCCGAATTTCACCCAGATCGGACTAGACATTCTGGTCGCTTATCGTGTTGAACAAGATTTTCAAACTTTGCCTCTCTGTCCAATTGACCTTCTACCTGACACCCCAAACAATAGGGATCATGTACTCATTATGTGGAACCCATATACCAATGATATGAACTTATCCATTCAGGTGTGGTCGAGTTATCGTGTTAACGAGCTAAAAGTTTTCTAAATTATCGATTTTCCCAATTACCCAATTCTTTACAGAATCGACTCCCTTATTACACATAACATAGGGGTTCCTGTGCTCCTCATAAGAAAGGCTGCATCCCGAGCTTCATCTGATCGGACCAGCATTCTGGATTATCGCGTTTGACAAGTTTTGCAGAATTGACCACTCTTGACCCGAATGACCTTTGACTTGATCCCAAAACAAGGGATATGGTACTCATTATGGGGAACCCATATTACCAAGTTAACTTGATCCATCCCAGTGGGGGTCGAGTTACCATGTAAGAGCTAAAATTTGCCAACTTACTAATTTTTCCAATTTCCCCAATTTTCTACCAAATTTCACCCCTGATTTTCAACCAAAAACACAAATTTTCCCGGTAACTCCTCATGAGACAGCGCCTACCAAATTTCAACCTGATTGACGCATACAATCTGGCCTTATTATGTTCACCAGATTTTTTTCAAACTTTAGCCTCTATTGACCTCAGAAAACCTTCGCTCTGACCCAAAACAATAAAGGATCATGTACTCATTATGGGGAACCCATATACCAGTATGAACTTGCTCCATCCAAGTGGGGTTGAGCTATCGTGTTCCCCAGCAAAATTGACCAAATTCTCAATTCTTCTTTTTTTTCCCATTTCTTTTCCCAATTCCCTCCCAAATCTGACACCCGAATTACACCAAAAAAATAGGGAATTCTGTACTCCCCTCATAGAAAGCTGCATACCGATTTCAACCCGATCGGACTAGAACATTCTGGTCTTATCGTTTTAACAAGATTTTCAAACTTTGACCTCTCTGATCCAGATACCTTCTGACCTGACCCCCAAAACAATAGGGATCAGTACTCATTATGGGCACCCATATACAAGTATTGACTTTAAATCCATTCAGGTGGGTCGAGTTATCGTGTTAACGAGCTAAATTTGCTAAATTATCGCTTTTTCCAATTACCCAATTCTTTGCCAGATCTACTCCCTTATTACACCATATAGCCACGGGTTTCCTGTAGCCCTCTAAGAAGCTTCATACCGAGCTTCAATCTGATCGTACCAGCCTTCTTACTTATCGCGTTGACAAAGTTTCAGAATTTGACCACTCTTTACCTCGAATGACCTTTGACTTGGTCCCAAAAAAACAATTAGGATCATGTACTCATTATGGGAACCATTACCAAGTCTAACCTTGGATCCAGCCGTGGGGTGAGTTTAATCCGTGTTTAATTAGTCCAGAAGCGCCAAATTATCAATGTTTTCACATTTCCCAATTGCTCCCCAAAGTCTGACCCCCGATACTCACCAAACACCTGGGTTCCTGTCTCTTCCATGAAAACGCTGCATACCAAATTTCAACCTGATTGGACCATGCTTCTGCCTTTTTTTGTTAACAGATTTCCAGACTTTGACCTCTACTTGACCTCAGATGACCTTTGACCTGACCCCAAACCACTAGAGATCATGTACTCTTATTGAACCATTACCAAGTATGAACTGATCCTCCAAGTGGGGTCGAGTTTCATCGTGTTTACAAGCTTAAAATTGGCCAAATTATCAATTTTTTCCAATTTCCCCCATTCTTTCCCGAACTGACCTCCAAATTCACTAAAACAATAGAGTTGTCCTGTACTCCTCATAAGAAGCCTGCATACAAAATTCCAACCTGAGGGACCAGGCATTCTGAACTTATTGTGTGTTACCAAGATTTTCACACTTTGTTACCTTTCTTTAACCTCATGTAACCTTTGACCTGACCCCAAAACATATGGATCATGTACTCATTCGAACCCATTACCCAAGTATAAACCTTGATCCATCAAGTGGGGTCGAGTTATTGTGTTAACGAGCTAAAAGTGGTCAAAGTTTCATGTTTTTCCACAATTTTCCCATTTCTCCCCAAATCTGCCCCCGATTTCCCTTCCACCAAACACAATTAGGTTCCCTGGGGTCTCCTCCTGAAAAAGCGGCATACTAAATTCCAACCAGATTGCCCATTCTCCGGGACTTATTTTGTTAACAAGATTTTTTCAGACGTTGACCTCTCTGCCCTCAGATGACCTTTGACCCACCACCCAAAACAATCGGGATCCATTTACTCATTGGGGGACCTCATGAACCAAGTATAACTTGATCTACTAAGTGGGTCGAGTGACCTGTTAACCAGCAAAGTTTGGTCGATTATAAACTTTTCCGAATTTCCCCCATTTTTTTTCTGAATCTGATCCCGATTCACCCAAAAACAATAGGTGTCCTATACTCCTTAAAGAAAGCAGCTGTACGATTTCAACCTGTCCGGACAAACCTTCTGGACTTATCGTTTTAAAAAAACAGACTCTTCGACTTTGACCTCTCTTGACCTCATATGACCTGTGACCTTACCCCAAAACAAGAGATCATGTACCATTATGGGAACAAAACATACCAAGTATGACTTGATCCATCCAAGTGGGGTCGGATTACTCGTCTAAACGAGCTAAAATTGGCCAAATTATCATATTTTCCCAATTTCCCAATTCTTACCCGAATCTGACCTCCACATACACTACGACCAATAGATTTCCTGTACTCCTCATAAGAAGCTGCATATCAGTTTCCAACCTATGGGACCATGCATCTAACCTGATGTGTAACAAGATTTTTCCACTTTGACCTCTCTTGTTCAATGACCTTCGACCCGTTCCCAAACAATAAGGATCATGTATCATTATGGACCCATATACCAATTATGAACTGGATCCATCGCAAGTGGGGTTGATCTTCGTTTACCACTAAAATTGACCAATTATCAATTTTTCCCATTTCCCAATTCTCCTTCATTCTCTCCCAAAGCTGACGCCCCTTTTACAACCAAACACAATAGGGATCTGTCACTCTCCTAAGCAGCTGCATCACTCGACTTTCAACAGTCGGACTATAATTCTGGTCTTATCGTGTTAACAAGATTTTCAAACTTGACCTCTCTTGATCCAGATGACTTCGCCCTACCCCCAACAGATAGGATCCTGACCATTAGGTTAACCCATAATACCGAGTATGAGCTTACTCCATTCAGGTGGGGTCGGTTATCGTGTAACGAGCTACAAGTTGCTACATTCATCGATTTTTTAACAATTACCCCAATTCTATTTCCAGAATCTGACTCCCTTATTACACCCTAGCAGAGGGTTTCCTGTCCTCCTCATAAGAAAGAGCTGCATACCGAGTCTTCAATCTGATCGACCAGGCATTCTGCCTTATCGGTTGAACAAGATTTTTTCAGAATTTGACCACTCTTGACCTCGATGACCTTTGACTTGATCCCAAACATAGGGATCATGTACTCTTCTGGGGAACCCATATACCAATTATACACTTTATCCATCCAATTGGGGCGAGTTATCGTGTTAATGAGCCAGAATGCGCCAAATTATCAATTTTTCACAATTTCCCAAGTTCTTTCTCCCCAATCTGACCCGAACCACCAACCAATGAGGTTCCTGTACTCTCATGAAAGCTGCATACCAAATTTCACCTTAGTGTACCATGCATTCTTACTTATTATGATTTACCAGATTTCCAGACTTTGACCTCTCTTGACCCTCAGTGCCCTTTGAACCTGACCCCAAAACAATGAGATCATGTACTCGTTATGGGGTGAACACATATGCCAAGTATGACTTGATCCATCCAGTGGGGTCGATTTATCGTCTAAACGAGCTAAAATGGGCCAAATTATAATTTTTTCCCACTTTCCTTCCCAAATTCTTTGCCCGAATCTGACCTCCAAATTTACCCTAGAACAATAAGTCCTGTACTCCCATAAGAAAGCTGCTATCAAGTTTTCAAGATAACCTGATGGTAACCAGGCCTTCTGACCTTATTGTGTTAACACGATTTTCACACTTTGACCTTTCTTACCTCATAACCTTTGACCCTGACTCCCAAAACAATAGGTATCATGTAATCATTATGGTAACCCCTAACCAAGTATAAACTTGATCCATCCAAGTGTGGTCGAGTATTGTGTTTAACGAGCTAACATTGGTCAAATTTTCATTTTCCACAATTTTCTCCCCAAATCTACCCCCGATTTCCACCAACACAATGAGTTTTTCCTGTACTCCCTCATGAAAAAGCGTCATACTAAATTCTCACCTATTGCACCCTGCCTCTGGACTTATTTTGTTAACAGATTTTTCAGACTTTGACCTCTCCTTACCTCAGATGACCTTTGGACCCAACCCCAAAAACAATAGGGATCATGTACTCTTGTGGGGGAAATCATGAACCAAGTATGAACTTGATCATCTAAGTGTGGTCCGAGTGACCGTGTTAACCAAGCTAAAGGTTGTCGAATTTGATCAACTTTTCCACGATTTCCCTTTTTTTTCGAAGTCTGATCCCCTATTCACACCAAACCAATAGGGTTCCTATACTCCTTAAAAGACGCAGCTTACCGAATTTCAACCTGGCGGCCAAACCTTCTGGACTTATCGTTTTAACAAGACGCCTTCGACTTTGGACCTCTCGTGCCGCAGATGACCCTTTCCCTGAACCCCAAAACAAGAGAGTGATCATGTATCTTATGGGGAACCATATACCAAGTATGAACTTGATCCATCCAGTGGGGGTCGATTTATCGTCTAAACGAGCTACATTGGCCAATTACAATTTTTTTCCCCAATGTCCCAATTCGTTCCCGATCTTGAACCTCCAAATACACTAAGAACATTAGGTTTCCTGTACTCACTATAAAAAGCTGCATATCAAGTTTTCAACCTGATGGGACTGCATTCTGACTTATTGTGTTAACAAATTTTCACACTTTGACCTCTCTGGAACCTCGATACCTTTCGACCCGGTCCAAAACAAAAGGATCTGTACTCATTCTGGGGAACCCATATCCAAAGTATGACCCCCCTTTTTTTTTTTGTGGAAAAAAATCCATCCAAGTGGTGGTGACCTATCGTGTTAACCAGCTACAATTGACGCTAATTATCAATTTTCCCAATTTCCCCCAATTCGCTCCCAAATCTTACCCCCGATTTCCAACCAAAAACAATAGGGATTCTGTACTCCCTCATAAGAAACTGCAATACCGAATTTCAACCAATCGACTAAACATTCTGGTCTATCGTGTTAACCCGATTTTCAAACTTTGACCTCTCTTTGAATCCATATGAACCTTCGACCTGACCCCCCCACAACAATAGGGTTATGTACTCATTATGGGGAACCCATATACCAAGTATGAACTTTATCATTCAGGTGGGGTCGATTGTTCGTGTTTACGAGCTACAATTGCTAAATTAATCGATTTTTCCCCATTACCCATTCTTTCCAGATCGACTCCCTTATGTATCACATAAGCAATATGTTCCTTTACTCCTCATAAGAATGCTGCATACCGTCTTCAATGATCGGACCAGGCATTCTGGACTTATCGCGTTGACAAGATTTTTTCAAGACTTTGCCACTCTTGACCTCGAATGACCTTTGACTTGATCCCAAACCATAGGGATCTGTACGTCATTATGGGGAACCCATATACCAAGTCTAACTTGATCCATCCAAGTGGGGTGCGAGTTATCATGTTAAACGAGCTAACATTTGCAAATTATCAATTGTCCCCAAACAGTTCCCAATTTCTCCTCGCCAAGTTACCCCGATTTTCAATCACCAAACACAATAAGGTTGCCTGACTCCGTCATGAGAAGCTGCTACCAAATGTCAACCTGATTGGACCATGCATTCTGGACTTATTATGTTAACCAGAGATTTTTCCAACTTTAGCCTCTCTTGCCCTCAGAATACCTTCGAACCCTGAACCCCAAAACAACTAAGGATCATGTACTCATTATGGGAACCCATCTACCAATATGAACTTGCTCCATCCAAGTGGGGTTGAGCTATCGTGTTTAAACCAGCTACAATTGACCAAATTACAATTTTTCCCTTTCCCATTTCCCTCCCCCAATTCTCTGTCAACCCCAATCTGACCCCCGATTTTAAACCCAAAACAATATGATTCTGTACTCCTCCTAAGAAAGCCTCCTACGCGAATTTCAACCGGATCGGATCAGCCATTCTGGTCTTATCTTGTTACCCAGATTTTCAAACCTATTTGCCCTCGTCTTTATCCCAGATGACCTTCGACCCTGACCCCCAAACCATAGGATCATTACTCATTATGGGAACCCATATACCAAAGTGTGAACTTTATCCATTCAAGGTGGGGTCGAGTTAATCGTGTTACCGAGCTAAATTTGCTATTATCGTTTTTTTTTTTCCCACAGATTACCTCAACTTTCCCAGAATCTGACCTTCCCTTTTACAACATAACCTAGTGTTCCTGTATCCTCATGAAAGTGCAATACCGATCTTCAATCTGCTCGGAACCGGCATTCTGGCCTTATCGCTTGACGATTTTTCAGAATTTGACCACTCTTGACCTCGAATGACCTTTGCTTGCATCCCAAACAATGGGGCTCATTTACTCATTATGGGAACCCATATACCAAGTATAAACGTGATCCATCCAATTGGGTCGAGTTGATCGTGTTAATGAGCCCTAATGCTCCAATTAATCAATTTTTTCTTTTTTCAACACATTTTCCCAATTTCTGTCCCCCATCTGACCCCCATACTCACCCAACACATGTTTCCTGTACTCATTCATGAAAACTGCAGACCAAATTTCACCTGATTGGACCATCATCTGGACTTATTATGTTTAAACCAGATTTCCAGACTTTGACCTCTCTTGACCTCATATGAACCTTTGACCTGACCCCAAACAAGTAGGGATCATGTACGCATTATGGGGAACATTACCTAGAACTTGATCCATCCAAGTGGGTCGGTAGCGTCTAAAAACGAGCTAAAATTGCCAAACTATCAATTTTTCCCCAATTTCCACATTTTCTCCCAAACTGACCTCCAAATGCACTAAGACAATAAGTTCCTGTACTCCTCATAAGAAAAGCTGCATAGCAAGTTTCAACCTGATGGGACCAGGCATTCTGAACTTATTGTTTAACAAATTTTCACACTTTGACCTTTCTTAACCTCAGTAACCTTTGCCCTGACCCCAAACAATATGGTTCACGTGCTCATCATGAGGAACACCAACCACGTATAACTGAATCCATCCCAAGTTGGTGTCGATTTCATGTTTTAACGAGCTAAAATTGGTCAACTTTTCATTTTTTCCACAATTTCACAATTTCTCCCCAAATCTTGAACCCCGATTTCCACCAACACAATGAGTTCCTGACTCCTCATGAAAAAGTGCATACTACATCTCAACCTGATGCACCATGCTCCTGGACTTATTGTGTTAACAAGATTTTTCAGACTTGACCTCTCCTTGAACCTCAGATGACCTTGACCCAAGCCCCACAACAATAGGGTCATGTACTCATTGTGGTGTAACTCATGAACCAGTAGGAACTTGGTCTATCTAGAGTGGGGTCCGAGTGACCGTGTAACAAGCTAAAGTTTTGTCGAATTATCAACTTTTCACGATTCCCCTTTTTTTTTCTGAATCTGATCCCCGATTCACAACACCAAAACAATAGGGTTTTCCTTCCTCCTTAAAAAAAGCAGCGTACCGAATTTCAACCTGGCCGGACCAAACTTCTGGACCTATCGTTTTAACAAAAACAAGACTCTTCAACTTTGACCTCTCGTGACCTCAGATAACCTTTGACCTGACCCCACAACAATAGAGATCATGTACTATTCATGGTGAACACATAGACCAAGTATGACCTTGATCCATCTAAGTGGATCGAGTTATCGTCTAAAAACGAGCTAAAATTGGCCAATTATCACTATTTCCCAATTTTCCCAATTCTTTTCCCGAACTGACCCTCCACATTACAACTAAACCACTAGAGTTCCTGTACTCCTCATAAGAAGCTGCATATCAAGTTGCAACCTGATGGGACCAGGCATTCTGAACCTTAGTGTTTAACCATATTTTCACACTTTGCCCTCTCTTGACCTCAGATGACCTTCGACCCGGTCCCAAACCAAAAGGATCTGTACTCATTATTGTGAACCCATATACCAAGTATGAACGGATCCATCCAAGTGGGTTGAGCTATCGTGTTAACCGCTAAAATTGACCAAATTATCATTTTCAATTTCCCCCAATCCCTCACCTCCACCATCTACACCCCGCACTATTTAACACCAACAACATAGGGATCTGTACATCCCTCATAAAAAGCGCATACCGCTTTCACGATCGGACTAACAATCGGTCTTATCGTGTTCAAGATTGTTCAAACTTTGATGACCCTCTTGCATCCAATTGACCGTCGACCTGCCCCCCAAAACAATAGGGATCGATGTACTCATTATGGGAACCATTACCGTATGAAACTTTTATTCCATTCAGGTGGGTCGAGTTACGTGTTAACGAGCTAAAATTTGCTAAATTATCGATTTTTCACCATTACCCAATTCTTTCCAGAATCTGACTCCCTGTATTAACACCATAAGCAATAGGGGGTCCTGTACGCCTCATAAGAAGGCTGCAAACCGCTTCAATCTGAATCTGACCAGGCTTCTGGGCCTTTATCGCGTTGACCAGATTTTCAGATTTTACCACTCTTACCCTCTAATGACCTTTGACTTGATCCCAAAACATAGGGATCGTACTCATTATGGGGAACCCATATAACCAAGTATACCTGATCCAGCCAAGTGGGTCGAGTTACATGTACGAGCTAAAATTTGCCAAATTATCAATTTTTCTGCCAAAATTTTCCCCATTTCTCCCAAATTTTAACCCTGATTTTTCACCAATCACAATAAGGTTCCTGTACTCCTCATGAGAAAGCTGCCTACCAAAATTTCACAACCGTTTTGGGGCAACCCATGCATTCTGGATCATTAGTTAGTTACAAGATTTTTTCAAACTTAGCCTCTATTTGAACTCAGACTACCTCGACCTGACCCCAAACAATTAAGGATCAGTTCTCGTTATGGGAACCCATATACCACAAGTTTAAAAGAACTTGATCCATCCAAGTGGGGTTGAGCAAATCGTGTTAACCCTCTAACCATGACCACTTATCAATTTTTTTCCATTCCTTACCCGCAATTCCCTCCCAAATCGACCCCCCCGATTTACACCAAAACAATAGGGATTTCTGTACTCCTCTAAGAAAGCTTTGCATACGATTTCAACCTGATCGGACTAGTACTTCTGGTCTTATCGTGTACAAGATTTTCAAAACTTTGACCATCTTTGACCAGAGACCTTCGACCTGACCCCCCAAAACAACTAGGGATCATGACTCATTATGGGGAAACCCATATACCAAGTATAACTTTACCATTCAGGTGGGGTCCGAGTTATCGTGTTTAACGAGCCGAAAATTTGCCTAATTATCGATTTTTCACACGTACCCAATTCTTTTCATACTCTGACCCTCCTTATTACACCATAAACATAGGGTCCCTGTACTCCTCTAAGAAAGCTGCATACCGAGCTTCATCTGATCGGACCAGGCATTCTGGACTTATCGCGTTGACAAGAATTGTTCAGAATTTGCCCACTCTGCCTCGAATGACCTTTGACTGATCCCCAAAACAATATGATCATTACTCATTATGGGGAACCCATAGACCCAGTAAGAAACTTGTCCATCCAAGTGGGGTCGAGTTATCGTGTTAATGACCAGAATGCCGCCAAATTATCAATTTTTCACATTTCCCAATTTCTCCCCAAACTGACCCCCCGATAGCTCACAACCAATGAGTTCCTGCGTACTCTTCATGAAAAAGCTGCATATCAAGTTTAAACCTGATGGGACAGGCTTCGGAACTATTGTTTAAACAAGTTTTCACAATTTGACCTTTTCTTAAACCCCCCTCAGTAACCTTTGAACCTGACCCAAAAACAGATGGACCTTACTCATTTGGGATCCCATATACCAAGTATAAACTGATCCATCCAAGTGGGGTCCGAGTTATTGTTTAACGAGTAAAATTGTCCCAATTTTCATTTTTCCACCATTCACAATTTCCTCCCCAAATCTGACCCCCGAGTTCCACCACCACAATGAGGGTCCTGTACTCCTCATGAAAAATCTGCATACCAAATTCAAACCTGCTGCACCATGCTCCTGGACTTGTTTTGTTAACAAATTTTTCAGACTTTGGATGACCTCTCTTGACCTCAGATGACCTTTGACTCCAACCCCAAAACAATAGGATCATGTACTCGGTGTGGGGGCACTCTGAACAAGTATGAAGTTGATCTATCTAAGTGGGGTCGAGTGAACCGTGTTAACAACTAAATTTTGGTCGAATTTAACTTTTTTCACGATTTCCCATTTTGTTGTTTGCTGAATTTGATCCCCATTTCACACCAAAACAATAGGTTCCTATACTCCTAAAAGAAGCCAGCGTAACGAATTCAACCCTGGCCGGACCAACATTCTGCCTTAATCTGTTTAACCAAACTCTTCAGACTTGGACCTCTCTTGACCTCAGATGACCTTTGACCTGACCCCAACACATAGAGATCATGTACTCATTATGGGAACACATATACCAATTATGAACTTATCCACCAGTGGGTCGAGTTATCGTTCCTAACGAGCAAAATTGGCCAAAAATCAAATAATTTCAATACTTTTCCAGGCCTGGATATTTTTTAAATTCAATTAAAAAAAAACAATAGAGTTTCCTGTACTCCTCTAAGAAAGCTGCATTCAATTTTCACCTGATGGGACCGAGCATTCTGAACTTTTGTTTTAACAAGATTTTCACACTTTGATCTCTCTAACCTCAGATGACCTTCGACGCGGTCCCAAAACAATAAGGATCATGACTCATTTGGGGAACCCTTACCAAGTTGACTTGATCCATCAAGTTGGGGTTTTTGGGGTAAGCTATCGTGTTAACCATCTAAAATTGACCAATTATCATTTTTTTCCCAATTTCCCAATTCCTCTCCCAAAGCGACCCCCGATTTTACACCAAAACAATAGGGATTCTGTACTCCTCATAAAAAGCTGCCATACCGAATTTCAACCAGATCGGATATACTTCTCTGGTTCTTATCGTGTTAACAAGATTTTCAAACTTTGACCTGCTCTTGATCCAGATGGACCTTCGAACCTACCCCCAAAACATAGGGATCATGTACTCCTTATGGGGAACCCCTAGACCAATTATGAACTTTTATCCTTCAGTGGGGTCGAGTTATCGTGTTAACGAGCGGAAATTTGGCGAATGCTAGCGATTTTTCACAATTACCCAATTCTTCTTCCAGAATCTGGACTTCCCTTATTACACCATAAGCACTAGGGTTCTGTACTCCTCATAAGAAGCGGCTCCCGAGCTTCAATCTTATCTGACGGCATTCTGGCCTTATCCGTTGACAAGATTTTTCAGAAATTGACCACTCTTAACCTCAGAGGACCTTTGACTTGATCCAAAACATAGGGATCATGTACTCATTATGGGAACCCATAAACCAAGTATAAACTTATCCATCCAAGTTGGTCGAGTTATCGTGTTAATGATCCAGAATGCGCCAGAATTACAATTTTTTCCACGATTTCCTCCCAATTTCTCCCCAAATCTGACCCCCGATACTCACCAACCAATGAGGTTCCCGTACCTCTTCATAAGAAAGCTGCCTATCAAGTTTCAACCTGAGGGACCGCATTGTTGAACTTATGTTTTAACAGATTTTTCACACTTTGACCTTTCTTAACCTCAGTAACCTTTGACACTGACCCCAAACAATAGGGATCATGTATCATTATTGGGAACCCATAATACCAAGTATGAAATTGTCCAATCCCAGTGGGGTCAGTTATTTGTTAAGGTAAAATTGGTCAAATTTTCATTTTTCCACAATTTCACAATTTCTTCCCAAATCTGCCCCCGATTTACACCAACCCGCCATGAGTTCCTGTAATCCTCATGAAAAAGCTGCATACTAAATCGCACCTGATTGCACATGCATCCTGACTTATTTGTTAACACGATTTTTCAGACTTTGACCTCTCTGTTGACTCATATGACCTTTGACCCAACCCCCAACAATAGGGATCATGTACTCATTGTGGGAACTAGAACCAAGTATGAACTTGATCGATCTAAGGTTGGTCGAGTGACCGTGTTAACAAGCTAAAGTTTGTCGATTATCACTTTTCACGATTTCCCTTTTTTTCTGATCTGTCCCGATTTCACACCAAAAAAATAGGGGCCTATACTCCTTAAAAGAAAGCAGCGTACCGAATTTCAACCTTCCTGGACCAAACATTCTGGACTGAATCGTTTTAACAAGACTCTTCAGACTTTGACCTCTCTGACTCAGAATGCCTTTGAACCCTTACCCCAAACACAATAGAGTCATGTCTCATTATGGGGACCATATACCAAGTATGAACTGATCCATCCAAGTGGTATCGAGTTATCGTGTTAATCTAAAATTGGCCCAATTATCATATTTCCCAATTTCCTCCCATTCTTTCCCTATCTACCTCCAATTACACTAAGAACATAAGAAAGTTCCCGTACTCCTCATCAGAAATCTTCATCTCAAGTTTCAACCTGATGGGACCAGGCATTCTGACTTAGTTGTGTTAATCACGATTTTCACACTTTGACCTCCTGACCGCAGATGACCTTCGCCTGTCCCAAAACAATAAGGATCATGTACTCATTATGGGGACCCAATACCAATATGAACTGATCATCCAAGTGGGTTGAGCTATCGTAGTTAACCCGCTAAAACTTGACCAAATTATCAATTCTTTTCCCATTTCACCAATTCTCTCCCAAATATTGCCCCGATTTTACACCAAAACACATAGGGATTCTGTATCCTCGATAAAGCTGCATACCGAATTTCGGGGACCATGATCGGACTAGCCATTCTGGTCGTGGCGTGTTAGCAAGAATTTTTCAAACTTTTGACCTCTCTTGATATCCAGATGAGCTTCGACCTGACCCCCCAAAACAGTAGGGCTCATGTAATCATATGGGGAACCCCTATACCAAGTATGAACGTTATTCAGTGGGAGTCGAGTTATCGTGTTACGAGCTAAATTTGCTAAATTATCGATTTTTTCACAATTACCCCAATTTTTCAAGAATCTGACCTCCCTTATTACACCATAAGCAATAGGGTTCCTGTACTCCTCATAAGAAACCCGCATACCGAGCTTCATCTTATCGGACCAGGCATTCTGGACTTATCGCGTTGACAGGATTTTCAGAATTTGACCCTCTTGACCTCGAATGACCTTTGACTTTGATCCAAAAACCATGGGATCATGTACTCATTACTGGGGAAACCCTATACCAAGTTAAACTTGATCATCTAAGTGGGGTTCGAGTTATCGTGTAATTATCCAGAATGCGCCAAATTTATCAATTTCCACAATTTCCCGTTCCCAATTTCCTCCCCAATCCTACTCCCCGCATAGCTCCAACCAATGAGGTTCCTGTACTCTTCATAAAAAGCTGCATCCCAAATTCTCATCCACCTGATTGGACCATGCATTCTGGACCTTATTATGTTAACAAGAATTGCCAGACTTTGACCTGCTCTTGACCTCTATTACCTTGACCTGACCCCAAACAATAGAATCCTGTACTCATTATGGGGAACACATAACCAAGTCTGAACTTGATTCATCCAATTGGGATCGAGTTATCGTCTACACGAGCTAAAATTTGCCAATTAATCAATTTTTCACAATTTTCCCGAAATTCTTTCCCTTCCCTCCCGAATCTGACCTCCAAATACACTAAGAACAATAGAGTTCCTTACTCTCACTGAGCAAAGCTGCATATCAGGTTCACCTGATGGGACCAGGCATTCTGAACTTATTGTTTAACAAGATTTCATTCACACTTTGACCTTTCTAACCTTCAGTACCTTTTGACCTGACCCAACCCATGGGGATCATGTACTCATGTATGGGGAACCCATATACCAAAGTATAAATTGGATCCTAGTGGTATCGAGTTATTGTGTTAACCGAGCTAAAAATTGGTCAAATTTTCCATTTTGCCCCCACATTTCACAATTTCTCTGCTTCTCCTAAATATCTTGCCCCCAATCTTTCTGACCCCCGATTTTCACAACGACAGAGTTCCTGTACATCCTCCTGAAAGTGCATACTAAAATCTCAACCTGATTGCACCATTCGCCTGGACTATTGTGTAGACAGATTTTTCATACTTGACCTCTCTTGACCTCATATGACCTTTGCCCACCCCAAACATAGGGATCATGTCCTCCATTGTGGGGGACTCATGAACCCATATGACCTTGATCTCATCAAGTGGGTCGAGTGCTCCGGTTAACAAGCTAAAGTTTGTCTTATCACTTTTCCGATTTCCCATTTTTCTTATCTGATCCCCGATCACACCCAAAAACACGGGTTTCCTATACTCCTTCAAAGAATCAGCGTACCTATTTCACCTGGGCCGGAACCAAACGTCTGTACTTATCGTTTACAGACTCTTCAGACTTGACCTCGCTCTTGACCTCAGATGACCTTTGACCTGACCCCAAAACAATAGAGATCATGTACTATTCATGGGGACACCTTACCACTATGACCTGATCCATCCAAGTGGGGTCGAGTTATCGCTAACGAGCTAAAATTGCCAATTAAGCAATATTCCCATGTCCCCCATTCTTTCCCCAAATCTGAACCTCCAAATTACACGTGAGAACAATAGGTCTCCTGTACTCCTCATAGAAAGCTGGCATATCAATTTCAACCTGGTCGGACAGGCATTCTGAACTTATTGTGTTAACAGATTTTCCACATCTTTGACCCTTCTTGCGCAGATTACCTTCGACCGGTCCCAAACACCAGAAGATCATGTACTCAATTATGGGGCACCCTATATACCAAGTATGAACTGATCCCTCCAAGTGGGTTGAGTAGTCGTGTTAACCAGCTAAATTGACCAAATTATCAATTTTCCACAATTTCCCAATCCTTTCTTCTACCCAAATTTTAACCCCTGATTTTCACCAACACATAAGGTTCCGTACCCTCATGATAAAGATGCCTACCAAATTTCAACCTGATTGGACCATGCATTCTGGGACTTATTGTGTTAACAAGAATTTTTCACAACTTAGCCCTATTGACCTCAGATAATCTTCGACCTGACCCCAACATAAGGATCATGACTCATTATGGGGAACCCATATACCAAGTATGAACTGATCCATCCAAGTGGGGTTTGAGCATTCGTGTTACCAGCTAAAATGAATGACCACTTATCACTTTTTTTTTTTCCCATTTCCTTCCCCAATTCTCTCCAAATCATTACCCCCGTTTACAACCAAAAACATAGGGAGTCTGTACTCCTCTATAAGAAGCTGCATACCGATTTCAACCGGTCGGACTGACTCTGGGTCTTATCGTGTTTAACAAGATTCTCACGTTGAACCTCATCGTGATCCATTATGACCTTCGAACCTGCCCCAACCAAGAGGGATCATGTACTGTAAGGGGAACCCATATACCAAAGTGTGAACTTTCTCCATTCAGGGGGGTCGATTATCGTGTTACGAGCTAAATTTGCTTCCATTATCCGATTTTTTCACATACCTACCTCCCCCATTCTTTCCTTTCCAATAATCTACTCACTATACAACAATTACACCAAAAGCATAGGGTTCCTGTACTCCTCATAAGAAAGCTGCAGACCGAGCTTCAATCTGTCGTCCAGCATTCTGGACTTATCGCGTTGACAGGATTTTCATTTCGTAGAATTTGCCACTCTTGACCTCGAATGACCTTTGTACTTGATCCCAAAACATAGGGATCATGTTACTCATTAGGGGACACCATATACCATATAAACTGTGATCCATCCAGTGGGTCGAGTTCCATTTTAACTAGCTAAAATTTGCCAATATAATCAATTTTCCACAATTTCCCTTCCCAATTCTTCTCCCAATTACCCCTGATTTTCACCAAACACCATAAGGTTCCTGTACCCTCATGAGAAAGCGCCACACATTTCATTCCAAACCTGAGGGCCCATGCAGTTCTGGACGTTAGTATGTTAACAGAATTTTTCAATTTAGCTCTATTGCCCTCAGATCCTCGTATGTGACCCCAACAATAGGATCATTACTCATTATGGGGCACCCATATACAAGTCCAATGAACTTGATCCATCCAGTGGGTTTGAGCTATGTGTTAACCAGCTAAACTTGAGCCAATTATCAATTTTTCCCATTTTCTCCATTCCTCTTCCCAAATCTGACCCAGATTTACACCAAAACTAGGGATTCTGTACTCCTCTAGAAGCTGCATAACCGAATTTCAAACCGATCGGACTAGCATTCTGGTCTTAATCGTAGTTGACAAGATTTTCAAGCTTTTGCACCTCTCTGATCCAGATGACCTTCTGACCATGACCCCCCAAACAATAGGAGATCCGTACCAATTATGGGAACCCATATACCACGTTGCAACTTTATATCCATGCAGTGGGTCGAGTTACGTGGGTTAACGAGCTAAATTTTCGGTAGATTATCGATTTTCACAATTACCCCAATTTTTTTACCAACCATCTCTGGACTCCCATTACACATAAGCAATAGGGTTCCTGTACTCCCATAGCAAAGCTGCATACCGAGCTTCAAATCTGATCGGACCGGCATTCTGATTCTTGACTATCCGCGTTGACCGATTTTTCATTTCAGAATTTTGACCACTACTCTTGACCTCGATGACATTTGACTTTGATCCCAAAACAAATAGGGGCATTACTCATTAATGGGAACCCATATCCAGTATAACTGATCCATCCAGTGGGTCGAGTTACCATGTTTAACAACGACGACAATTTGCCCATTATTATCATTTTCCACAATTTCCTCCCAATTTCTCCCAATTTTAACCCCGATTTTCACCAAACCGATAAGGTTCCTGACTCCTCATGAGAAAGCCATGTGCCTACCAAATTTCAAACCTTGATGACCTGCATTCTGGACTTATTGTGTTTAACAAGATTTTTTCAAACTTAGCTCTATGGACCAGACTATAACCTTCGCCCCTGACCACCCCAAAACAATAAGGATCAGTACGCATTATGGGGACCCACATACCGAATATTAACTTGATCATCCAAGATGGGGTTGAGCTATCGTGTTAACCATCTAAAAAATTGACCCAAATTATCATTTTTCCAATTAGGCTCATTCTCTCCCAAATCTGACCCCCGAGTTTGACCCCAACCAAAAACATGTGATTCGTATCCTCTCAGAAGCTTCATACCGAATTTCAACCGGATCGAGGTCCTAGACATTTTGGTCTTATCGTGTTAAAAACAAATTTTTCACTTGACCCTCGGATCCATATGACCTTCGACCTGACCCCCAAAACACAAGGGATCATTATCACTGCATAGGGGAACCCATATACCAAGTTATGAACTTATCCATTCAGTTGGTCTATTATCGGTTAACGAGCTAAAATTTGCTACATATTATCGATTTTTCAAATTAACCAATTCTTTCCCAGAATCGACTCCCTATTACCCATAAGCACTGGGTTTCCTGTACTCCTCACAAGAAGGCTGCCATACGAGCTTCAATCTATCTGGACCATGCATTCTGGACTTATCGCGTTGACAAGATTTTCAGAATTTGACCACTCTTGACCTCGAAGACCTTTGACTTTGATCTCCAACAAAAGGGATCATGACTCATTATGGGGAACCCTATACCAGTCTAAACTTGGAATCCTTCCAGGTGGGGTCGACTTACCATGTTAACGATCTAAAATTTGCCAATTAAAATCAATTTCCTCCACATTTCCAAATTTCTCCAATTTACCCCTGATGGTTCAAACCAACACAATAAGGTTCCTGTCCTAATGAGAGAGCTGCCTACCAAATTTTCAACCTGTTGGACCATGCATGCATCCTGGAATTATTATGTTAACAAGATTTTCAAACTTTAACCTCTATTGACCTCAGATAATCTTCGACCTGACCCCAAACATAGATCATGTACTCATGTATGGTGACCCATATAACCAAGTATGAACTTGATCCATCCAGTGGGGTTAGCTATCGTGTTACCCAGCTAAAATTGACGCAAATTATCAATTTTTCCCATTTCCCAATTCTCTCCAAATTACCCCATTTACACCAAAAACCTGAGGGATTTTACATTTCTGTACTCCTCATAAAGCTGCATACCGATTTCAAACCGGATCGGACTAGACTTCTGTCTTATCGTGTTGAAAACAAGATTTTCAAACTTTGACCTCTCTTGATCCAGATGACTTCTGACCTGACCTCCCAAACATAGGGATCATTACTCATTATGTGAACCCAATATCCAATTATGAACTTATCCTTCAGGTTGGGTCGATTATCGTTTACGAGCTAAAAATTGCCTAATTATCGATTTTTCACAATTACCCAATTCTTTCCCAGATTCTTACTCCCTTAGCACCATAAGCATAGGTTTCCTGTACTCCTCATAATACAGCTGCATACCGAGCTTCAATCTGATCGGAACAGCATTCTGGACTTATCGCGTTGTGACAAGATTTTCAGATTTGCCAATCTTGACCTCGAATGACCTTTGACTTGAAGCCAAACATAGGGATCATGTACTCTAGGGGAACCCATATACAAGTATGAACTTATCCTTCAGGTGGGGTTCGAGTTTCGCGCGTGTTAACACTATTTGCTAATATCGATTTTTCACAATTACCCATTCCTTTCCAGATCTGACTCCTTATTACCCATAGACAATAGGGTTCCTGTACTCGCTCATAATAAAGCTGCCTACGCGAGCTTCATCTGATCGACCAGCATTCTGGCTTATCGCAGTTGACAAACGATTTTTCAATTTGAACCACTCTTGACCTCCGAATGCCTTTACTTGCATCCACAATAGGGATATGTACTCATTAGGGGGACCCATATACCAGTATAAACTTGATCCATCCAAGTGGGGGTCGAGTTACCTTGTAAACGAGCTCAATTTTGCCACATTAAATCAATTTTTCACAATTTTCCATTTCTCCCCAATTTAACCCTGAATTTTTCACACCAAACATAAGGGTCCTTACTCATCATGAGGAAGCTGCTTACCAAATTTTCAACCTGATTTGACCATGCATTCTGGACTTATTCATTCAAGATTTTCACAACTTCGCCCCTATTGACCTCAGATACCTTCGCCCCAAAAACCCCCTTGGACCCCCCGACCAAAACAATACGGAATCATCTCTCATTATGGGGAACCCCTATACCAAGTAAGACTTCATCCATCCAATTGGGGTGAGCTATCGTGTTAACCAGCTAAATTGGCCAATTTAGCATTTTTTTCCCAACTTTCCCAATTCCTCTGCTTCTCTCCCTCTGACCCGCCGATTTACAATAAACAAAAACATAGGATTCTGTACTCCTCATAGAAGCTGCATACCGAATTTCAACCGGATCGGACTAGAACATTCTGTCTTATGGTTTTTACAAGATTTTCAAACTTTGAACCTCTCTTGATCCAGAGACCTTCGACCTGACCCCCAAACAAGGGATCATGTAACTCAGTATGGGGAACCCATATACCAAGTATGAACTTTCATCCATTCAGTGGGTTCGAGTTATCGGTTTTCGCTGCTAAATTTGCTAAATTTTCGATTTTTCCAATTATCCCATTCTTCTTCCAGAAGCCTGACTCCTTATTATTATTCAACCAATGCCCAATGGGTTCTGTACTCCACTCTAGACAAGCGCATACGAGCTTCAATCTGATCGACCAGGCATTCTGCCTTATCGCGTTGACAAGATTTTCAGAATTTGACCACTCTTGACCTCGGAATGACCTTTGCCTTAGTATCCCAAACAATAGGGATCAGTCCTCATTATGTGAACCCATATACCAAATAAAACTTGATCCATCAAGTGGGGGTCGAGTTACCATGTTAACTAGCTGAAATTTGCCAATTATCAATTTTCCACAATTTCCATTTCTCCCATTTAACCCCCTGATTTTCACCAAAAACATAAGGATTCCTGTACTCCTCATGGAACGTGCCTACCAAATTTCATCAACCTAGATTGGACGCAGCATTCTGGCTTATTATGTTACAAGATTTTTCAAACTTAGCCTCTATTGACCCTCAGATACCCTGCGATCTGACCCCCAAACAATAAGGTCAGTACTCTTATGGGTAACCCCTATACCAAGTATGACGTGATCCATCCGTGGGGTTGGAGCTTATCGTGTTAACCAGCTAATTGACCAAATTGATAATTTTTCCCAATTTCCCAATTCTCTCCCATCTGACCCCTATTACATCCAAAAACAAAGTATTCTGTACTCCTCATACAAGCTGCATACCGAATTCAATCACAACACCGGATTAGGACTAAGACATTCTTGTCTTTCGTGTTAACAGATTTTCAAACTTTGACCTCTCTTGCTCCAGATGACCTTCGACCTACCCCCAAAACAATAGGGAAATCCTGTCCCATTATGGGGGAACCCATATACCTGCAGTAGAACTTATCCTTCAGGTGGGGTCCGAGTTATCGTGGTAAACGAGGCTAAAATTTGCTAATTATCGTTTTCGACAATTACCACCCAATTCTTTCCAGAATCTACGTCCCTTATACACCATAAGCATAGGTTTTCCTGGCTCCCTCATAAGAAAGCTGCATCCCGGATCTTCCAATCTTGATCGTACCCGGCAATTATGGACATTATCCCGTTGACAGATTTTTCAGAATTTGACCACTCTTGACCTCGAATGAACCTTGACTTGATCCAAACCATAGAGATCTGTACTAATTTGAACACATATACCACGTATGTACTTGATCCATCCAGTGGGTCGCGTTATCTGTAAACGAGCTGAAATTGGCCAATTAATCAATATTCCCAATTTTTCCCATCTTTCCCGATCTGACCCTCCAAATTACACTAGAACAAAGAGTTCCTGTACTCCTCATAAGAAGCTGCATATCAAGTTTCCACCTGATGGACCATGCATTCTGAACTTATGGTGTTAACAAAGAATTTTTTCACACATTTAACTCTCTTGACCTCAGATGACCTTGCCCGTTCCCAAACCATAGAGGATCATGTACTCATTATGGGGAACCCATTCAGGATGAACATTTTTTTTTGATCCATCCAAGTGGGGTTGGAGCTAATCGTGTTAACCGCTAAAAATTGACCAATTTATCACTCTTTTCCCAATTCCAATTCTCTCCGCCCAAAGCTGACCCCCGATTTACCCCAAACAAGAGGGATTCGTGTACTCTCCTCATAAGAAAGCTTCATAACCGATTTCAACCAAATCGGACAAGACTTCTGGTCATTATCGATGGTAAACAAATTTTCAACTTGACCTCTCTTGATCCAGATGACCTTCGGACCTGACCCCCAAAACTAGGCTATTACTCATTATGGGTAAACCCATCTCCAAGTATGACTTTAGCCATTCAGGTGGGGTCGAGAGATAGTTTTAACGATACAATGTTGCTATTAGCGATTTTTCCAACATTAACCCATTCTTTCCAGAATCTACTCCCTTATTCCATCATACAACAAGCACTAGGTTCCTGTACTCCTCATAAGAAATCTTCATACCGAGCTCAATCTGCTCGGACCAGGCATTCTGGACTTATCGCGTTGCAGATTTTTCAGAATTTGACCACTCTTGACCTCGATGACCTCTTACTTGATCCCAAAACAATAAGGGATCATGTACTCAAAAGGGGGAACCCATATCCAATTATAAACTTGTATCCATCCAAGTGTGTCGAGTTACCATTTAACGAGCGAAAATTTGCCAAATTAACATTTCCCCATTTTCCCATTTCTCCCCAAATTAACCCGATTTTCAACCAAACAAAATAAGGTTCCTGTACTCCCCCCCCCCTCAATGAGAACGCTGCCACCAAATTTTCACCTGATTGGACATGCATTCTGGAACTTATATGTTACAAGATTTTTCAAACTTTAGAGCTCTATACCTCAGAATAAAAACCTTCGACACTGACCAAACATAAGGATAAGGTACTCATTATGGGGAACCCTATCCAGTATGAACTTGATCTAAACCATCCAAGTGGGGGTTGAGTAGTCGTGTTAACCAGCTAAAAATTGACCAAATTCTCATTTTTTTCCCATTTCCTCCCAATTCCTCTCCTCCCAAATCTGACCCCCCGTTCCAAAACCAAAACAATAGCTGGATTCGTGCGCCCTGCATAAGAAGCTCTAACCGGAATTTAAACCTGATCGGATCAGCCATTCTGGTCTTATCGTTTAACAAGATTTTTCAACTTTGTACCTACGGCTTGATCCAGATGACCTTCCGACCTGCCCCCAAAACAATTAGAATCATGTACTCATTATGGGGAACCCATAATACCAAGTATGAAATTTATCCATTCAGGTGGTGTCGAGATATCGTGTCGGCTAAAATTTGCTAAATTAAGCGCTTTTTCACTACCCAATCTTCTTTCCAGAATCCTGACTCCCTTATTACAGTTATCCACTAAGCATAGGGTTCCCTGTACATTCCTCATAGAAAGCTTCATACCGAGCTTCAATCTGAATCGACTCATGCCATTCATGGACTTATCGCGTTGACAAGAATTTTTCAAATTTGACCCACGCTGACCTCGAATTACCTTTGCCTTGATCCCAAAAAACAATACGGGATCATGTGTCCATTATGGGGAACCCATATACCAAGTTAAACTTGATCCATCCAAGTGGGTCGAGTACCAAGTTAACGAGCTAAAATTTGCCAAATTATCATTTTCACAATGTCCCATTTCTTCCCAAAATTTAACCCCTAATTTTCAACCAAACACAATAGGTTCCTGTACTCGCTCACGGGATGAGAAGCTCCTACCAATTTCAACACTGATTGGACCAGCATTCTGGACTTATTATGTTAACAAGAATTTTTTCAACTTTAAGCCTCTATTGACCTCAGATACCTTCGAGCTGACACCGCCAAACAATAAGATCATGTCCTCATTATGGGGACCCATATCCAAGTAGGAATCTTGATCCATTCAAGTGTGGTTGAGCTATCGTGTTAACCAGCTAAATTGCCCAAATTAGCCAATTTTTTTCTTTCATCTTTTCCCAATTTCCCATTCTCTCCTCTCTTCTCCCCCAATCTGACCCCGATTTACCAAAACAATAGGGATTCTGTAACTCCCCACAAGAAAGCTGCATACCGAAATTTCAACCGATCGACGAGACATTCTGGTATTACGTGTACAAGATTTCAAACTTTTGACCTCTCTTGATCCAATGACCTTCGACCTACCCCAAAACAAAGGGATCATGTACTCTTCTTGGGACCCAATACCAAGTATGAACCTTATTTATCCATCCAGGTGGGGTCGAGTTTATCGTGTTAATTAACGAGCTAAAATTTGCTAATTATCGATTTTTTCACAATTACCTACCCAATTCTTTCTTTCCAGAATCTGACTCCCTATTACACCATAAGCAATAGGGTTCCTGGACCTCCTCATAGAAAGCTGCATACCGAGCTTTAATCTGATCATATCGGACCGGCATTCGGACTTATAATCGCGTTGACAAGATTTCAGAATTTGACCACTCTTTGACCTCGAATGCCCTTTGACTTGATCCCAAAACAATAGGGATCTGTAACTCATTATGGGGGACCATATCAAGTATAAACTTGATCCTCCAAGTGGGGTCGACTTACTGTGTTCCGAGCTACAATTTGCAATTATCAATTTTCCACAATTTCCAATTTCTCCCCAATTTAAACCCCTGATTTATCACCCACACACAATAAGGTTCCTGTACTCCCATGAGAACGCTTCCTACCAAATTTCAACTGATTGGCCCATGCCCTTCTGAACTTATTATGTTAACACGATTTTTCAACTTAGCCTCTCTTGACCTCGATACCTTCGACCTGACCCAAAACAATAACGGATCATGTCTCATTAGGGACCCATATACAAGTAGACTTGATCCATCCAAGTGGGGTGGAGCTATCGTGTTAACCGCTACAAAATTGACCAATTATCAATTTTTCCACATTTCCCAATATCTCCTCCCAATCTGACCCCCATTTACACCAAAACAATAGGGATTCTGTACTCCGCATAAGAAAGCTGCATACTATTTTCAACCGGATCGGACTAGACAATTCCTGGCTTATCGTGTTACAACAGATTTATCATTTCAAACTTGACCTCTTGTGACCACCGATGACCTTCGCTTCGCCTGACCCCCAAAACAATAGGGATCATGTACTCTTATGGGAACCCATATACCAAGTCGTTTATTCGCATTCGGTGGGGTCGAGTTATCGTGGTTACGAGCTAACTTGCTAAAATAATCGATTTTTTTTCACAATTACCTTACCGCAATTCTTTCCAGAATCTGACTTCCCTATATTTTACAACCATAATCACATAGGTTCCTGTACTCCTCATAGAAGCTGCTACCGCGCTTTCAACTGTCGACCAGGCATTCTGGACTTATAATCGCGTATGACAGATTTTTTCAGATTTGACCACTCTGACTCGAATGAACCTTGGACTTGACTTCAAAACAATAGAGATCAGGTACTCAATATGGGGAACCCCTATACCAGATAAACTGGATCACCCAGTTGGGGTCCGAGTTAATCGGTTTGAGCCTAATGCGCCAAATATCAATTTTTTTCACAATTCCCATTTCTCCTTCTTTCCCCCAAATTCTGCCACCCGATCTCCCAAACACAATGAGGTTCCTGTACACTCTTCATAAGCAGCTGCATACACAATTTTCCACCTGATTGGACCATGCATTCTGGACCTTATTATGTTAACAAGATTTCAGCTTTTGACCTCTTTTGACCCTCAGATGACCTTTGACCTGACCCAAAACATAGCGATCATCTACTCCTTATGGGAACCATATACCAAGTATGAACTTAGCTCCTCCAGGGGTCCCAGAGTTATCGTCTAAACCGCCTAAATTGGCCAATTATAAAGTTTTTCCGAAAAAAATTCAATTTCCCAATTCCCTTTCCCGAATCTGACTCCAAATTACACAGAACATGAGTTCCTGTACCCTCATAAGAAAGCGCCCAATCAAGTTTCATTCACCTGATCGGGACAGGCATTCTGAACTTATGGTGTTCACAAGATTTTTCACCTTTGCCTTTCTTACCTCAGTAACCTTTGACCTGACCCAAACATCGGGATCATGTACTCATTATGGGGAACCCATATACCAGTTATACTTGATCCTCCAAGTGGTATCGAGTTATTGTGTTAACAAGAGCTAATTGGTCCATTTTGTCAATTTTTCCTCATTTCACATTTCTCCCAAATCTGACCCCTCGATTTCCACCAAACACAAATGAGGTTCCTGTTCTCCTCATGCAAAAAGCTTGCATCTAAATCTCAACCTGTTGCACCATGCATCCTGGACTTAATTGTGTTAACAAGATTTTTCAGACCTTGACCTCGCTTGACCTCAGATGACCTTGACCCAACCCCTCAAACAATAGGGATCATGTACTCATTGTGGGGAACTCATGAACACCAAGTATGACTTGATCTATCTAGTGGGTAGCTGACCGTTTAACAAGCTAAAGTTTGTTCGAATTACAACTTTTCACGATTTCCATATTTTTTCTGAATCTGATCCCCGATTCACCCAAAAACAATAGGGTTTCCTAACTCCTTAAAAGAAGCATCGTACCGAATTTCAACCTGGCCGCACCAAACAGGCTGGACTTATATCGTTTTAACACGACTCTCTTCGAACGTTGCTCTCTTGCCTCATGACCTTTCGACCTGACCCCAAAACAATAGAGATCATGTACTATTCATGGGGAACACTATACAAGTATTAACTTGATCCATCCAGTGTGGGTCGAATTACATGTCCTAACGAGCTAAATGGCCAATATCAATTTTTCCCAATTTCCCAATTTTCTTTCCGAATCGGCCTCCAAAGTACACTAAGAACATAGAGTTCCTGTACTACGCCTATAAGAAAAGCTGCATATCCGTTCCAACCTGATGGTACCCAGCATTCTGAACTTATTGTGTTACACATTTTCACACTTTGAGACCCTCCTTGACCTCAGATGACCTTCGACCCCCGGTCCCAAAAACCAATAAGGATCATGTCTCAGTATGGGAACCCATAACAGAAGTATGACACACACCTACTTGTCATGACTGCTGATTCCTCTGACTTCGTCAATGAATCAAACACATTTACATTAGGCGCATAAACTCTATAGCTCATACGATGCACCCCTTCAGGGTAGAGTTGGCGCTCTGTTCCCTTCTACCATATGCACCACTGTGGACACACGAAGACCAAGTACAGCGGTAGCATAAGGCGAAGCTATTCCGTGAAGGACACTTAAAGGGGTCAAGGAACCATTAACTGACATCCATGTACCAGTATTTCGTTAAGGGACATAGTCGGGACGAAGCCAGCAGGCGGGTTAATGGCGATGGCAATGGAAGCAAATTCAGGACTGATTTAAGGGAAATGATCTGACTAGCCAGTCATTAAGTATACACGCGAAATACTATCTACAAAACAATTTAACAGACACGGAAATGTCAAGGTAGATCGTCTCAGTTCTACCATGCTTCACTGTAGTCTCACACACAGCCCAGTCGTCGTGCGCAAGTGAAATGACGAAATGGACGGCGCAATGATCATTCTTGTGTCGTAGTCGCTGGAACCCATCGTTCTTTACATCATTAGTTGACAAAGGACTCAATTTCAAAAGTAAGTAAAGTCAAGTTTCTTATGATAGGAGCGTTTGATGAAACAAAATGTTTATTAGTAGGAAGCCTCAGGATCAAAGAGTAAATTCGCTGTCCGTAGCATGGGGGGGGGGGGGGGGGGCTTGCTGAAGACCCATTGTTTCACTAAGTCTCAAGTCATTAGTTATCACTGCTGATAATTCGCTATAGGATGAATTCCAAAGGTCGTGTCAATATTTGTTATGACGCCTTTGGATCAAAGAGTAAATTCGCTGTCCGTAGCATGTTGCTGAAGAACCAATTGTTTTCAAACTACATAAGTCTTAGGTCCTAGTTGGTCACTGCTCGATAACTTCGCTATAGGCTGACTCCAAAGGTTGTGTCAATATTTGGTAAGACGCCTTTGGATCAAAGAGTAAATTCGTTGTCCCTAGCATGATTGCTGAATGACCCCATTGTTTTACCAGGTCTTGAACTATTAATTGGCTCACTGATGGATAACTTCGGCTTAGGAGGAATTTCAAGGATGTGTCAATATTTGCGTATTAATAGACTCATTTGGATCACATCCAAAGTTTTCTTTCGGTCACTGTTTACTGGATGCCCATTGTTCTTTACATGATGTGGTTTGCTCATTGCTCACAACTTGTTGATATGAAGCCTCGACAGCTCACCATGCATTTGCTCCGTCAATCTTCAAATACATCCCAACATTAAAAGGTGAA